>CM033645.1:115687223-116016976 GCA_019512145.1 Engystomops pustulosus
TATACTGTATCCCATATACAGCCCCCAGCTTAGTAATATACTGTATCCCATATACAGCCCCCAGCTTAGTAATATACTGTACTCCATATACAGCCCCCAGCTTAGTAATATACTGTATCCCATATACATCCCCCCAGCTTAGTAATATACTGTATCCCATATACAGCCCCCAGCTTAGTATTATACTGTATCCCATATACAGCCCCCAGCTTAGTATTATACTGTATCCCATATACAGCCCCCCAGTTGAAATCTGGACCCATATAAATATATAACCCCCCCATGAAAAGAATAATCTGGCCTCATACAATATACAGCCCGCCAGTGTAAAATTATTCTGGCCCCATATAATATATAGAGCACCCCCCCCATAACACAAGTAATGTCCACATGTGGGGGGTCGCTGCACTCAGGAGAAATTGTAGAACAAATTTTATGGTGAGTTTTCTCTTTTTATCTTTTGGAAATGTGTAAATTTTAGGGCTAAATGAATGTTTAACCGACAAAATTTGACCATTCTAAATTTCACCGCCATTTTGATTCAATTACTTTGAAGATCTCAAGGGGTTAACAATCTTTGTAAATGCTGTTTCTGATAGTTTGTTGTGTGTTTTTTTTAATTATTTTAAAGGTGCTTGCTCCAAACACACAATAAAGAGAATTTTTAACCCCTTACTTTACAATTTTACTCAGTTTTTATGCTTTTTTAGCTCCTATCACTCCCTAGCTCCCGAACTCTCAAAGCAGCCACTTCATGATTCCTCTAGTGGTTAGATTATCAGAGTCCAAGTTTATTTACAATTTCATTTAGCTTCTGAACATTGTATTAGTATCTGACACATAGAAAGAGAGATGAGACAGATCAGAGATGAGATGATGAGATCCATGGCATGAGATGCATATAACATGCAATTGCATTCTCAGCTCTGCTACATCTCAGCCACAACATACAGATCTGTGGATATCGGCCTGGGCGTAGCATACATTTTTGTGAAAGGGGCCTAACATTGTATAAATATAGTTACATTTGGATATTAATTAGAGACATACAGAAATGGGCCCCCCTTGAAAAGAGTTTAGCACCATGGTGTAAGCGGTATTAGAGTATTTTATTTTAATTTTATTTTAATGTTTTTATTTATTTTGGTTTACATAAATCTAGCAGCCACTAAATTGGGCACTGCAGAATCTAGTAGGTCTAACGCCGGTAGGTTGGTCTTCACTATGTACCTGACTGCAGTGGCAATGTATCTTCTGACCACGCGGTGTGGGGGCAATGGTAGGTGAAAATACCATAGACACCTAGTACATATAAGGTGTTAAACCACTGTGATCAGCTTTAACATCAACTGAGCAGGAGTCTGTCTGACTATTAGTATGTTTTGGGCTCCTGCTCCAACGCAGAAATTGAGCCTGCGCTAGTACCTGTTCATGACCTTTCAAACAATTGTTGGTAGCAGTGTTTTTATTGTAAGGGGCTAAGTAATACATTTTAATATATTAAAAATATGTATTCACTGGCCAATAATAAACCATAAAGTTATTGGAATAGAATAAAAACTACATATGTAAATTTAATGACGATATCACTCCCGGCCACTTTATTAGGTACACCTGTCCAACTGCTCGTTAACACTTAATTTCTAATCAGCCAATCACATGGCGGCAACTCAGTGCATTTAGGCATGTAGACATGGTCAAGACAATCTCCTGCAGTTCAAACCGAGCATCAGTATGGGGAAGAAAGGTGATTTGAGTGCCTTTGAACGTGGCATGGTTGTTGGTGCCGGAAGGGCTGGTCTGAGTATTTCAAAACTGCTGATCTACTGGGATTTTCAGTACAACCATCTCTAGGGTTTACAGAGAATGGTCAGAAAAAGAAAATACATCCGTGAGCGGCAGTTCTGTGGGCAGAAATGCCTTGTTGATGCCAGAGGTCAGAGGAGAATGGGCAGACTGGTTTGAGCTGATAGAAAGGCAACATTAACTCAAATTGCCAGCCGTTACAACCAAGGTAGGCAGAAGAGCATCTCTGAACGCACAGTACGTCGAACTTTGAGGCAGATGGGCTACAGCAGCAGAAGACCACACCGGGTGCCACTCCTTTCAGCTAAGAACAGGAAACTGAGGCTACAATTTGCACAAGCTCATCGAAATTGGACAGTAGAAGATTGGAAAAACGTTGCCTGGTCTGATGAGTCTCGATTTCTGCAGCGACATTCGGATGGTAGGGTCAGAATTTGGCGTCAACAACATGAAAGCATGGATCCATCCTGCCTTGTATCAACGGTTCAGGCTGGTGGTGGTGGTGTCATGGTGTGGGGAATATTTTCTTGGCACTCTTTGGGCCCCTTGGTACCAATTGAGCATTGTTGCAACGCCACAGCCTACCTGAGTATTGTTGCTGACCATGTCCATCCCTTTATGACCACAATGTACCCAACATCTGATGGCTACTTTCAGCAGGATAATGCGCCATGTCATAAAGCTGGAATCATCTCAGACTGGTTTCTTGAACATGACAATGAGTTCACTGTACTCAAATGGCCTCCACAGTCACCAGATCTCAATCCAATAGAGCATCTTTGGGATGTGGTGGAACGGGAGATTCGCATCATGGATGTGCAGCCGACAAAATCTGCGGCAACTGTGGATACCATCATGTCATATGGACCAAAATCTCTGAGGAATGCTTCCAGCACCTTGTTGAATCTATGCCACGAAGAATTGAGGCAGTTCTGAAGGCAAAAGGGGTCCAACCAGTTACTAGCATGGTGTACCTAATAAAGTGGCCGGTGAGTGAATGTTAGGAATAACAATATTAGAGTCGAGGATACATTTTTTTGGGAAAAAAATAAATACAATTAAAATGAGGTTTTAGTGAGTTGTTGGACCAGTACCTGCTCTTCTTTAAGCTTTTTATGCTAATTTTTTACGAAAAAAAAAGGTTTCAAAATTATGCAAATGACCCGAGGGGCTCCAGGTTCTATTAACATCTATGGAGCCCCTCAGGCTCAAATGCATAACTTCAAAGCCTTTTTCCCGTAAAAACCAGGGCATAGGAAGCTAAAAGAAGAGCAGATCCTGCCAGAAGTGGATACACACTAGTATGTTAGTGTGTTTGGTTTACAATCCTTCATCCTGGTGGTAGATGTCCTTTAACATTTCTAATTTTCATAAATTTACAGTTTTTTTGGTTAATGAGTGCAAATACATTTTAACCAAAATATTCCACTAACATGAAGTACAACATGTTATGAAAAAACTACCTTCTTTAGCAAGGTGATTTTCAAAGTATTCTAAAGTTGTAACACCAATAGCAAGGGTGCACAACCTTTTTCGGCCCAAGGGCCGCATTGTCATACTGCTGCCTTTCAGGGGGCTGCACTATTAACTAAAAACCCCAGATGCTCCAAAAACCATAGTACAGAGTAAATACCCCCCAGAAACCACTACTGCATAATAATGTCTTTATATAATAAGTAACTTAGACCTCAGAACAGACTACAATACAGCGCACAAACAAGACAATATTAATCCCTTAAAGGATGCAGCCATTTTATAGCTTAACCCCTTAAGGACGCAGCCATTTTATAGCTTAACCCCTTAAGGACGCAGCCATTTTGTAGCTTAAGGCTCAGTCCCATTTTTTGGATTCTGACTTGCATTGCTTTATATGGTTATAACTTTTGAACACTGTTACTTATCTAAACGATTCTGAGTTTGTTTTTTCCCCACATGTTGTACTTCATTTTAGTGGTAAATTTTGGCTGATACGTTTTGCGTTTATTTACAAAAAATAAGAAAAAATGATGAATTTTTGCCATTTTCGAAATTCAAAATCACTGCGTTTTCAGCCAGATAGATTTACCACCTAAATAACTTGCTGAATAACATTTCCCATTTGTCTACTTTACATTTTCATAATTTTTGAAATGTCTGGATAATTTATTTTGATGTCACGTGGCTTACAAATCGAATATCGATTTTCTGTATTTTCAGAATCTACTATTTTGGGGATAAATACTGTTTTGAATAAAATGTTAAATATTTAGCATTAAAACGACCCTATACACCCCCCCCAGTATTAAACGTTTTCTAGCCCCATATAGTACCCCCCCCTCCCAGTATAACATGAAACCTCCCCACATTTAATTAAAGTACATGAAAAATAATAAAATCATACTCACCTGCAGGCAGCTGCTCCCTCGGCGCAGCTCCCGTCTTCACGCGGCCTTCACTCCGGTCTTCCTGTGTGCCGCGGCTCCGCACAGTGACACAGGCGCATGACGTCATGACGCCTGTGTCACTGCTTAGGACGGAGCGCGCAGCTGCCGGAAAGGCGCTGCGTCGCTCCGCATATAAATCGCGCCTGTGTCTTAAAGAGACAGGCGCGATTTATTTAGCTGGTGGGCGATTCGGGCGTTAATGGACGCCCGAATCGCCCACTTTAGAGCGGCAAATTTCGCCGCCCTTTACAGGGACCCGCATTCTGCCGCCTGAAGCGAGATTTTCATCTCGCCTCATGGCAGATGCGGCCCTGAGAGGGGGTTTAGCAGACTGCCCCTTATCTATATGTCAGAGCAGAAAGCTGTACAGAGGGTAACTGTTATGTGGATGCAGTAGTGGATGATAATATAGGCAAAAGTCAAGGATTTTAGGGGGGCCTGCACCCATGATTCCTCATACATCTGTTCCTATCATTACACATGTACACAAGGTCTTGAAAGGCCATAGGTCTTGAAATCGCAGATTGAAATTAGGCAGAAGGGATGCATCAGCCATTCCTAGTAACACATGTAGGAGGTGAACTTCAGACTTGTAGGGGCTATAATATTCATACAGCCCAGGGCCCATGGCAGTTTTACTCCGACATTGTTTGGATGTTTGCAGCATGGTAGGGACAAATTAACATGTTTACTGAAGCCCTCTTTCAGTAGTCATCACCCTCGTATGTTGGACATGCATCTCCTAAGCTGCCCATAACACATTTGTCAATTTTTGGACCCACCCAATGAATTAAAGAGGACCTGTCACCCAAATTTTCGACACTAAAGTAAACAGCTCCAAGTACTTGAACAAACGCTGTAGTGTTAGAAGGATAACGTAACCAGAATCCTCCGGTAACGCTATCTAACAATGCGGCGGGGTACAGTGTAATTGTCAGACAACTCGCAAAGCTGTTCGACGTATTCATGAGGGGGCGGGGATGGGGCGGGGTTGGATGTGGCTAGGGGCGGTGACTAGAGCGAGCGGGGCGGTCCGGGGAAGAGGCAGCGCCGATGATTACACTGTACCCCGCCGCAGTGTTAGATAGCGTTAGGAGGTTTCCGGTAACACTATCACTCTAACACTGCGGCGTTTGTTCAAGTACTAGGAGCTGCTTACTTTAGTCCTCTTTCAGAAGAATTTAATGATCAACTAATTTGTATATGGTCCTCCCAACATAACTATTGCAGATACCAATACTGGGGAGACTGGGGCACACGTTATACATAGACACCATAATAGTGTTGCATGTCTTTCATAAATCTGGAGCATTTTGATGATACTTCTTCTGAAGCGTTGAGGGTTAACTTTCCTGTGGCTTCATACATACATTAATAGAGAATTAGAGGAATGCAAAATCCGATCTGGAGTTAATGCAAAAAATAAGCCCTTATATGTCCAAATTTCCCAAAAAATAAACATTGTATAGCCAATAAAAAGTGACAATGCATAATCTGCTCTGAATGGCGCCGCTTACCTTAGATGCCCTGGCGTGTGCCCATACAGCAGGTTACCACCACATATGGGGTATTGTTATACGCGGGAGGGATTGGCTATCAAATTTTGTGGAGCGTTTTGGCATTTTATCCACTGAAAATTTGTACATTTTTTGAAAAACACATTCATTTAGAATTTGAACATTTTATGAAAAACACATTCATTTGGCCAAAAAAAATGTATTTCAAAATTGCATCCAATTTTGTTCTAGCCCCTGAAAAATGGGGTAATTTATGAGGTTTTACTATTATTTAGCCTTTCAAAGGTACTTGAAATCTGAGCAGGTCCCTCAATAGCACGATTTAGCGTTTTTAATGAAAATGTGAAAAATCGCGCCTAACGTTCAAAGCCCCATAACATCTTACAAAAATGAGAGGATGCGTAAGAAACCATGACAACATAAAGTAGACATTTAGTGAATGTTATTTATTAAGTCTTTTGCTGTTATGACTATGTGTGGAAAAGGTAGAACATTTTGAATTTTGAAAATCGCGAATTTTTCCAAATTTTCACCAAATATCTGATTTTCTCATATATAATCGCAACACATACCACCAAAATCTTTACAATGTGTCACGAGAAAACAATTTCAAAATCAATTGAATATGTTAATGCGTTCCACAGGGCAGATATTTAAAAATGGGCCATGTCAGCAAGGTGAAGAGTGGCTTCGGCGTTAAGGGGTTAAAGACACAGTACAACTTGAAATAATGAAATGTATATATTTGAAAAAACTTACCGCAGTGTCACGATGAGCCATTCATCAGGTGTCACAGACCGCATCATGTTGGTATCCTGAAACTGGATAACCCAATCGCAGGTCCGCCAAAAGACGATCAAACAAAGTCACAGTCATCCGAACATAGTTGTGAAACTTGTCCGGATGCTACCGCAGGTCAGCGTACAAGTTTCGGATGGGATCCCTCCTAGACCGCTCGGCAACAATGGGATGAACCCAAAATTGCCTAGTTGACTGCGGCTCTTTCTCCAGCATTGCAGAACGCCTTCGGAGAAACCACAGAATAAACCAGTCCAGGAGCACATCATCTGTAGGATTGTACACCATTGCAAGAGACAAGAAACGCCAGAAACCACAGCGAGAAGCAGCAATGGAGTCTAACCTCGCTCTCAGAAAAGACAAAATGGAGTCTGGGCCTGTCAAGTGACCAAATTTGGGAAAGGGCAAGCTTTAGTCATCATCTGTAAAAAGGAAATCAAATCAGCCAAAATACAAAATGAAAGAGAGGTGGCTAAAGATAGCAAAACAAATCCCAAGAAATTTTTTAAGTATATATAAAAAAAATGGGTCAGAAAAGGTTGTACCCCCTTATTCTGAAAATGGGGCATCGGTGACTGGAGACCAAGAGAAGGCGGAGATGCTTAATAGGTTTTTTAGCTCTGTTTATACGATAGAAGAAAAAACTTCTGACGTGGGTGGTGCCAGCGCGGGTCATGCATCCTGTAATATACTAGACTGCCTGAATGTAGACATGATTCAATCTAAGCTTAATAAAATCAATGTGTACAAGGCTCTTGGACCAGATGGGTTACACCCCAGAGTTCTTAAAGAACTCAGTTCTGTTATTGCTGTACCGCCAGCCAAAATCTTCAGGGATTCCGTAATGTCTGGTGTGGTGCCAAGTGACTGGCGCAAGGCAAATGTGGTGCCAATATATGAAAAGGGCTCTAGAACTTTGCCAGGCAATTACAGGCCTGTAAGCTTAACTTCCATTGTGGGGAAAATATTGGAAGGGTTAGTAAAAGACTATATACTGGAGTATGTGACATCAAATAGTATAATAAGTGACAGCCAGCATGGGTTTACTAAGTATAGAAGTTGTCAAACTAACCTGATCTGCTTCTATGAAGAGGTGAGCAGATGCCTGGATGGAGAAGCAGCTGTGGATATTGTGTTCTTGGACTTTGCATAGGCATTTGACACTGTCCCTCATAGACGCCTGATGGGTAAAATAAGGTCTATTGGTTTGGCAGAAATCATTTGCAATTGGATTGAGGACTGGCTGAAGGATCATATCCAGAGAGTTGTGGTCAATGATTCCTACTCGAAATGGTCACCAGTTATGAGTGGTGTAACCCAGGGTTCTGTGCTTGGCCCACTACTATTTAATATATTTATTAATGATATAGAGGTAGGAATTAATAGCACTGTGTCTATTTTTGCAGATTACACCAAGCTGTGTAGTGTAATATAGTCTATGGAGGATGTTCATAGGCTGCAGGATGACTTGGACAAACTGAGTGTTTGGTCATCCACTTGGCAAATGAGGTTCAATGTGGATAAAAGTAAGGCTATGCACCTGGGGGCTAATAATATGTCCTTGGGGGATTGAATCTGGGAGAGTCCCTTGTTGAGAAGGACCTGGGGGTACTAGTAGATCATAAATTGAATAACAGTATGCAATGTCAATCAGCTGCCTCTAAAGCCAGTAGGATCTTGTCATGTATAAAAAGTGGTATGGACTCTCAGGATAGGGATGTAATATTACCACTGTACAAGGCACTGGTTCGGCCTCACCTGGAATATGCTCTCCAGTTTTGGGCACTGGTCTATAAAAAGAATGCCCTGGCGCTGGAGAGAGTTCAATGTAGAGCCACAAAAATGATAAGGGGTATGGAGGGTCTTAGTTATGAGGAAAGATTAAAACAGCTAAATTTATTTAGTCTGAAAAAAAGACGACTACAAGGTGACATGATTAATTTCTATAAATATATGAAGTGTCCACACAAAAAATATGGTGGTAAGTTGTTTAAGATTAAATCAGGGGGCACTGTCTCCGTTTGGAGAAATCTAGGTTTAATCACCAGAGGTGACAGGGCATTTTTACTATGAGAACTGTCAATCTGTGGAATAGCCTGCCTCAGGCAGCAGGGACAGCAGAGAGCTTCAAGAAGGGTCTAGATGCCTTTTTACACCTAAATAACATTGATGGTTATGTTATATAGAATTGTTTCTTCTAAATCTCTTCCTCATACAATCCCTTCCCTTCCTTGGTTGAACTTGATGGACAAGTGTCTTCTTTCAACCATATAAACTATGATTTTGTCGCCATTTGTCATTATTTGGCAGCCCACTATATTTTATATGGCCATGGTACGGATATGGTGCAATACGTGCACATACGGCAGAAAAACGTCACGTTTATATGGGAAGGGCACATACGGCACCCAAATATAGAATGTGAGAAATCACACACGTTCGTGTGAATGCAGCCGTTCAGGAGCCAGAAGATTCTTAGATAATAGAACCTAATGAACCAGTTCGATAAGAAGAGTCGGACTTTCCATCACAACTCTGCACCACACTGCAAAGATGGCTGCCACACAATCCTACTGCCTGGAGCAACACCTCTGAAGAACAGGGTCTCTATGTCACTGCCACAGGGGCTTTGTTTTTTTTGGCATCTTGTGGTTAACAGTAACCTCTTGTGGCCAAACACCAAAATAACAGTTATTAACAGAAACCTATTTACAGAAACAGTTGCATACACAGAATGGAGGCTGTTAAAATAACCCCCTGGACATTGATCCATTAAAAAACAGATAGAACATGGCCGTTTTTACTATCTAGCCTACATGCCATGAATGAGATGTCTGCCAGGGATAAAAAAAAAAACCCAAAACCACACCACGTCCTAGCAATATGTAATGAGATGACACATCCTTTTACCCTTCCCTGCTCAAGAATTAGAGAGACTAACAACGGGTTCACTGAACCCAATGCTTTCGTGTAATTTGTAAGGTCACAGAAAATAAGTATCCTACAGTTCAATGGCCGTAGTGCAAGCAGGGATTTTAGTCATATGTTAACCCCTTAGCGCTCTGCGCCGTAGCTGTACTGCGCTGAGTCCCGCAAATAGCGCTCCCTCTGGCAAGATCTGCTCTTCTTTAAGCTTCCTCTGCCCTTTTTTTAAGAAAAAGAGGCTTTACAAACTATGCAAATGAACCTGAGGGGCTCCAGTCTCCAATAACACATTTGTAACACAGAGCCCCTCAAGCTCATTTGCATAATTGTTAAAGTTTGCTGTACAATCCTTGATCCTGGAGGTAGATGCCCTTTAACCCCTTAGCGCTCTGCGCCGTAGCTGTACTGCGCTGAGTCCCGCGAATAGTGATCAGCGCAGTACAGCTACTGCGCAGAGACGATGCCGGTTCAGTGCTGCATAGCAGCCAAACCGGCATCGTTAGCCGCGGGATTTCAACGGTAATCTACCGTTGACATCCCCGGCTAACAAGCGCGGTTGGAGTGGGCTCCGATCGCGGGCGTTTAACCCGTTAAATGCCGCGGTCAACGCGACCGCGGCATTTAACATGCCTTCCGGGGTGTGTCTCACATGTGTATAGCAGAACATGTCAGGTACATGTGTAGCTGATGTCTGTGTATACACATGTGTATAGCAGAACATGTCAGGTACTTGTGTAGCTGATGTCTGTGTCTCTCACCTGTATATTAGGAGGATGCAGCATGTCAGCAGATGCAGCACACACACTAGCCATGCTTTACTATACATTACACACAGACATGAGCAGGGGGAGGAGAGGGGAGGGGGAACAGGAGTGACATCACTGCCTCTGACCATGTGACCAGCCTCATTTACATAATAAAGAAAAGATGATTTTATAATGATTAATGTATGAAATAACTAGATAAAGGCTGGGATGGGATCCTTGTGAGCTGCTCCAACAGGTAGTAGTGACAGGACTAGTGACAGAGACCTGATGACAGATGCCCTTTAAGCTACCAAATGGCTGCGTCCTTAAGGGGTTAAAACACATTGTAAATACAAACACATGAGGAAAATGCACCTCAAAATACTGACCCTGATTTTGCTATCATTAACCCCTTAGCGCTCTGCTACTGCGCAGAGACGATGCCGGTTCAGCTCTGCACAGGAGCCGAACCGGCATCGGGAGTCGCAGGATTTCAGCGGTAATCTACCGCTGACATCCCCGGCTAACACCCGCGGTCGGAGTGGGCTCCGATTGCGGGCGTTTAACCCATTAAATGCCGCGGTCAACGCGACCGCGGCATTTAACCTGCCTTCCGGGGGTCTTTACCCCACGATCGGCCCCCCGCGCCATTTTCGGGGGCGCCGATCGCTGCTATGGCCCCTCTGGGGTTCGATCGGGACCCCAGAGAAGCCTGAAGGCAGTGCCTTTAAGATGGCGTCTGTGCATCTGCATAGGCTGACACTGCTAATACCCTGCAATACATCAGTATTGCAGAGTATTATCATGAACAAGCAATCAGATGATTGCTTGTTCATGTCCCATGGTGGATCAAGTAAAAAATGTAAAGAAAAATGTTTTTCAATAAAAAATAACTTTATAAATCACTAAAAATGCGTAGCCAAAAACGTAACAATGTTATGCCACTTGGAAGACGGCGATGCAAAAATGATAGATATTTCCCCACATTAGGATTTTATTTGGCAAATTTAGTAAAACATAAGAAAAAATATTCATGTCTGGTACCCCCGTAATCGTATCGACCCATAGAATAAAGATAACAGGATTATTAGGATATACGGTGAACACGAAAAAAAAAAAAAAAAGTAAAAAATCCAGTACAGAATTGATGCTTTTCTACTCATGACCTCAAAAAAAGTTCCTAAATTTTCAACAATAGGTGATACCAACCCAAAATGTTAACACTGGAAAAAGCATCTCATCGCGCAAAAAAAATGCCGTCACATGGCCCAAATAACGGAAAAACAATCTCAGAATCGCTTTGATAAGTAAAAGTGTTCAAAAGTTATAACCATATAAAGAGACGCAGGTCAGAATCCAAAAAATGGGACTAAGCCTTAAGTTGTAAAATGGCTGCGTCCTTAAGGGGGTAAAGAGGACCTGTCACCAAATTTTACAACCCTGCACTCAGGAGAAATTGTAGAACAAATTTTATGGTGGGTTTTCTCTTTTTATCTTTTGGAAATGTGTAAATTTTAGGGCTAAATGAACGTATAACCGACAAAAATTGACCATTTTGATTCAATTACTATGAAGATCAAGGGGTTAACAATCTTTGTAAATGCTGTTTCTCATAGTTTGTGGGGTGCAGATTTGAAAATGGGTTGGTTATATAGGGGGTTTTTGATGCTAAATATGTAAAATTTCATTTCAAACAGTATTTATCCCCAAAATAGT
Organism: Engystomops pustulosus; assembly: GCA_019512145.1. Lineage (NCBI taxonomy): Eukaryota > Metazoa > Chordata > Amphibia > Anura > Leptodactylidae > Engystomops > Engystomops pustulosus. The sequence goes on from CM033645.1 coordinate 115,699,155, forward strand.
CAATTCTGAAAATACGGAAAATCACTATTCGATTTGTAGGCCGCGTGACGTCAAAATAAATTATACAAACATTTCAAAAATTATGAAAATGTAAAGTAGACAAATGGGAAATGTTATTCGGCAAGTTATTTAGGTGGTAAATTGATCTGCCTGAAAACGCGGTGATTCGCCACGAATAAACCAGTCCAGGAGCACATCATCTGGTAGTATTGTACCATGCAAGAGACAAAAACGCCAGAAACACAGCGAGAAGCAGCAATGGAGTCTAACACCTCCCTCTCAGAAACAGACAAATGAGTCTGGGCCTGTCAAGCTGACCAAATTTCGGGAAGGGCAAGCTGTTAGTCTCGATCTTGTAAAAAGGAAATCAATTATCATAGCCAATTAATACAAATGAAGAAGATGGTGGCTAAAGTAGCAAAACCAAATCCAAGAAATTTTTTAAGTATAACTATAAAAAAATGGGTAGAAAAAGGTTTTTGTCGCCCCCTTATTTCTAAAATGGGGCCATCGTGACTGGAGACCAAAGAAGAGGTTGCGTGATGTTAATAGATTTTTTAAGCTCGTTTATACGATAGAAGAAAACAAAAACTTCTGACTGGTGCCCCCTCGGTGCGATCAGCGCGGGTCATGCATCTTGTTAATATTACAGAATAGACTGGTGAATGTGACACTGTCCAATCTAAGCTTAATAAAATAATGTGTACAAGGCTCTGGACCAGATGGGTTGATATCCTCAGAGTTCTGTAAAGAACTCCAGTTCTTGTTATTGCTGTAACCCGCAGCAAAATCTTCAGAATTCCGTAATGTCTGTGTGGTGGCCAAGGTGACTTGGCGCAAGGCAAATGTTTGGTGCCAATATATTATGAAAGGGTCTCTAGAACTCTGCCAGCAATTAACGGCCCTGTAGCCTTAACTTCCATTTGAGGATGGAAAATTATGGAAGTGGTAGTAAAGACATTATACTGGAGTATATGTGACACAAATAGTTAATTAAGTGCGCCAGCAAGGGTTTACTAAGTATAGAAGTGTTGTCAAACTAACCTGATCTGCTTCTATGAAGAGTAGGTGAGCAGATGCCTGGATGAAGGAGCAGCTGTGGATATTGTGTTCTTGTGGACTTGAATAGGCATTGACACTGTCTCCTCATAGAACGCCTGATGGGTAAAATAAAGGTCTATTGTTTGGCAGAAAGAATCATTTGCAATGGATGAGACTGGCTGAAGGATCATATAAGGAGTTGTTGGTCAATTATTCCTACCTACCGAAATGGGTTTCACCGTTATGAGTGGTGTTACCCCAGGGTTCTGTGCTTGGCCCAACTACTATTTAATATTTTTATTAGATATAGAGGTAGGAATTATACACTGTGTCTATTTTTGCAGATTACAACCCAAGCTGTGTAGTGTAATATAGTCTATGGAGGATGTTCATAGCTGCAGAGACTTTGACAAACTCGTTTTTGTCTCCACAGTGTGGATTCATTGTTCATGTGGATAAAAGTAAGGCTAATGCACCTGGGGGCTAATAATCCAAAATCCCAAGGCAAAATATGTCCTTGGGGAGTAAAATCTGGAGAGTCCCTTGTTGAGAAGGACCTGGGGGTACTAGTAGATCATAAATTGAATAACAGTATGCAATGTCATCAGCTCCTCTAAAGCCATATGATCTTGTCATGTATAAAAATGTGTATGACTCTCTCAGGATAGGGATGTAATATTACCATGTACAAGGCATTGGTCGGCCTCACCTGGATATGCTCGCCAGTTTGGGCACTGTGTCTATAAAAAGAATGCCCTGGGCGCTGGAGAGAGTTCAATGTAGAGCCACAAAAATGATAAGGGGTACGGAGGGTCTAGTTATGAGGAAATATTAAAACACTAGATTTATTTAGTCTGAAAAAAACACTACGAGGGACATGATTAATTTAATATAAATTATGAAGTGTCCACACAAAAAATATGGTGGTAAGTTGTTTAAGATTAAATCAGGGGCACTGTCTCCGTTTGGAGAATCTAGGTTTAATCACCAGAGGTGACAGGATTTTTACACTATGAGAACTGTCAATCTGTGAAATAGCCTGACTCAGGCGGTGGTCATAGCAGGGACAGCAGAGAGCTTCAAGAAGGGTCTAGAGCCTTTTTACACCTAAATAACCTGATGGTTATGTTATATCGAATTGTTTCTTCTAAATCCCTTCCTCATAACAATCCCTTCCCTTCCTTGGTTGAACTGATGGACAAGTGTCTTCTTTCAACCATATAAATATGTTTGTCGTCATTTGTCATTATTGGCAGCCCACTATATTTTATATGGCCATGGTACGGATAGGTGCAATCGTGCACATACGGCAGAAAAACGTCACGTTTATATGGAAGGGCACATACGGCACCAAATATAGAATGTGAGAAATCACACAACGTTCGTGTGAATGCAGCCTAATAGGGAGCCGTTCAGAGCCAGAAGATTCTTAGATATAGAACCTATGAACCAGTTCGATAAGAAGAGTCGGACTTTCATCACACTCTGCACCACACTGCAAAGATGGTGCCACACAATCCTACGCCTGGAGCAACACCTCTGAAGAACAGGGTCTCTATGTCACTGCCACAGGGGCTTTGTTTTTTTTGGCATCTTGTGGTTAACAGTAACCTCTTGTGGCCAAACACCAAAATAACCAGTATTAACAGAAACTATTTACGAAACAGTTTGCTACACAGAATGGAGAGCTGTTAAAATAACCCCTGGACATTGATCCATTAAAAACAGATAGAAAAATGGTCGTTTTTACTATAGCCTACATGCCATGAATGAGATGTCTTGCCAGGGATAAAAAAAACCCCAAAACCACAACCACGTCCTAGCAATATGTAATTGAGATGACACATCCTTTACCCTTCCCTCCCTGCTCAAGAATAGAGAACTAACACGGGTTCACTGAACCCAATGCTTTCGTGTAATTTGTAAGGTCACAGAAATAGTATCCTACAGTTCAATGGCCCGTATGCAAGCAGGGATTTTAAGTCTATGTTAACCCTTACGCTGCTGCGCCGTAGCTGTATGCTCCTGAGTCCCGCAATAGCGCTCACTACGGCGCAGATACGATGCCATTCAGCGCTGCATAGCAGCCGAACCGGCATCGTAGCCGCGGGATTTCAACGGTAATCTACCAATGACATCCCCGGCTAACAACCCGCGTCGGAGTGGGCTCCGATCGCGGGCGTTTAATTACCCGTTAAATGCCGCGGTCAACGCGACCCGGTCATTTAACTATCCTTTCCTTTTTCTTTACCCCACTCGCTCCCCCCACCCCGCACCGTTTTTTTTTTGCTGCTATGGTACCTCTGGGGTCCGATCGGACCCCAGAGAAGCCTGAAGGCAGTGCCTTTAAGATGGTGTCTGTGACGTCATCTTAAAGGCAAGTGTCAGCCTATGCATCTGCATAGGCTGACACTGCTAATACCCGTGCATACATCATATTGCAGAGTATTATCATGAACAAGCAATCAGATTTGCTTGTTATTTCCTCCCATGGGTGGGTCAAGTAAAAAATGTAAAAAAAAATGTTTTTTCAATAAAGAAACTTTAAAATCACTAAAAACGCCCTAAAACCCCAAACATATAAAAGAGCATATCACCGCTCAAAAAAGTCTAAATCATAACACAACCCCACATATATAGTATCACACGTGTCCGTACAATCCATAGAATAAAACTAACAAACTATTGAACCCATATGATGAACGCCGTAAAAAAAACGTTAAAACCCCGAAAAATTATGATTTTTACCTATTATATCCCACTAAAAATGCAATAAAAAGTGATCAACAAAACATATGTACTCCAGAATATACTGTTGCAAAGAACACATGTTCCCGCAAAAAACAAAGCCATCAACACCAGCTCTGTAGCCAAATAACTTAACAATGTTATGCCACTTGGAAGACGGCGATGCAAAAATGAGATGATTTTTCCCCACATTATAGGGTTTTATTTGCAACATTTAGTAAACATAAGAAAAAAATATCATGTCTGGTATCCCCGTATCGATCGAAACCCATAGAATAAAGATACAAGGATTTTAGGATTACGGTGACACGAAAACAAAAAAAAAAAAGTAAAAAATCCAGTACAGAATTGATGCTTTTCTACTCATGACCTCAAAAAAAGTTCCTAAATTTTTCAACAATAGGTGATACCAACCCCAAATGGATACACTGGAAAAAGCATCTCATCGCGGCAAAAAATGACATCACGTGGTCCAAATAACGGAAAAGCGAATATTTTATAGCCTTCAAAAGGGGGCAACAAGAAACTACTAATCCTGGCACTGCAGGTGCTCCTTCCTTCTGTGCCTAGCTGTGTCCCCCATAACACAACAAGTGTCCACATGTGGTGGGGTCGCTGCACTCAGGAGAAATGTAGAAGAACAAATTTTAGGTGGGTTTTCTCTTTTTATCTTTTGGAAATGTGTAAATTTTTAGGGCTAAATGAACGTATAACCGACAAATTTGACCATTCTAAATTTCAACACCGCCATTTTGATTCAATTACTTTTGAAATCTCAAGGGGTTAACAATCTTTGTAAATGCTGTTTTCTGATAGTTTGTGGGGTGCAGATTTGAAAATGGGTTTGGTTATATAGGGGGTTTTTGTGCTAAATGTAAATTTAATTTCAACACAGTATTTATTTCCCCAAAATATGTCAATTCTGGAAAATAAGGAAAATCTCTATATCGATGTTGTAGGCGCCCGTGCCGTCAAATAAAAATTATCCAAACTTTCAAAATTATGAAAATGTAAAGTAGACAAATGGAAATGTTTTCGCAAGTTATAAGGTGTAAACTCGATCTGCCTGAAAACGCTGTGATTTTGAATTTCGAAAATTGGCAAATTTTTCTATTCAAAAATCATCATTTTTTTTCTTTTTTTTTGCAAATAAACGCAAAACTTATCCACAAAATTTACCACTAAAATGAAGTACAACTGTGGGAAAAAACAATCTCAGAATCAGCTTTGATAAGTAAAAGTGTTCAAAGTTATAACCATATAAAGAGACGCAGGTCAGAATCCAAAATGGGACCGAGCCTTAAGCTGTAAAATGGCTGCGTCCTTAAGGGGTTAATGGGTAATTACATGAATAGAATAACCACCGCCATGGGCTTTGTTGTCATTTACTTCAGTGATAGTGAGGTAAGTAGAAGTTACCTGCATTGATCCCCATTGCTTGTTCCGCAGCTTAGCAACGTGGGAGGCTGCCTGCAGCTATAACATACAAGTCTGTACCACTGAAAGAACTGATGGGTCCCTTCCAGTCACTGTGAGGTGAAAATGGAAACCTGGAGGGAGAGACTGAGCTGGGTGAGCAGGGATTGCTTCTGACCAAAGTCTCGGGTAGAGGGAAACAGAAAGGGGACAAGAGCTCTCCTGTGTAGAGGGGTAAAAAAAATTTTTGAATTTAAAAACAGTGAATAGGTGCCACCTTGAAGCACAATTAAATGTGCACGTAAAGAGAAAGGGAGGTTCCAGCGCCCGACCTTCTTTACCTATATTTGCCCAGGTGGAGGCCAATAGGTATTTGCCAGCAGTTTTTGGTTCTGAGTTCCAATACTGGAGTGGATGTCGGTGGCCACCGCATCCCGCTCCAGTATTGGAACTCAGACCAAAAAGTCACTGTGAGGTGTTATTTTATATGTTGACCATCCTTACACGGGTATGCATGGAGACATACTGTACTTCCTTATTGCTCTGATTCATGAAGCAGAATGAAGGTTTTTTTCTCACGTTGTTCCCAAATGAAATAAAATGATGGCTATAAGCTATTATATGGCGATGCAGTATTGCAGTCCTGCCGGGTTTTAGTTTTCAAAATTTGTCAAAGTTGTTGCATCTGCCGATCTGTGCTAAATTTGCGACTTTTTGTTTTTAGAGGGAACCAACTCCCTCCACTTTACACTTCAGTCAACTCACTATCATGTGCCTGTTAACATCTATTTCTGTCCAGCATCAGCAGGAGTTAACAGGCAAGCATCAGGCCGGGCCACCACACCTCCTATCACATGACCAGCCCCAGTGTGAGAATCATGTATAGAGCGGCACAGTTGTCTCCCCACATATACCTGCTCATCAATGTGCCTGACAGACAGGTGGCATGTAAGGTAGACGTTTCCCGTCGCTGTGTTTTGGCGCCACTAGAGTGCTTATAAATGCCGGCCTGTGGCGGTACTGACATTGATTCAGTGCGGGTGCCGGGCTCCCTATGAAACCGATCTGTATATGGAGTGTTCACACTGTAACAGCACTTTGAGCCCGTCATGCTTTAATCTCTTGGTCCCCCATGACAGTGCTTTATTGCACAAGAAACGCGTCGGGATACATTTGGACTGGTGAAGTCATTGTGGCTAGGGAGAGAATTGGGGCATTATTACAAGTTATTGAGTTGTGTAGTAGGGACAGTGCTCCCTGCTTCCCATACAGGAATCCCCCCAGCACCACAGCAGTAAGATGCTTCCTATTAGTCTTCATATGATACATGCGTGCACTTTAGGGTGATAGTTACACAGTGGCAAATAGGGGATATATGATTGGCATGTGGTCTACTAAGTTTATTAGTAAAATGATGTAGTGATGTTGCTAGGTGCATGTCTGTTGCATCAGATGGGTCCTCCTGAAATAGCATCTCTGTGCTGGCTACAAGGCCGCAGTCTGGAGAGAAGAATTAGCGCGCTGTCCTCATTCCGTGCAGGGCTCCGGCACATGATCTGGAGGAGGAGGAGGAAGGGTCGGCTCTGAGGAGTAGAGGAGGGGCCGCTGTACACACGTCAGGATTGGAGACTCGGAGAAAAGTGAGAGGAAGCAGCTGTAGTGACACAGGAGCCGTGCACTTCCCGGTCCTGAGACGGTGGCGGGGATGTGTCCCTGGTGCGCAGCCTACACCGTGAGTAGTCGTGCGGTGGTCTGGGGGGCCCCTGCTCTCCGGGTAATAGAGAGCAGTACTATCTGTAGCTACATGACTACATATAGTCCAAGGGTCACAGTCCCTGACCCTGCTTACATGTCACTCTACACGTCCATAGTGGAGGGGACTTCTCCCAGGACGGAGCCAGTTATAGGATAGTTACCTTAATAGTCATGATCAGTAAACAATATCTGTGTGAGGTTACTTTTGATCTCTTCTGATCACTATAGCAACATAAACAATAACATCAGGGGAGGGTTTCAGGACATCAGGGTCTTATCCACATATAGGAGATAGAAGTCTTTGTGACAGGACATGGGTCCACTTATTTTTTTTACAGACTTGGGCCTCTTTGACATGGACGTATGCCATAGGCGTCTATGGGAATTTGTATATGCAACCCCACAACGTCCATGTGACTTCTAGTTCTAGTATAAGACTTGTAGCTTCTAGTGGCAACAAATCAGAGCTCAGCTTTCATTTGCCCACAGCTGTTCATAAAATTAAATCTGAGATTTGATTGGTTGCTAGGGGCAACTAGAACAGTTCTGCTCTTCTGAATGAAATGTCCGGGAGTTACTGGATGTCCCCCACCCGTCCTGTGGTAATGAACGCTGAATCCTTGTGGTTCTGCAGGACTCAATAGCGCATGTCTGGCCACCCCTACCAGAGTGCAGGGTGGTCGTATCCGAGGAAGCCATCTCGCTTCTAAGGGACACCTTGGCTACATTTATGAGAAATTATCTTGACACAGGAACATTTTTTTTATTAACATCCAATTGAAGAAATGTTTACATAAGGCAAATTAATTTAATTTAATATAAATGCCCTGATGGGAATACCCCTTTAAAATTTCTGTAGACCAAGAACCACAATAAAGCTCCAGGCTCCATAAATATGCAAAATACTTTCTTCCATCGTTGTAAAAGTACATATAGAATTCAGCAGAAAGAATTATTTGGAAAAAACAAATATGGAAAAATAAAAAATGATAGATTAGTAAATAAGCCCAAATATCTGTAAATGTTGAATATATGCATCCCTGGCAAATATATTTAGATCGGTAGTCACGGGCTCCGGGCGGGCATACAGTGGTGTGCTGAGGAGGAAGAGGGGTGGGCACGTGTGTGGCAACATACCGCCGCCATTGCTGTCTATTGAATGTATATCCGGCCTCATATATGTCCCCAGACGGTCGTGTAAATAAGGCCTTAAACAGTATATCAATTGCAACACTGCATTTGTGATTTATTAAGTTACTTGTAATAGTGGCAATATTCAATATGTAGGATGTACAACTAAGGCTATATTCACACTGCCATTGCCCGCCGTACCGTAGCACGGCGGACAACAGCAGCGGGTGGGGAGAGGAGGAGGTGAGTGCTGCTCACCCCCACCCTTCTCCATAGGAACATATGGCGCAGGGGGCCGTAATATGGGAAAAGATAGGACATGTCCTATCTTTTTCCCTGGTACGGAGCGGTACGGTGCCCCTTAGGGCGCCGTGCGTCCATTGCTGTCTATGGGGGATGTATATCGGCCGTATATACGTCGGCCGTATATGCGTCCCCCTTGCGGCAGTGTGAATGCAGCCTTAGTCTTTAAAAACTACCATAAGAAGACATATCTCTGACATTACTAATGTGAATGAAGTGACCATGCCGGTAATTGTAGTTCACTGACCTTGCTTGCCGTAGAGAAAAATCAACAAACCACATTACTGGGGAGAACACAAATAAATGTTTCTTAAAGGGGTATTCCCACAAAGACAAGTTTCTTATATGTACTCAGGATAACAAATAACAAACACATTCTCTAATTCACTGTTATTGGCAAAAATGCAGCATTTCACAGATGTAAATCCCACCTGTCTCTATCAGTCCTGAGTTACACAATTTCAGTTTCCCCTAGACACGACCCTGTAACTTCTCTTAGGGTGATGTCACACGTTCAGTTTTTCAGATGCAGATTTTGATGCCCAAACCAGGAATGGAGTAAAAGTAGGAGGAGCAGCAGCACCTTTCAATTATTTGTCTCAACCATTATGATCCACACCTGCTTTTGGCTTCAAAAACTGCACCTGAAAAACTGAACGTGTGCCATCACCCGTTTTTATAAACGCATCCGTTTTTGTCCGTTTATTATTGCGCAAATTCGGAAAACCTGTCAAATTGATGCGTTTTCAAAAAATGCATGCGATTTTAAAAAACGTATGCGGTTTTTAACGGATTGCTTAAAAACGGACCAAAACGGACCTGTAGCCAGGCCCCCTGCACAGAGCACACAGACACTTCCTGATTAACAGCCTGTCAGCACTTGGTGAGGAGAGAGAGAGAGGCTGCAAACAACAAGCTACAAGGAGAGAAGTCATCTGGGGGAAGGGGAATGCAGGCACATGTCAGTGAGATGTAGCAGTGCCCAGAGTGTAACTGTAATGTTCTGTCAGCCTCTGTGTAATCATCTCATGCATCTCTGATCTGTCCCATCTCTCCTTCTATGTGTCAGTGTGTTAGTACAATGTCAGTAGCCAGATGAAAGTGTATATACACCTGTACCCTGATAATGTAACCACATTGTCACCCCACAGAACTAGATGGATAATAATGTGTCTGCTTAGAGATTTCCCGTCCACACCCTGGGATTTTGCACTGAGCAGCCAGAAGAGTGATAGGAGCTAAAACCGCAATAAAACTGAGTAAAATTGTAAAGTAAGGGGTTAAAATTATCTTTATAGCGATAACATCACTAGGGGTTTGAAATGTGAGAATTTTATTTTGTGGGAAAACTCCTTTAATAGAGAAATCTTTTGGATATTCACCCTCTGTAGAAGAGTCCCACAGGTTAAGAATAAGAAAAATGGTATGTTATTTATTTCTGCTGATTCAAGTAATAAATGTATTTATGCTCTTGTTATGTGTATTTATGCATAGGTAATTAGTATAAATAAAATTGTTGTAATTTTTTTTTAATGAGAAAAATATTGATGTATTTATTACATCACTGGTGGTTTTCTCCTCCCACAAACGTGTGTTCTGGAGGGTTAAACTTACAGTGATCAAATTTAAAGGTGTTTGCTCCAACACACAATAAAGAGAATTTTTAACCCCTTACTTTACAATTTTACTCAGTTTTATTGCTTTTTTAGCTCCTATCACTCCCTAGCTCCCGAACTCTCAAAGCAGCCACTTCATGATTCCTCTAGTGGTTAGATTATCAGAGTCCAAGTTTATTTACAATTTCATTTAGCTTCTGAACATTGTATTAGTATCTGACACATAGAAAGAGAGATGAGACAGATCAGAGATGAGATGATGAGATCCATGAGATGCATATAACATGCAATTGCATTCTCAGCTCTGCTACATCTCAGCCACAACATACAGATCTGCTGGATATCGGCCTGGGCGTAGCATACATTTGTGTGAAAGGGGCCTAACATTGTATAAATATAGTTACATTTGGATATTAATTATGAGACATACAGAAATGGGCCCCCCCTTGAAAAGAGTTTAGCACCACTGGTGTAAGCGGTTATTAGAGTATTTTATTTTTAATTTTATTTTAATGTTTTTATTTATTTTGTTTTACATAAATCTAGCAGCCACTAAATTGGGCACTGCAGAATCTAGTAGGTCTAACGCTGGTAGGTCTGGTCTTCACTATGTACCTGACTGCAGTGGCAATGTATCTTCTGACCACGCTGTGGGGGGCAATGGTAGGTGAACATACCATAGACACCTAGTACATATAAGGTGTTAAACCACTGTGATCAGCTTTAACATCAACTGAGGCAGGAGTCTGTCTGACTATTAGTATGTTTTGGGCTCCTGCTCCAACCGCAGAAATTGAGCCTGCGCTAGTACCTGTTCATGACCTTTCAAACAAATTGTTGGTAGCAGTGTTTTTATTGTAAGGGGCTAAGTAATACATTTTAATATATTAAAAATATGTATTCACTGGCCAATAATAAACCATAAAGTTATTGGAATAGAATAAAACTACATATGTAAATTTAATGACGATATACACTCACTTTTCATTGCGCAATTTCGGAAAAACGGACAAAACCGCATGCGTTTTCAAAAAACGCATGCGTTTTTAAAAAACGGATGCGTTTTTTAACGCATGCGTTTTTAACGATCTGAAAACGCACTTAGTAAAAACGGCCCAAAAACGGCCCAAAAACGCCATGTGTGTCTTCACCCTAAGGGCACGTTCACACGATCCGCTAGCGTCGCGTTATGCACAGGGGCGATCGCATATGTGTTTCCAGAGAAACGCATGCGATCGGGTTATTAATCGCATGCGTTTCCCGGGAAACGCATATGCGATTGGCCCGAGCCCCGCCCACTGTGCGCTAGCGGAACGTGTGAACGCGCCCTAAGCCACATGTCCCGTTTTTGTACAAAATGTAAATGCATTGTTAACAAGAACGATCTGAAAACGCACTTAGTAAAAACGGCCCAAAAACGGCCCAAAAACGCCATGTGTGTCTTCACCCTTAGTAAATGAGCCCCGTTGTATCTATAACACAAGGACTGGTATATAGTGATATATCTGCATACTTTCAGTATGTTGCAGCCTGGGGTTCTGGGTTCAGAACCAAGTCCAGATATATCATAGAACTTCATTACCTATTTACTGGTGTCAGGTGACTGATGTGTGCACTTACCCCAAACCAGGGGGCAGGTGTAATATATCACAGAGGGGTCACTAGTCACAGGAGCACATTCCTCCCAATCCGCCCTGGTCTTGCAGGGAGCTGCTGATTCAGATCTGTTTTTGCCCAAAGCTCCAAAAAAATAGTCATAACAAGAAAAACCTGTAATGTAACTTACTGCAGTTCTGGATACACGTTCTCCAGGTACCACTTGAAGGGCCGGCACTTCAGGCTCCTGCGCAGGGACAATCTCTTCTGGATGCTGCGGACGGAGAGAAAACTCATTAACCTGATGGTAATTCTGCGCAGGACTGCACTAATATATTATATACTCTAGTCACATCCAAAGCTGCAGCCACTGCTGACACTAAAAGCTTTGCACCATCTGATTGGCTGCCACATATTCATCAGGACCACGTGACTTTGTCCTGCAGCGGGTCAGCACCATCCAATGGGGCCAATCTTGTGTGACCTTCTGGGCGGACTCAATAAAAACTAAGCGCCTGTCAGTGACTCCCATGGAGAACGATAGGGGGTTTAATTTTTTGGATAAATGATAAATCCCCCCGAATTGTAAGACCTCACTGGCCGAGGTTTAGTGCCACATATTCCACTGTGACTTTACTCTGCAGAAAGTATCAGCACATCCGAGCCCAGTCCAATGCAAGACGTATCGGTAACGGGATGGGCAGAATTATGAGTTCAGCTCTGGATGTAAGAGAAGTAGTAGAGCTCTGGCTATGGTTGTCATACACTGTCCCAGCAGTTGGGGGTTAATCAGTGTGTGACCGGCTGATGTGGGTACAGTGCTGTTTCTTTGCACTTTGGGGCAATACAAAACCAAACGTCCATCACAGACACCAACTGACATCAATAGGGTTTTAACAGAATGTGTGTGAACATACCCTTTAAGGAGTCCATGTGACATCCTATGCACAGGATAGGGAATAACATGATTATCACTGGAAGTCCAACCACTGAGACCCCCAGGAATCATCAAAACGGAGGCCACGCCCCCTGCGGCTCCGTCATTCTCTATTGCACTTCCGCAGATATCTGAGCACTTGACCAGTCCCATGCAGCAACCCCTTTAAGGGGAGGTCCACATGCTCCGGAATTTCTGAGCAAATCACTGGCACAAATCTGTATGAAATGTGGACACGTTCCTCTAACACAAAATATTCGGCTAATGGAACCTGCAGAATTAGGAGTTCAGCTCTGGATGTGCATCTATCTCACACTCATCACCCGGGACAGGGAATCATACAAATATTTTATATTACAGGAATGTATTATTTGTATGAATCATTTTGTGAAATGTATAGAGAGAACACGTTATCATCCAGTACGAGTATAACTAGAAGATTATTTGTCTGATTTTGTCTGTTAGAATTTTAGTTAAAGGGGTTGTCCACTATTTTGCATGATGAAAAGTTCTACAATTTTCCAATCTATATACAGGCAGTCCCCGGGTTACGTACAAGATAGGGTCTGTAGGTTTGTTCTTAAGTTGAGTTTGTATGTAAGTCGGAACCATATACTTTATTTTTGTAACCCCAGTCAAAATTTTTTTGGTCTCTGTGACAATTGGATTTTAAAAATGTTGGGTTGTCATAAGAACCGGAATTAACACTAAAGCTTCATTACAGACGCCTGTGATAACTGTTAAAGCTGATTATTGTAGCCTAGGACTAAAGTACAATTATTACCAATATCCAGAGGTCTGTTTGTAACTAGGAGTCGTATGTAAGTCAGGTGTTCATAAGTAGGGGACCGGCTGTATCTGTACCACTTCCCCCTAGTTTTCTAGATCTCTGCTTGCTGTCATCCAACAGGAAGCTTAATTGTTTACTTCCTGTGGATAAACAGCGGCCTCTGGTCATGTGATGTCACACAGGTGCACGGCTAGTTATATCCCTGGTCATGTGATGTCACACAGGTGCACGGCTTGTTATACGCCTGGTCATGTGATGTCACACAGGTGCACGGCTCGTTATATCCCTGGTCATGTGATGTCACACAGGTGTGCTGCTCGTTATATCCCTGGTCATGTGACGTCACACAGGTGCACGGCTCGTTATATCCCTAGTCATGTGATGTCACACAGGTGCACGGCTCATTAAATATCCCTGGTCATGTGATGTCACACAGGTGCACGGCTCGTTATATCTTGTGTGTTTTTTTTAATTATTTTAAAGGTGCTTGCTCCAAACACACAATAAAGAGAATTTTTAACCCCTTACTTTACAATTTTACTCAGTTTTTTATGCTTTTTTAGCTCCTATCACTCCCTAGCTCCCGAACTCTCAAAGCAGCCACTTCATGATTCCTCTAGTGGTTAGATTATCAGAGTCCAAGTTTATTTACAATTTCATTTAGCTTCTGAACATTGTATTAGTATCTGACACATAGAAAGAGAGATGAGACAGATCAGAGATGAGATGATGAGATCCATCATGAGATGCATATAACATGCAATTGCATTCTCAGCTCTGCTACATCTCAGCCACAACATACAGATCTGTGGATATCGGCCTGGGCGTAGCATACATTTTTGTGAAAGGGGCCTAACATTGTATAAATATAGTTACATTTGGATATTAATTAGAGACATACAGAAATGGGCCCCCCTTGAAAAGAGTTTAGCACCATGGTGTAAGCGGTATTAGAGTATTTATTTTAATTTTATTTTAATGTTTTATTTATTTTGGTTTACATAAATCTAGCAGCCACTAAATTGGGCACTGCAGAATCTAGTAGGTCTAACGCCGGTAGGTTGGTCTTCACTATGTACCTGACTGCAGTGGCAATGATCTTCTGACCACGCTGGTAGTGGGGCAATGGTAGGTGAAAATACCATAGACACCTAGTACATATAAGGTGTTAAACCACTGTGATCAGCTTTAACATCAACTGAGCAGGAGTCTGTCTGACTATTAGTATGTTTTGGGCTCCTGCTCCAACGCAGAAATTGAGCCTGCGCTAGTACCTGTTCATGACCTTTCAAACAAATTGTTGGTAGCAGTGTTTTTATTGTAAGGGGCTAAGTAAACATTTTAATATATTAAAAATATGTATTCACTGGCCAATAATAAACCATAAAGTTATTGGAATAGAATAAAAACTACATATGTAAATTTAATGACGATATCACTCCCGGCCACTTTATTAGGTACACCTGTCCAACTGCTCGTTAACACTTAATTTCTAATCAGCCAATCACATGGCGGCAACTCAGTGCATTTAGGCATGTAGACATGGTCAAGACAATCTCCTGCAGTTCAAACCGAGCATCAGTATGGGGAAGAAAGGTGATTTGAGTGCCTTTGAACGTGGCATGGTTGTTGGTGCCGGAAGGGCTGGTCTGAGTATTTCAAGACTGCTGATCTACTGGGATTTTCAGTACAACCATCTCTAGGGTTTACAGAGAATGGTCAGAAAAAGAAAATACATCCGTGAGCGGCAGTTCTGTGGGCAGAAATGCCTTGTGATGCCAGAGATCAGAGGAGAATGGGCAGACTGGTTTGAGCTGATAGAAAGGCAACAGTGACTCAAATCGCCACCCGTTACAACCAAGGTAGGCAGAAGAGCATCTCTGAACGCACAGTACGTCGAACTTGAGTGCAGAGAGGGCTACAGCAGCAGAAGACCACACAGGGTGCCACTCCTTTCAGCTAAGAACAGGAAACTGAGGCTACAATTTGCACAAACTCATTTCTGCTGCGACATTCGGATGGTAGGGTCAGAATTTGGCGTCAACAACATGAAAGCATGGATCCATCCTGCCTTGTATCAATGGTTAGGCTGGTGGTGGTGGTGTCATGGTGTGGGGAATATTTTCTTGGCACTCTTTGGCCCCTTGGTACCAATTGAGCATTGTTGCACACGCCACAGCCTACCTGAGTATTGTTGCTGACCATGTCCATCCCTTTATGACACAATGTACCCAACATTGATGGCTAATTTCAGCAGGATAATGCGCCATGTCATAAAGCTGGATCATCTAGACTGGTTTCTTGACATGACAATGAGTTCACTGTACTCAAATGGCTCCACCCGTCACCAGATCTCAATCCATAGAGCATCTTTGGGATGTGGTGGACGAGGGAGATTCGCATCATGGATGTGCAGCCGACAAACTGCGGCAATGTGTGATCCATCATGTCAATAGGACCAAAATCTCTGAGGAATGTTCCAGCACCTTGTTGAATCTATGCCACGAAGAATTGGCAGTTCTGAAGGCAAAAGGGGGTCCAACCGTTACTAGCATGGTGTACCTAATAAAGTGGCCGGTGAGTGAATGTAGGAATAACAATATTAGAGTCGAGGATACATTTTTTTGGGAAAAAATAAATACAATTAAATGAGGTTTTAGTGAGTTGTTGGACCAGTACTGCTCTTCTTTAAGTTTTATGCTAATTTTTTACGAAAAAAAAGGTTTCAAAATTATGCACAATGACCCGAGGGGCTCCAGGTTCTATTAACATCTATGGAGCCCCTCAGGCTCAAATGCATAACTTCAAAGCCTTTTCCGTAAAAACCAGGGCATAGGAAGCTAAAAGAAGAGCAGATCTGCCAGAAGTGGATACACACTAGTATGTTAGTGTGTTTTGTTTACAATCCTTCATCCTGGTGGTAGATGTCCTTTAACATTTCTAATTTTCATAAATTTACAGTTTTTTTGGTTAATGAGTGCAAATACATTTTAACCAAAATATTCCACTAACATGAAGTACAACAGTTATGAAAAAAACTACCTTCTTTAGCACAGGTGATTTTCAAAGTTTCTAAAGTTGTAACACCAATAGCAGGGGTGCACAACCTTTTTCGGCCCAAGGGCCGCATTGTCATACTGCTGCCTTTCAGGGGGCTGCACTATTAACTAAAACCCCAGATGCTCCAAAAACCATAGTACAGAGTAAATACCCCCCAGAAACCACTACTGCATAATAAGTCTTTATATAATAAGTAACTTAGACCTCAGAACAGACACAATACAGCGCACAAACAAGACAATATTAATCCCTTAAAGGATGCAGCCATTTTATAGCTTAACCCTTAAGGACGCAGCCATTTATAGCTTAACCCCTTAAGGACGCAGCCATTTTGAGCTTAAGGCTCAGTCCCATTTTTTGGATTCTGACTTGCATTGCTTTATATGGGTATAACTTTTGAACAATGTTACTTATCTAAACGATTTGAGTTTGTTTTTTCCCCACATGTTGTACTTATTTAGTGGTAAATTTGGCTGATAGTTTGCGTTTATTTACAAAAAAAAGAAAAATGATGAATTTTTGCCATTTTCGAAATTCAAAATCACTGCGTTTTCAGCCAGATAGATTTACCACCTAAATAACTTGCAGAATAACATTTCCCATTTGTCTACTTTACATTTTCATAATTTGAAATGTCTGGATAATTTATTTTGATGTCCGTGGCTTACAAATCGAATATCGATTTCCGTATTTTCAGAATTGACCATTTTGGAGATAAATACCGTTTTGAATGAAATTTTACATATTTAGCAACAAATCCCCCCCTATGTAAACAACCTATTTTTAAATCTGCACCCCTCAAACTATCAGACACAGCTTTTACGAAGATTGTTAACCCATTGAGATCTTCATAGTAATTGAATCAAAATGGTGGTGAAATTTAGAATGGTCAAATTGTTCGGTTATACGTTCATTTAGCCCTAATTTACACATTTCCAAAAGATATTTTTTTTCGTGTTCACCGTTTAGCCTAATAATCATGTTAACTTTATTCTATGGGTCGATACGATTACGGGGATACCAGACATGAATATATTTTCTTACATTCTTAAATTTGTCAAATTAAACCATAATGTGGGGAAAAAATCTATCATTTTTGCATTGCCGTCTTCCAAGTGGCATAACATTGTTACTTTTTTGGCTACGGAGCTGGTTGATGGCTTGTCTTTTGCAGGACATGTTGTACTTTGCACCAGTTTCATTCTGGAGTACATATGTTTTTTTGATCGCTTTTTATTGCGTTTTTTTGTAAGATTGAATAGGTAAAAATTATAATTTTCGGTGGGTTTTCAACAGTTTTTTTAACGGTGTTCATTGTACGGGTTCAAAAATGATTTACTTTTATTCTACGGGTTGTTACGGATGCGGTGATACTGTATAAGTGGGGTTTTTGTTATGATTTAGACTTTTTTTTGGGGTTATAATTCTCTTTATTTGTTATGGGGCTTATGGGCATTTTTATTGATTTATTACTTTATTTTTTATTGAATAAAAATTTTTTTTTTCACTTTTTCCAGCATGGGACATGAGCAAGCAATCATCTGATCGCTTATTCATGATAATACTCTGCAATGCTTATGTATTGCAGGGTATTAGCAGTGTCAGCCTATGAACATGCATAGGCTGGCACTGTGCCAGTAAGATGACGTTATAGAACCGGAGCCGAGCCGGCATCATCTTGTTTTACATAATAATTTATTTTGATAATTTATTTTGATGTCACGCGGCTTACAAATCGAATATCGATTTTTCAGAATTGACTATTTTGAGGATAAATACTGTTTTGAATGGAATTTTTCATATTTAACATTAAAAAACTCCTTATATATCAACCCATCAACCCAAATCTGCACCCCTCAAACAATCAGAAACAGCTTTTAGGAAGATTGTTAACCCCTTGATCTTCATAATAATTGAAACAAAATGGAGGTGAAATTTAGAATGGCCAAATTTTGTCGGATATACATTTATTTGGCCCTAAAATTTACACATTTCCAAAAGATAAAAAGAGAAAACCCATCTTACAATTTGTGATAAGGAGTGCCCTGGAGCTGCCAGAATTTTAATTTCCTCATTGGCCCCTTTTGCAGACTTTAAAATTTAAGCTTTTTCGTTTTGGGGCCATGTGATGGCATTTTTTTAGCGGGATGAGATGCTTTTTCCAGGGTTACCATTTTGGGGTTGGTATCCCCTATTGTTTGCAATTTAGCAACTTTTTTTTTTTGAGGGCAGGAGTAGAATAGCATCAATTCTCGGTGTTCACCGTGTAGCCCAATAATTATGTTATCTTTAATTTATGGGTCAGTGTGATTATGGGGATACCATACTTGAATATTTTTTCTTACGTTTTACTAAATTTGCCAAATAAAATGCTATTGTGGGGAAAAATCTATCATTTTTGCATTGCCGTCTTCCAAGTGGCATAACATTTTTACATTTTTGACTATAGAGCTGGTTGATGGCTTGTTTTTTGCAGGACATGTTGTACTGTGCAACAGTATCATTCTGGAGTTTTTAATTTTTGTTTGTTACGGCGTTTATCGTGCGGGTTCAATAATGATTTACTTTTATTTTGATACGGACGCGTTGATACAAGCTATGTGGGGTTTGTGTTATGATTTAGACTTTTTTGTGTTACATGTATCTTTACATGTTATGGGGCTTATTGGGATTTTTATTGATTTATTGCTTTATTTTTTATTGAATAAGATTTTGTTAAAAACATTTTTCCGGTTTCCACCAAGCAATCATCTGATGTGGGGTATTAGTAGTGTCAGCTTATGCACATGCATAGGCTGACACTATGCCTCCATCAGGCTCTGCGGCAGGCAGTGCTGGGGTGCTGATCGGACCCCAGGGCTGCCATAGCAACGATTGGCGCCCCCCAAAGCCTGCGCCGATCGTGGGGGAAAGACCCCCCCAAAGGCATGTTAAATGAGTTTAACACCCGCAATCTGAGCCTACTCCGACTGTGGGTGTTACACTGGGGTGTCGGCTATTAGTTACAGCCGGCACCCCTTGTATCCCGATGCCGGTTAGGCTCAGTTCTTGAGCTGAATTGGCATCAGGTCTGTGTCCGATATATCGGACTCTGAGCACTAAGTCACTGCGCTCAGCGTCCGATTTATAGGTGTAAATGATGGTGGAAAGGAGTTAATAATGGTGGAAATTGTCTGAACCCATACAGCAGGTAATTGTGAATAACTGCTGCAATTAGGGGTGTTGGTAGTCCCCAGTACTGTGCCCTCCCTGGAGCCAGCTACGTATTCATACACAGACCGATTTTAGACTTTTTGCTGCCTGAAGTGAAAAGACTATAACTATTAGAATATTGCCTCCTATGTACAAGAATATAACTACTGTAATACTGCCCCCAATGTAGAAGAATATAACTACTACAATACTGCCCCCTATGGACAAGAATATAACTACTATAATACTGACCCCTATGTACCCCTGCCCCCCTGCTTCCCCCAGTTGTAGCTCTCCCCCCTCCTGCTACTCCCAGTCCTAGTTATCCACCTCCTGCTGCCCCCAGTTCTAGTTTTTCCCCTTCCTGCTAGCCTGTGGATTGTGCAACCCTGACCTATAGTAACACATGGCAGTTTTGAAAAATAAGTCTTGACTCAAAGGTGAAAATGAGCTGTGTTAAGCAATTAAATGCTTCGAACTCCAACACAAATTAACTGAACAAGATGCCCCAACGACCTGGCCCATTTTCATTTTTGCATTCACATTTTTCACTCCCCACCTTCAAAAATTTATTTATTTCATTTTTCCATATAGAGAGCTATGTAGGGCTTGATTTCTGCATAACTAATTGCACTTCAAAGTGATGGTATTTAACCCCTTAACCCCTTACCAACATGTGACGTAGTATTATAATATAACCTAAACTCAAATCACCCCCCCTTTCCCTAGAACTGATATAAATATAAATAAACAGTAAAAATCATAAACACATAAACAGCTTGAATATATGTAATGTATTTACTTGACTAAAAACAATAAAAAGATTTATATAATATAAAAAAAATCATAAACACATTAGGTATCGCTGCGTCCGAAAATGCCCGATGTATCAAAATATAATGACGGTTTTTCACTGTGTTTAACCCCGTAACGGAAAATCGCGCCCATAGTCAAAAATGGCACCTTTTTGCCATTTAAAAAAAAATAAATTCTTTAAAAAGTGATCATAAGGTCGTACAGTCCTAAAAATGATAACGTTGTAAACGTTATCAAAAGCCGCAAAAAACGACACCTCCCAAAGCTCTGTACACCAAAGTTGAAGACGGAAAAAATGGCTTTATTTTTTGTAAATTATGAAAACATTATAAAACCTATACAAATTTGGTATCCCCGTGATCGTACCGACCCAAAGAATAAAGTAGACTTGTCATTTGGGGCGCACAGTGAAATCCGTAAAATCCAAGCCCAGTACCCAGTTCCCAGCACACGGCATGGAATATTAAATACCACCATTTGGAAGTGTAATTTGATACGCAGAAAATAATCCATAACACAGCTCTGTACATGGAAATATAAAAAAAGTTATAGATTTTTGAAGGTGGGGAGTGAAAAATAAAAACGCAAAGATGAAAAAGGGCTGCGGCGTTAAGGGGTTAAGAACGCAGGGTTTTTTTTGCTCATTTCTCGCTCTCCACCTTCAAAAATCCATAACTTTTTCATTTAAAAGCCACAAAAAGAACAGAGGCATGAAAAATAGATCAATCAAATAATATCTTTATTAATGGAAAAATACACCACAAAACATGCTTAAAAACCTTTAAAAATTGTGAACGAAGTCACAAATGAATGACATCCTCGGGAAAGTGCTCAACACATGATAATGTGCACTGTTCCCGGAACTCCAGCTCCCCCTACTGGCCACAATATAGTATACAACAATGTACAGAAATAAATATTATCAATAGTGAGCTAATCAAATCTTTAGACAAGTCCATACAAATGCAGGGTAACAACAAAAAGAAGGGTGAAACACAATAATGGATGGACACACAATTCAAGGATCAGCACAGAACCATGTACAAATAAGAAAGTTGTATACCTAAATGCTCAGGCCATGAGAGTGGGGTGCTGGGGATAGATGCCCCACGCGTATCGCTACCTCGCTACATTTTCAAAAATTAAACGAATGTGTACGAAAAAGGAAAACATTTTTTTGGCATCTTCTGACACTAATAACTACTTGGTGTATGGTGTACGGAGCTGTGCGAGGTGTCTTTTTTTGCAAAAAAGAGCCAACGTTTTCATTTCTACCATTTCAAGGACTGTGCGAAATTTTCATTACATTTTTTATGTCATGTAAAAAGGTGTAAAAGTCGAATTTCGGACATTTCCTGTCTCTGAGGTCACTGCCGGTTATACCCGTTTTTATATTTTGATAGATCGGGCATTTTGGGACACGGCAATACCGAATGTGTTTGTGATTTTTACTGCTTATTATGTTTTATATCAGTTGTGGCAAAGAGGGGTGATTTGAATGTTTAATATTTTATAAATTTTTTATATTTTTTTTCACAATTTCTTCTAAGGTACATTAACTAAGGTACATTAACTGGTCAGATCATTCCTACCATATACTGCAATACTACTGTATTGCACTATATGGAGTTTTTGCATATGATACGAATCTGCTACAACCATTCAGCCTCGGGTCTGACGAAGAATTTTACGAGGAATTTTACGTGCCGGCGGCAAAGAAGAGGTTAAAACCTGCTATCGGTGCAGGCACCTACCGCGGGTGATAGCGATGGGTCTTTGCTGCAATATGCAGCAAAGCCCATCTCTGTATGAAGAGGTCTCAGCCAGTGAGCCCTCTTCATACACCCTTCATAGCTCTACGGCGGATATATCTGTCGCAGAACGTGAAGGTGTTAATATTTCATGCCATGTACTGGGAAGTGGGAAATAAATTCCAAATGCAATGAAATTGTGCCATTTTCTTGTGGGCTTGGATTTTACTGCTTTCCCTATGCGCACCAAATGACATGTTTACTTTATTCTTTGGGTCGGTACAATTATGAGGATACCAAATTTATATAGGTTTTATAATGTTTTCATGCATTTACAAAAATTAAAACCTCTGTTAATAACTATTTCATCAGGTGTATGTAGCTGTGTGTGGTGTCGTTTTTTGCACCTTTTGATGACGTTTTTAATGCTACTGTAAGGACTGTAAGGCCTTTTGATGACTTTTTATTACCTTTTTCATATTTTTCATAATGGCAAGAAAGTGTTATTTTTTACTTAAACTATTTTCCTTTTACAGGGTTAAACGCTCGGAAAAACATTTATTTTGAACGGCCATTTTGGGACGCGGCAATACCTAACATGTTTATGATTTTACTGTTTACAGTATTAATATCAGTTCTAGGGAAAAGGGGGTAATTAGAATTTTGAGTTTTTAATTAAAATTTATATTTTTCTATTTTTTCAGACCCCCCTAGGCTACTAGGGAACCATAGGTTGTCTGATCTTACCATATACTGCCATACTACAGTATGGCAGTATATAGGGGTTTCACACATCATGTGAAAATCGCACATGTGCAAATCTTTGTAGGACCCGAGGCTGTCATGGTAGCTGATGAACATGGTAGCTGTGAAATCATCTGTGGGCGGCAATCAAATCAAATCCAATATGACAGCGCATGGTGCAATTGGGATTTAAATGCCTCCAGCAGCTTTACTGAAGGCTTTTACAGGGTTAACACCCTCGATCGGTGCCAGCACCGACTGCGGGTATTACCGATGGGTGTTTGCTGCAATATGCCCATGAGCCCTCTCCATACACCCGCAGCCGACGTGTGACGTACAGGTACGTCACACGTCGGTAAAGGGTTAATAAATCTTCAGCATCTGGCTCTTATTAAATTTTGTTCATTCACAAACAACGTTTCTGTTGACCGGAATAGGAATTGTTTGCGGCCCGACAGTCATCGGCGTGCGAGCACCGCATTGGCAGATGTTATGATGCTTTTAAATCTCCTGTATGGTGGATCTATACAGGTATAGCTGTAGCTTCTCTGACACTCCTTTCTCCCAGTAATAGTAACATGACTGAGTTATTTGCTGACGTGTCCTTCTATTCATATCCTTTTCTTCTATTACCGCTACAATATGCACAGGGGCCCTGCCCATTATCAGGTTTAAAGTTAAATATTAACTTTAGTTGAGGCCATGTGTATATTATAGACTGAGATCAACTTTTTGGGTGAATGTTGTTGAGGTTAACATTGTTATCAGGGGATTCATATTTCCTCTGTGCTACCAGCAGAACCATGTTAATAAGGTAAACTAAGGCTCTGTTCACTTTCCACTAGTGATTGACCCTGTGCCGCAGCCTGAGCATCCAATACACATTATTTGGCAGCCTCATTGTCCTATGAGTGGTCAACCACCGCAGCGATTACTACCGTATATACTCGAGTATAAGCCGAGACCCCTAATTTTACCACCAAAACTGGGAAAACCTATTGTCTCAAGTATAAGCCGAGGGTGGGAAATGCATTGGTCACAGACCCCCCCCAGTATTATAGCTAACAGCACCCGAGAATGTACAGGGCCTGCCCCTATAGTTATCAGCGCTAGCACAAAGGCGCCCTCAGCCGTTACAGCCAGCCAGCCTGCCCCCAGTAGTATACAGGTGCCCCCAGTAGTATACAGCTTGCCCCCAGTAGTATACAGCTGCCCCCAGTAGTATACAGCGCCGCCGCACAGTAGGTATACAGCCTGCCCCCAGTGATGGTATACAGCTTGCCCCCAGTAGTAACAGTCCGGCCTAAAAAAACAAAACTTATTATAATTCACCCTCCGGTGGCCCCGATGTGCAGCGCTGCTCCCCCGAGGTCCGCGCGTCTCGTCTTCAGGCTTCCGCGCCGTCTTCTTATTTCTGCAGGACGCCGCCATTGATGACGCGCCGCTGCTGACGTCATACTAGGCGCCGCCCTGGGGAAAAACATGGCGGCGCCCAGCAAAAAAAAGAAGACGGTGCGGAAGCCTGAAGACGAACCGCGCGGACATTGGGGGAGCAGCGCGGCACATCGGGGCCACCGGAGGGTGAGTATATAAGTTTATTATTTTTTAAGTATTTTTATATTGACTCGTGTATAAGCCAAGGGGATGTTTTTTAGCACATTTTTTGTGCTGAAAAACTCGGCTTATACACAAGTATATACAGTAAATTTCATATACAGGCAGTGCCCTACTTAACCCCTTCCCGACGCGCGCCGTACTAGTACGGCGCGCCGGGTCCCGGTGCATGGAGAAGGCTAGCGGGCCGAGCCCTCTCCATAGCCGGTAAGTCTTTGCTGCATATTGCAGCAAAGGCTTACCGGTAACACCCGCGATCGGTGCTAGCACCGGTCGCGGAGGCTTTCACGGCCATCGCCGCCGGCAATTGCTGCGGCAAGGTTCAAAAAGATGGGGCACATGGGCCATCTTGCCGCGGATCACCGCTCCCCGATGACGGCAGGGGAGCGGTGATCCGTTGCCATGACAGCATCGGGACTCACGAAGGCCCGATGCTGTCTCGTTTTAACCCATTCATTACAATGTGCTATCAGCACATTGTAATGAATGAGGAGTAAAATCCCCATATACTGCCGTTATAGCAGTATGGCAGTAATATGGTAGGATCGATCAGACAACCTAGGGTTAAAGTACCCTAGGGAGTCTGAAAATAGTTAAAGTAAAAGTAAAAAAAAGTTAAAAAAAAAAAAATTATATTAAAAAAACCTAAAAAATTCAAATCAACCCCCTTTCCCTAGAACTGATATTAATAACAGTAAAAAATCATAACACATTAGGTACCGCTGCGTCCGAAAATGTCCAATCTATAAAATATAATAACGGTGTTTCACTGCGTTTAACCCCGTAACGGAAAATAGCGTCCAAAGTCAAAAATGACATTTTTTTGCCATTTTGGAAAATATAAAAAAAATAATAAAAGTGATCAAAAGGTCGTACAGTCCTAAAATGATAGCAATGAAAACGCCATCAAAAGTCGCAAAAAATGACACCACACCACAGCTCTGTACACCAAAAGTATGAAAAAGTTATTAGCGCCAGAAGATGGCAAATCAAAAAAAAAAAATTTTGTACAGGAGGTTTTAATTTTTTTAAATGTATGAAAACATTAAAAAACCTGTACAAATTGGTATCCACGTAATGTTAGCGACCCAAAAAATAAAGTAGACATGTCATTTGTGGCGCACAATGAAAGCTGTAAAATCCAAGCCCCACAAGAAAATGTCGCAAATGTGTTTTTTCACCATTTTCACTGCATTTGGATTTTTTTCCCGCTCCCAGTACGCGCCATGAAATATTAAATGCCGCCACTACGAAGTGCAATTGTTACGCAGAATAAAGCCATAACAAGAGCTCTTTATGTGGAAAAATAAAAAAGTTATAGATTTTTTAAGGTGGGGAGTGAAAAATGTAAGTGAAAAAACTAAAAAAGGCCCAAGTCGTTAAGGGGTTAAGGACACCGATTTACAGACAACCCTTAGTTACAGACGACCCCCTTGCCTACCATGACCTCTGGTGAAGCTTTTGGATGCTTTCTGTTCTAGACTGCAATGACAGCTGTAAGGTGTCGAAATGAAGCTTTATTGATAATCCTTGCTCCATTACGTCCCAATATGGATCATAAAATATACAGTTCCGACTTGATACAAATTCAACTTAAAGGAAACCTACCACTTAAAATTGTGCTTAAAACATCAAATACCGGTGCACCAGCTCAGGGTGAGCTGGTACCGGAGCATACCTCATTATTTCCATAAAGCGCTGTAATGCTTTTTACACTTGAATCTTTATATTCTAAGAAACTTCGGCGCACGGTGATACTCGCTCGCTGCATCATGCATCACCGTGAGCCGAAGCTTTTTAGAATACAGGCGCGTCCCCTATTAAGAACACCTGACTTAATATGACCCCTAGTTACAAACGGACCACTGGATATTGGTATTATTGCTCTTTAGTCCTAGGCTACAAAAAACAGCTGGAACAGTTACCACTGGTGTCTACAATGAAGCTTTTTGTTTATCCTGGTTCTTATGACAACCCCATTTTTATCCAATTGTCACAGAGACCAAAAAAAAATATTCGCCTGGGGTACAATGATAAAGTATACCGTTCCGACTTACATACAAACTCAACTTAAGAAACAAACCTCCGTCTCTATCTTGTATGTAACCCGGGGACTGCCTGTATAAAGATTTAAAAAAGTGTTAAAAAGATTACAGCGCTTTATGGAAATAATGAAGTATGCTCCGGCACCAGCTCACCCTGGCCTGGTGCACGGTTTTGGTGTTATAAGTACAATTGAAAGTGGTAGGTTTCGTTTAAGTACAATCCCAAGGAACCTATCTTACGTAACCCCGGGGTACTGCCTGTAGTTATGTTTTTTATAGGTTCTGGTTGTGTCGTCCACTAACATAATGTCACTAATAAATACTTCTTATGACCACGAAATGGGACCTGTTACCCAAACTATCCCAGTGACTTGACATTTTCTTCTTTCAGAATTGGAATGTTAGATGGAACTGACACGTGGCCAGATCAGAAATCTACTACCTGAGGATCCGCTGAGGAGATGCTCATTATTATGAAAAACCTTTGTTGTGGTTGGACTCTTTATGAAACCTATATGGTAATGGAACTTTCTGTTTCTTCTTTCTCTTCCTGGAGAAAGATGCCCACATAACAAAAAGAGGGAGGAGAGAGATTTACCTGCAACAGAGGATAAAGTGGAGGACTTAAAGCGACCACTATACATCAACACCTCCCCAAATCCAAATGGACCTGGAGAATGGGGCAAAGCAGCTCATCTGCAGCTTAATTCTGCAGAGAAGAAGATGCAGGAGGAAAGTATTGAAAGTATGCTATTAATATTTATCTGAACGACCAATATCATTGATCGGCACATCCAGGATAACCGGATGTACGAGTAAGTAATTAAGACGAATGTTGCAGTATGTATGCTTAATTCTATACTCACCCATAATAACCAAGGATTCTGTTCCCTATATATCTATGTATGTGTAGATTATCATACGCTGGCACTCGTTCAACCTGGCATAGTTTTGCATAAAAATCTGCAAATGAAAGTTTGCAGGTTTTTCAAAGTACCAAAGGGACGCCGTGCTCCTCACGGCCACATAGCGTGGAGGTGGAGTAGGCGCTTGTATAATTAAACTGGGGTAGAAGCTGTGATAAATCTCCCCATTTAATGTGGTGTGTATTAAATAGATATCTCAGTTCACCCCTAGACCCGGTGTGTGCTCTTTTCGCCCTCCCCCTCCTTTTGTCGTCTGCTCCGCCCTTTTTTCCTCCTCGATTCCATATCCCCTCCGTTGCCCTCGTCCCCCCGACTCCGCTCTTTTCCCACTCGCCGGGCCGCTTCGCCCCCTCCCCCTCTCCTTGTCTACCCTTTTTTCTTTCCTTGTTTTACCTCGTTGATTCCACCCTTTCCCCGTCCCCTCTTCCACTTCCCCCCCTCTCCCCCTTTTCCTCCTTCCCCCTCTCCCCGCTTCGTCCCTTTTGGTCCCCCTTTTCCAGTCCCTCCTCCCTGGTCCTTTCCTGTCCCCTCGCCCCCCTTTTTTTCCCCTCTTCCTTCACCCTCGGTTTCCCTCTTCTTCACCCCTCTATCGGGGGTTGGACTGATGCCGCCAGGACCTCTTTTTCGCACCTAATCTCCCACACCCCTTCTCTTCTTCCTCCCGCCCTCCCCTTTTTTCGCCCTTCTCTTCTCTTCCTTCTCCTTCCCCCGTTGCACCCCCCTTTCTCTTCCTCCCCGCCCGCCCCCCCTCCCCAAGCCCCTACCATCCTTTTCAGACCGATTGTTCCGCGGCTTCGAGGACAAAGCCATTCATCCGTACCCTATTTTCTTTCTAACCGACCCCACGGTATTTTAAACCCTCCCCCCCGACCTCTCGGTCTCCCTCCTCCCCCCCCCCCGTACCCTTCTATCCCCCTCCCTTCTTTTTGTCTTGCCCCCCCCGCTTCGTGGGTCCCCTAATGTCTCTCACTTAACCGAAGTCTTTGTCCTTACGTAGTGGTGACAGTCCCTTGCCTGGGCCCACACGGGAAGCGGAGGGGCAACCCCGACGGTAAGGGTACCACAACGGAGGGGTCTCCTCCTCGTTCCTTTCTTCGCCCCCACTAGAGAGAAAAAGAGACGTGCCCGGCCCGAAAGGGGGTGTAAGGTGATAGGACTCCCCCCCATTGGCTGCCAGCCCCCCTGCGGGGGCGCTGATAGGGCGCGGGGGGAGCCACGGCGGGGCAGGACATGCGCATAAAGGAACGCGCGATGTCTTGACGGGGCCGGGGCGGAATAGCCAATCGGGGGGCGGTAAACGGGGATTAGCTGCAGACAGAAAATAACATTTATTCAAACATGCAGCGTAACATTGCCCCCCCAAAATGAACCCCTCTCCCCCTAGACATAATCCACAACAATATATAACTAGTACTCATTCCATCGTTGAACGAATACTACCATTGTCCCCACATTGGTGCGCCCCCAACCGTTGTGGCTGTCCAGTATACCCTTCCCTCCTCTATGTACCAAGTCTCCCGGATTACGGATTGTGGTGTAGTGGCCCCTCTCTACGTCCTGTCCCCCTCCCCCCCCCTCCCCCCTCCCTGTTGCGCTCTCCCGACCCCCGGGATCAAATTGACATGACCCCCCGCTAGTGTAGGAAAGGAGATTGACACAAGCGCACAAGGCTGCACAGCTGCTCCCCCCTCCATTCAGGCGAACAAACACACACGTGCTGGCTTAGGGAGCCCTCCCCCGGTAATGTAAACAATAAATATTATTAAACTACTGTGAAACATATACAGAAGTCCTCTGAGAATGGCATTTTGAAATCTGCACTAGAATAAGCTAATAAACCCCCTGTCAACCCTAATAACCTGTTTGAAAGGCCTTCGTTTTAAAGTTCTCCTAATTCCACAGCAACTTGATTGCTTAAAACAGTCAATCTAACCTTGCACCTGTACCCCCACAGACCCTAAACTCCCCCCCATGAAATTAGTAAAAGGAAAAAAAAACCTTAATACTCATCTGACCTTTAACGTCCTGCCTTATTCTACATCTCTGCTACCGGTCGTGTGGGACGAGACGCACATCTTGCAGCAAAGGCTTACCGGTAACACCCGCGATCGGTGCTAGCACCGGTCGCGGGTGCTTTCACGGCCATCGCCGCCGGCAATGCTGCCGGAGGCTTCAAAAAGATGGCGCCGCATGGGCCATCTTGCCGCGGATCACCGCTCCCCGATGACGTCACGGGGAGCGGTGATCCGTTGCCATGACAGCATCGGGACTCACGAAGGCCCGATGCTGTCTCGTTTTAACCCATTCATTACAATGTGCTATCAGCACATTGTAATTAATGAGGAGTAAAATCCCCATATAACTGCCCTTTTTGATATAGCAGTATGGCAGTAATATGGTAGGATCGATCAGACAACCTAGGGTTAAAGTACCCTAGGGAGTCTGAAAAATAGTTAAAGTAAAAGAAAAAAAAGTTTAAAAAAAAAAAAATTATATTAAAAAACCTAAAAAAATTCAATCACCCCCCTTTCCCTAGAACTGATATTAATAAACAGTAAAAATCACTAAACACATTAGGTACCGCTGCGTCCGAAAATGTCCAATCTATCAAAATATAATAACGGTTTTACTGCGTTTAACCCCGTAACGGAAAATAGCGTCCAAAGTCAAAAATGACATTTTTTTGCCATTTTGGAAAATATAAAAAAATTAATAAAAAGTGATCAAAAGGTGTACAGTCCTAACAATGATAGCAATGAAAACGCCATCAAAAGTCGCAAAAAATGACACCACCCACAGCTCTGTACACCAAGTATGAAAAAGTTATTAGCGCCAGAAGATGGCAAATCAAAAAAAAAAAAATTTTGTAAGGAGGTTTTAATTTTTTTAAATGTATGAAAACATTATAAAACCTGTACAAATTGGTATCCACGTAATCGTAGCGACCCAAAAAAATAAAGTAGACATGTCATTTGTGCGCACAACTGAAAGCTGTAAAATCCAAGCCCACAAGAAAATGTCGCAAAGTGTTTTTTCACCATTTTCACTGCATTTGGAATTTTTCCCGTTCCCAGTACGCGCCATGGAATATTAAATACCGTCACTACGAAGTGCAATTTGTTACACAGAAAATAAGCCATAACAGAGCTCTTTATGTGGAAAAATAAAAAAGTTATAGATTTTTGAAGGTGGGGAGTGAAAAATGGAAGTGAAAAAACTAAAAAAGGCCAAGTCGTTAAGGGGTTAAGGACACCCGATTTACAGACAACCCTTAGTTACAGACGACCCCTCTGCCTACCATGACCTCTGGTGAAGCTCTTTGGATGCTTTCTTTTAGTTCTAGACTGCAATGATCAGCTGTAAGGTGTCTGAAATGAAGCTTTATTGATAATCCTTGCTCCCATTACGTCCCAATATGGATCATAAAATATACAGTTCCGACTTGCATACAAATTCAACTTAAAGGAAACCTACCACTTTAAAATTGTGCTTATAAACATCAAATACCGTGCACCAGCTCAGGGTGAGCTGGTACCGGAGCATACCTTCATTATTTCCATAAAGCGCTGTAATGCTTTTTAACACTTTTGAATCTTTATATTCTAAGCAACTTCGGCGCACGGTGATACTCGCTCGCTGCATCATGCATCACCGTGAGCCGAAGCTTTTTAGAATACAGGCGGTCCCCTACTTAAGAACACCTGACTTACATATGACCCCTAGTTACAAACGGACCACTGGATATTGGTAATTTATTGCTCTTTAGTCCTAGGCTACAAAAAACAGCTGTAACAGTTACCACTGGTGTCTACAATGAAGCTTTATTGTTTATCCTGGTTCTTATGACAACCCAACATTTTTAAAATCCAATTGTCACAGAGACCAAAAAAATATTCGCCTGGGGTTACAATGATAAAGTATACAGTTCCGACTTACATACAAACTCAACTTAAGAACAAACCTACAGTCTCTATCTTGTATGTAACCCGGGGACTGCCTGTATAAAGATTTAAAAAAGTGTTAAAAAGCATTACAGCGCTTTATGGAAATAATGAAGATATGCTCCGGCACCAGCTCACCCTGGCCTGGTGCACGGTTTTGGTGCTTATAAGTACAATTTGAAAGTGGTAGGTTTCGTTTAAGTACAATCCCAAGGAACCTATCTTGTACGTAACCCCGGTACTGCCTGTAGTTATGTTTTTTTTTATAGGTTCTGGTTGCGTCCATAACATAATGTCACTAATAAATACTTCTTATGACCACGAAATGTGACCTGTTACCAAACTATCCCAGTGACTTGACATCTATCTTCTTTCAGAATTGTAATGTTAGATGAACTGACACGTGGCCAGATCAGAAATCTACTACCATGAGGATCCGCCTGAGGAGATGCTCACTTATTATGAAAACCTTTGTTGTGGTTGGACTCTTTATGATAACCTATATGGTAATGGAACTTTCTGTTTCTTCTTTCTCTTCCTTGGAGAAAGATGCCCACATAACAAAAAAGAGGGAGGAGAGAGATTTACCTGCAACAGAGGATAAAGTGGAGGACTTAAAGCGACCACTATACATCAAACCTCCCCCAAATCCAAATGGACCTGGAGAATGGGGCAAAGCAGCTCATCTGCAGCTTAATTCTGCAGAGAAGAAGATGCAGGAGGAAAGTATTGAAAAGTATGCTATTAATATTTATCTGAGCGACCAGATATCATTGCATCGGCACATCCAGGATAACCGGATGTACGAGTAAGTAATTAAGACAGAATGTTGCAGTATGTATGCCTTTAATTCTATTACTACACCCATAATAACCAAGGATTCTGTTCCCTATATATCTATGTATGTGTAGATTTATCATACGCTGGCACTCTGTTCAACCTGGCATAGTTTTGCATAAAAATCTGCAAATGAAAGTTTGCAGGTTTTTCAAAGTCACAAAGGGACGCCGTGCTCCTCCACGGCCACATAGCGTGGAGGTGGAGTAGGCGCTGTTATAATTAACTGGGGTAGAAGCTGTGATAAATCTCCCCCATTTAATGTGTGTGTGTATAAATATATATCTCAGTTCACCCCTAGACACCGGTGTGTTGGATATTCTGAATAACCGAATGATGTTATACAATAAGACCTAATACTTAAAGGTGTCAAAAGCAGATGGACTTTGTCTTCAGGGATTTCCAGTTAATTACCAAGGGGGATAAGATAAAAATGTGAAATTGGTGATCAGTCTCTGCCATGTACTGTGGTGTGATCCAGGCTTTCATTCATGGAAATGACTTGATCTCTTGTTTTTCTTAAACAATTTTTTTTAACTATAGCCTGCAGAAAATTAAATTTATTCAACATTGCAGGTTAACATTGCCCCCAAATGACCCCCTTAGAATAACCCACATATATAATATATCTCATTCTAGTTTACGCATACTACATTGTCCCCATTGTGACGGGAAGTAGGTAGGGGTGAGGGAATTGAATGAGAGTGTAGGAAAGGAGATTGACACAAGCGCACACAGGCTGCAGCTGCTCCCCCCTCCCCTTCAGGACCCACCACACACTGCTGGTAGGGAGCCTGGTAATGTAAAATAAATTATTATAAACTACTGAAATAATACAGAATTCTGATAATGGCATTTTTGAAATCTGCATAGCATAAGCTAATAAACCTGTCAACCTAATAACCTGTGACAGGTTCGTTTTAAAGTTCCCCCTAACTTCCCAGCAATTGATGCTTCCACCCGTCAATCAATTGATGTACCCCACAGACCCTACACTATGAATTAAAAGGAAAAAAAACCTTAATACTCATCTGCCTTCCTTCCTGCTTCTCCTCCTCTTGTCGGTGTGTGGGACGAGACGCTGTGACGTTATTACACCGTGTCTCTGGTTCCCAGTACTGTAGCTAGCCGCCTGAAGCAGTAGACGCAGAGTAATGATGTCACTGTATTAAAGGATTGAGCTCAAGCCTTAGTTCTCCACTACACTACTCGCCTCTTTCTGCATCCGGAGGACAAAGATGGGGGTTAATGTGGAGGGAGATGTCTGGACAGCGGATAAGTGTTTTTCTGGGGTCCAGATCTTTTGGCCTACCAATGAGAAGTGAGCTGTTGTAAACCGGGAAAGGTAGCAGGGGAGTGGCCCAGGGGAGGGGGAGGGCAGTGAGTGAGGATGAGGGGAGGAGAAATTTAGAAGATGATGATTTGTGCCATATGAACACTCGCCAGCCCCCATTGATTTTCCGCACGCTGCTGGCAGGGAGCCAGGTAATGTTAAAGAAACAATTAAAAATTAGTGGAATAATTTAGATTCAAAACAAATGCATTTTTGAAATCGACCTGCCAGAGGCTATTGGAACCTGTTGTCAGATAAAAATGAGTTCTTCATTATCTAATTTTAAATTCTTTGTTAGTAAAAATAATAAATAAATATGTAGATCTCCCTGAACCAAATAG
Organism: Engystomops pustulosus; assembly: GCA_019512145.1. Lineage (NCBI taxonomy): Eukaryota > Metazoa > Chordata > Amphibia > Anura > Leptodactylidae > Engystomops > Engystomops pustulosus. The sequence goes on from CM033645.1 coordinate 115,733,088, forward strand.
ATTATCAAGACTATATAGAAAGATTATCGTACTGGTGACTCAAGTCATCTTCATAATACATCAACATGTCCCCTGCAGCGGCTGTGAGACAACTGCTCCAGTTTTTCATTTGAACATGATGGCCATGAGGTCCTATTGTTGTAATTTTAACTTGTATTGCTGTGGGATAGATTCTTTTGCACATGGTTAAGAGTAGGGTAGTTTAACATCAGGCAATATACTTCTGGACCATATTTTTCTTTTCTTCTGTGTGCTGCTGAAATAACATGACACCTCAGGGAATAGAAAGTCTTCTGAAATGCCCAGGCTTTTAACTGCTACCTTTAAGTGTGACTGGTGTGCACAAAGACTACATTATCCAAGCACTCTGTGCTCTCTGCCAGTTTCTCATATGTTCCATTGAAGATGCCATACACATCTACACTGTGACATAGAAAAACTTGCCCTGAAGCACTATGCTGTAGGTGGCATCTTTCCAGTACTTAGTGCAAGCACTTGAAGGAATACATTGCGTATCTCGTCCAGTGCCTTCTGCTCTTTGTTTGCTCTTCTTCTGTTTGGTTTAGCTTTTTGTGTCAAGGATTGCTTTACTATGTTCCAATTACTGGTAGGTCTGTATTTATTTATTTTAAGGCAATGCATTCTTCTGTGTGTTCCAGATCAGACAGAACTGTTTTTTTTACTGCTTTGCACTTGGATCACACAACAAAGGCTGGGTTATTTCATTACTATGAAAAAATAGTATTGAAATAGTATATGGAAAATGTATTTCTGTGTTTACCTATCTGCCCATATACTTGGCTTGGTAAGCCAACTGCTACTTCTCTAAGCTCTAGTTCTTTCCTGCTCCCCTACTTGCCTTGTTCTTTTAAAGAGATACTTTTTTTAAAGTTTCTTTTTAAGAATTTTACCATTCAACAGAATAAATACAGATCCTTCCTAACTGATAAATTTAGTTGCATCTGGAAAAACCATTACGTTAGAATTGAGTTGGTGTGATCTCTGCCATATTCTTAATCGTTTGGTTATGGTTTTGGCTACTGCTCCCCTCCTTTAGAAAGGAGTTTAATGTGTATGGAAAAAAAGGGCAATTTCATAGAGAAAGACTAGACAATCTTGGTCCACCGAATTGGTATACATTTTAAATAATTGGGTGTCCCTACTGAAACTTGAGGGCTCCATCTTTTGTCCAATATGTATGGACAACTTAAATGCATTAAAATAAAAAATTGCTGTTCAGCTCAAGTACCGTTCACATCACACTGCACGGAAAAAGGCTGAGTCGGATAGAGTTCTGTAGAAAAATTTGGTACAAAAATCTCCAGCAGTGAAATCAAGTCCTCAGAAAAACATAGAGTTAAAACCACATATTTCCGTATGCGTTAAAAACACAGTCTTGCTTTGATACCCAAACAATTCTTAATAGTAGTCTGAAGTGTTCTAATGGTGGGCTCCATAGGTATACTTGGGCCCCTTCCCCCCCCCACCAGAACATTGCGTCATAGATTGCACTACGATTTGTCTAGCAAACGTCAATCAATCATTGTAGGAAACCTACCTTTTCTTGCCGACCAGGCTATTTAATACATGCACAGAGACAAACTATCACGCAGCTGCAGTGAGAAGTGGCAGGCTGCGTGAAAGTTTGTCTCTGCGCATGCGCGATAAGTACTGAGAGAACCATGACGTCACGGCCCTCGACACCAGAGGGAGGGCTCATAAGAAGACAGAGGTCGTGCATAATTAACAATTGGAAGGGAATGAAAGGTGGCCAGTGACGTAGGGGTAGCACTGAAGGCTCATTTGAATATGTAGGTAAATCGATTTTTTTTTAGCTAAACTAAAGGTTGATGTCCCTAACCAAATTATGTGCCGGCATCAGTATTAAATAGCCTACAGGGTGATGTGCTTGCATGCTTTCATCATGCGAGCAGTGGTAGGTTTCCTTTAAGTACAGAGAAACAAAGTATCACAGTCTAATAGCAATGGTCTAATACATTAGACCATTGCAGGAATTAAAACCTGCAGGAGTATGAGTGTTTAAGGTGAGTATCCAATAGGCTTCTCTCGGGCCCCCCCGGTTTGTGGTTGTCCACCCGTTCTATAGGGATAACTGAAAGGGTTCCCTGTATGTATTTCTTTAAAGTGCTTTGAGGCACCAGAAAGGTTGACATTAACAGTGGTAGAAGAAACACTGCTAGAGATGTGTTCTCCTATTCGGGAGCCAGGAGCCAGTTGTGACTAGATGCTGAGGAGAATATTTCAGTCAGGATTTTGCGTATACAGCTTTTAAGACTGCTCTTCACATTCAGTCTAGGCCCCAGCTTCCAATTCCCTGATCTTAAACAGCAACATCCATTCCCAGCACGGTGATCACGCCACGGTGAAAGATTTACCGCAGAACACACCAAGGTGCCTACAGTCCATGCCAGGAGGGGATTTTCATCTATAATCTCATATATCCAGAAGAGAGAGCGCTGTACAAGGGCTCTTCTGATCCACTCAATGCCTTTAATGGTTCAGCCAGCGTGAGTGCCATACGCCTAAGGAACATACATCTATCACTGTACGCCCTGCAATAGGGAACCGCTCCAGTAACCTCCATGAGTATGAATGTCCTGAAATTATTTCCCACAGTGATCCAAACTGTGTAGGCCCATTCATGGCAGTGTACTATAGCATTGGACTGTACTCGTTGCCAGTAGCAACTTACTATAAAAAAAAAAACCCAAGTTATGTCCCCATAGCCAATATTAAAGCTGGCGAAGATTATGTGAAAAAGGGAATTGTGACCAACACTCTTAACACCTCTCTTGCAAGTTTGTACCCTGAAATGTGTAATGGATTTCAGTCTTTTATCTGATAGTAAAGATTCCAGTTATAAATTGTGTCTGAGTTGGTCATTACAGACTTGCATCACATCAAGAGGTTTTATGGGCTCATTTTGAGGGACCCAGGCATTGCACACCACAATGCCACCTGTACTATACCAAGCCCTTGAACCATGAGTGCCATCTGGGCACCCCAATACCTTGTTTCTCTGTCCCTTATTTTCCTACAATTATTGGTTGACATTTGCTAGACAAATCGTAATGCAACTTACAACGCAATGTTCTAGGGGAGGAACGCTCAAGAACACTTCAGACTAGGATTATGATTCGTTTGGGAACCGAAAAGTGTCCGTTTTTTCTTGTCTCATGGCGCCATGACTATGTTTTTTAACGCATGCCGATTTAAATATGTGGTTTTTAACTCTATATGTTTTTCTAAGGACTGGATTTCACTGCTGGAGATTCTTGTTCCATATCTTTCTACAGTACCTTAAATGTCCAAACTATACACACATAGGGGGTCATTTACTAAGGGCCCGATTCGCGTTTTCCCGACGTGTTACCCGAATATTTACGATTTGTGCAGATTTTCCCTGTATTGCCCCGGGTTTTTGGCGCACGCGATCTGATTTTGGTGCATCGGCGCTGGCATGCACGCGACGGAAATTGGGGGGCGTGGGCGAACGAAAACCCGACGGATTCGGAAAAACTGCCGCATTTAAAAAACCGAAAGTGTGGCGCAGCTTGCACTTACCTTCATCCAGGATAGGCCGGTGTATTTGAGTGTGTTCCAATGCTCTTCAGCACAGCAGCACCACCTGGTGGACGTCGGAGGAACTACCTTAATGAATTCCGTCCGGACCCGAATCCACCGCAGAGAACGCGCCGCTGGATCGCGAACGGACCGGGTAAGTAAATCTGCCCCATAGAGTTTTGTGGTCCAACAAAGTTAAATTTAATATATATAATTACCCTACATTAAAAAAAATACCTATCTTACATAAACGTAAAACAATTAGGACTCCAAATAGCTATATTGCCATCAAGCTGAAATTAATCCTAGGAGTATGTTATTAATACATAAGTGCATATAAACATCATGAAAGGGAACTAAGTGCCAAATATTACACATGCCAGTGCCTCACATATAGTGGTCTAAACAGAGCCAATGTCCGTAAGGTGTCACAAACTATATTGCACATAATAATAATAATAATAATAATCTTTATTTATATAGCGCCATCATATTACGTAGCGCTTTACAAATCATAGGAAACAAATACAAATATAATGTAACATGACAGAGCACAACATTTGTATGGAACAACAGGAGTGAGGTCCCTGCTCGCCAGAGCTTACGGTTTATGAAGATGATGGGGTAACACGAGGTAAAAGAATATTTAATGGTCAAGCCATTCTTCTTAGGGAATAGAACAAGATATAATAAATTGAATAAATTGAATCGCTTGGCACCAGCGATGTTAAGTTGGTTAAGTTAAAAGGTGCTGATAGTTAACATATAGCGGACAAATAGCAGACAGATAGCAGGCACATATCAGGCGAATGTTAGGTTGGTTAGGAAGGAGTCAGAGTTAGTACCAGGTGCAAATAGCTTAATGTTTGGGCGAGGAAAATTATAGCCAGGTACATCTCACCCATCCACACGAACGACACCAAACCGCAGCCAGACTTGAAAAGCAGGGACCAGACACGGGCAGCTCTTATCACCCCTGCCACCGGTCACGCCGACTCCAAAGGCAGAACTCCAGCCACACCGCCTCAACAGCAACCCTAGGACGCCCTCCTCCGGGTCAACGCGTGTCCAGCACGAGATGTCGTAATAGACAGATCCCCCTCGTCCTCCAAGCACCTCCGGATTCTCTTGCTCACGGAGCCGAGCGGGCATCAAACATTTTCTGGGCCAAAGAAAAATGGGCTATGAGCCGCAAACCTCCTCCAGCAACAAGCGCCAGGCAGACGGGGACAGCATGCCTCGGGTGCCAAGCTATATCTCTGCAGGCCATAATTTTGCTTCTCCCATGTATTAAGCTGACTGCATCTGGCATGAAGTTCGACTCTTTCTTAAACCAACTTAATATGTGCCGGATATGCGCCTATTCTCTGTATGCTATTTGTCTGCTATATGTTAGCCATTGGTGCCTCCTAACTAAACCAAATTAACATCGTCGGGGGCAAGCTATACCTCTGCAGGCTCTGTTAGGGTGAACGGCCCTAGATCTTGGACTTTCTCGCCTATTGACATTTGCTCCCTTGGCATGTAGAACTGTCTGGGCCCTTTGTTGTGCAACACATGCTATGCTGTACTAGTCCCGTAACATTTGGGGCCGATGCCAACTGGCATCAACTTGGATTAATTTAACCTTGTTTTGCTTTCAGTCTCTTATTTGTCTGCTATTTGTTTGCTTTATATCTGCGGTTTGCATTTTCTTACTGAACTAACCTGTCCTTTGTCAATTGTGCAGTATTTTCTGTTTTATTTTCAGGTTGATATATCTGTGTCCTTGGTTATATGTCCGAGAGTTTAGTAGCGGCTGTTTAAGGGGTATAGATTTTTTGACGTTAGGCATGCCTCCTAAAAATACCTCAAGGAAGTCTGTGGGGGCAGCCTCCCCCAAGGAGAAAGAGAAAGGAGGGGCCAAAGGAGATAACTCCACAAAATTGGATAAATTATGGAAGTCTCCCCCAGTTAAAACACGTACAGGATTACAGGGAGGAACAGGACGGGGACGAGGCAAATGCTGGGGGAGAAAACGCTATGCTAAGGGAGATGGCTGGCTGGCTATATACACTGGGGCAGGGGCTGGCTGGCTATATACTGGGGAGGCTGTGACCAATGCATTTCCCACCCTCGGCTTATACTCGAGTCAATAGGTTTTCCCAGTATTTTGTGGTAAAATTAGGGGCCTCGGCTTATACTCGGGTCGGCTTATACTCGCGTATATACGGTACTTCATTTTAGTGGTAAATTTTGGCTGATAAGTTTTGCGTTTATTTACAAAACAAAAAGAAAAAATTATGAATTTTTTTAAAAATTTGCCATTTTCCAAATTCGAAATCATTGCGTTTTCAGGCCGATAGATTTACCACCTAAATAAGTTGCTGAATAACATTTCCCATATGTCTACTTTACATTTTCATAATTTTTGAAATGTCTGGATAATTTATTTTGATGTCACACAGATTTTCAGAATTTACTATTTTGGGGATAAATACAGTTTTGAATGAAATTATACATATTTAACATCAAAACCCCCCCTATATTATCAACCCATTTTAAAATCTGCACCCCTCAAACTATCAGAAACAGCTTTTAGGAAGATTGTTAATCCCTCAAGATCTTCATAGTAATTCAATCAAAATAGAGTTGAAATTTAGGTGGGGAGCGTAACGGCATGACGTAGGCGCGTCACGCTGCACATCCGCCCTCCTCTCCTCCCCGCTCTCCACGCTGACTCGGCATGGGCACTGGAGGCTGGTAACCCCGCAGACGGCCTTCTACCGGCCCGGGAGGGGAAGATTTGGGTCCGGACGCACCGGCGCACCGGCTGTGTTGCGGCGCCCCGAGGCATGCTGTCCCCGTCTGCCTGGCGCTTGTTGCTGGAGGAGGTTGGCGGCTCGTAGCCCATTTTTCTTTGGCCCAGAAAATGTTTGATGCCCGCTCGGCTCCGTGAGCAAGAGAATCCGGAGGTGCTTGGAGGACGAGGGGGATCTGCCTATTACGACATCTCGTGCTGGACACGCGTTGACCCGGAGGAGGGCGTCCTAGGGTTGCTGCTGAGGCGGTGTGGCTGGAGTTGTGCCTTTGGAGTCGGCGTGACCGGTGGCAGGGGTGATAAGAGCTGCCCGTGTCTGGTCCCTGCTTTTCAAGTCTGGCTGCGGTCTGGTGTCGTTCGTGTGGATGGGTGAGATGTACCTGGCTATAATTTTCCTCGCCCAAACATTAAGCTATCTGCACCTGGTGCTAACTCTGACTCCTTCCTAACCAACCTAACATTCGCCTGATATGTGCCTGCTATCTGTCTGCTATTTGTCCGCTATATGTTAGCTATCAGCACCTTTTAACTTAACCAACTTAACATCGCTGGTGCCAAGCTATATCTCTGCAGGCCATAATTTTCTTCTCCCATGTATTAAGCTGACTGCATCTGGCATGAAGTTTGACTCTTTCTTAACCAATTTAACATGTGCCGGATATGCGCCTATTCTCTGTATGCTATTTGTCTGCTATATGTTAGCCATCGGTGCCTCTTAACTAAACCAAATTAACATCGTCGGTGGCAAGCTATACCGCTGCAGGCTCTCGCCACGCTGATACTTTTTCTGTCAAGAACTGAGTCTATATGATAGTAATAACAACGCGGCTACAGAGCTGTATTAACTCTGCATATATCCTCTCTAACAAATTAACATTCTGTTAGGGTGAACGACCCTAGATCTTGGATTTTCTCGCCTATTGACATTTGCTTCCTTGGCATGTAGAACTGTTTGGGCCCTTTGTTGTGCAACACATGCTATGCTATACTAGTCCCGTAACATTTGGGGCCGATGCCAACTGGCATCAACTTGGATTAATTTAACCTTGTTTTACTTTCAGCCTCTTAATTGTCTGCTATTTGTTTGCTTTTTACCTGCGGTTTGCATTTGCTTACTGAACTAACCTGTCCTTTGTCAATTGTGCAGTATTTTCTGTTTTATTTCCAGGTTGATATATCTGTGTCCTTGGTTATATGTCCGAGAGTTTAGTAGCGGCTGTTTAAGGGGTATAGATTTTTTGACATTAGGCATGCCTCCTAAAAATACCTCAAGGAAGTCTGCGGGGGCAGCCTCCCCCAAGGAGAAAGAGAAAGGAGGGGCCAAAGGAGATAACTCCACAAAATTGGATAAATTATGGAAGTCTCCCCCAGTTAAAACACGTACAGGATTAATTACGCAGAAAAACTCTGAAAATGATGACCCTAAAAACAAAATACAAGGCCCGAGACTCGTCATGCTAGAGGGGGAGGAACAGGACGGGGACAAGGCAAATGCTGGGGGAGAAAACGCTATGCTAAGGGAGATCTTAGACTCCATAAAAACATGCAACTCAGCAATATTGGGACTTACAGATCAGGTGGGAGCCCTGAGAGGAGATGTCTCTCTTTTGAGTGAAGAGCTGAATAGGTTAAGAGATAAGCAGAAAATGGCAGAGGATAAAATTACTAATATTGAGAAGGAGGTGGGCACTCTCAAAAAAATCACCTCTCGGCTAGAGGTAGAGAATAAGGCCCTGAAAGGGAAAATTGCGGATATGGAGGATCGCTCAAGAAGAGCTAATCTAAGATTAATAGGAGTACCAGAAAAAGCTGAGGGAGAGAACCCTGTAAGTTACATTAAAGAATGGCTTTTAAAAGAAATAGGGAAGGAGTATCTCTCCCCGAATTTTGATATTGAGCGAGCTCACAGAATCCCGTCGGGTTCTTATATCCCGGGGAATACCCCCCGCACCCTTATCTGTAAAACGTTACTCTCGAGAGATCGTGACACGATACTGAGACGAGCACGTGATTTAAAAGAACTATCAATTCAAGGTGCGAAAGTTGCAATATACCCGGACTTTTCTAAGGACACCCTCCAGAAAAGGAAAAGCTTTCTGGAGGTAAAAAAAAGGCTGAGAGACAAGGGCATTATTTATTCATTAATGTTTCCGGCCAAACTAAAAATTATTTTTCAAGGTCAGTCCCAGTTTTTCAGTACCCCAGAACAAGCCTCAGATTGGTTAGATCTTCAGGGGCTATGAATGCAGATATTGTTGTCATTATATTGTGGTACAGGTCAGCAACTGGGGGGAGGGGGGTGAGGGGGGGCGGGAAAGTGGCTGAAGTAGGAAGAGTTGTACTTTGGTAGAACAGGTGGAGGGATTTTTGGGGGGTGGGATGAAACGATGCTGGGGATGCTGTTTGGTCGCAAGGCAGATTTATTTTTTATTTTTTGTTCGTTGCTATGCTTCCCCTTTCTTCTCCTTTGTAGATATAACACATGGGTACTAGGCTGATATTGTGGAACATAAGAGGTTTGAAAGATCGCTTGAAACGCTGTATTGTTTTTGACTATATTGTTAAACAACTACCTGCAATTGTTATATTATTGGAGACACATCTTGATAAAGAGTCTTTGGCTCTAGTAGATAGGAGGTGGGCCAGTCATGTGTATAACTCCGTTTTTTCATCATTCTCTAGAGGTGTCTCTATTTTGGTTCATAGATCAGTCGATTTCCAAGTATTGGATGCAAGGTGTGATCCAAATGGAAGATACGTATTCCTGCTAGGTATACTAGATGGTATTAAATGCGTTGTGGCAGGAGTCTATATACCTCCCCCCTTTAGATATGATGTCCTGATAAGTTTACTGCGGTTTCTGGAAAAGGTGGGTGAGTGCCCCGTTTTGGTTCTCGGTGACTTCAATGCTGTAATGTCGGACAAGAAGGATCGTATAGGGAAAAAAAACCCGCCATGTATGGTGAGGGAAGATACCCCCTTCGCCAGGTTTTGTCAGGAAGTGGGTTGGAGAGATGTGTGGAGATCCTTAAAGGGGGAACAACAGATATTTTCATGTCATAATCACACCTTTTCCCGGATTGACTTAGCTTTGGCCAATGACCTTGCAATCGACTGGGTGGGAAAAATTCGGTATGATAATCGCTCCATATCTGATCACTCCCCGTTGGTCCTTGAGGTGTCCGGATCTAGGAAACCGGCACTTAGGTTTTGGAAACTCAATGCGCATTGGTTGGTTCTATTGACGGATGAAGATAAAATTAAGGAAGAGATATGTAGATTTATTGCGGCTAATAGAACAGCGGACAACCGTGGGCTAATGTGGGATAGTTTGAAATCCTTTCTTAGAGGGATATTAAATTCAGAAATTATATATTTGCGTAAGCAATGGGCCAGACAGGAGAGGACATTAAAAAAGGAGGTGAAAGAAAAAGAAAGGGCCTTGCTAGAGAGTGGTTCGAAAGAGCGGCTCGATAGCTTTAATAGGGCACAGGAGGAATACAACAGATTAATGGCAGATAAGGCGACGCAGAAACTATTCTTTTTGGATCAGAAGACACACTGTGAGAGTGGCGTACCTTCAAAGGGGCTTTTGCAGAAAGTTAAAAAACAACAGGAGGTAAACAGAATAACAGCTATTAAAAACAATTTTGGGGATATAAATACCAATGCTGAAGAGATTAGAGAAACTTTTTTAAAATTTTTTCAAGGTATTTATTCCTCAGATTTGGAGGTGTCAATAGGGGACATAAGGCAATTCCTAGATAAGATTCAATTCCCTTCCCTCTCGATGGATAGGGCAGTTGCGATATCTCGCCCTATAACTAGGGCAGAGCATGAGGAGTCCCTTGCATCCTCCAGACGTAATTCCTCCCCGGGACTGGATGGGCTACCTCTGGAAATTTATATCAGATTCGGTGCTATCCTTTTACCACTTATGGTGGAGATATGGGAATTTGCTCAAAGGGAGGGTAGGCTGCCCGACTCATGGTATGAGGCAAGTATAGTTCTGATCCCAAAGAAAAACAAAGACCCTTTGGAAGCGGAATCCTATCGACCGATTTCGCTTATTAATGCAGATGCCAAGCTGGTGGCCAAATTACTGTCAAATAGATTAAAGGAATATGCGCCAACACTTATACACGAAGACCAATGTGGCTTTGTGGCTGGCCGCCAGAGTAAAAATAATATAAGACGGCTGTTTGCGGGTCTGCAGATGGGCCGGGGGGCGTCCCGCTCCATCCTGTCATTGGATGCCTCTAAGGCCTTTGATAGGGTGGAGTGGGACTTCCTCTGGGAGGTGCTTTATAGATTCGGGCTTGGTGGCCCTTTTGTGGATTGGGTTAGACTTTTTTATAAGGCCCCGAGGGTTTGCATCAGAGTCAATGGCGAATTCACTCCCTTTTTTACACTGTCTAGGGGTACTAGGCAGGGATGCCCTCTGTCCCCGTTGCTGTTTGCGTTTTTTATAGAACCCCTGGCCATAAAACTTAGGGTAGACAGAGAGATAGAAGGGGGAGGACTGGCTGGGCATGAGGATAAGATTATGTTATACGCTGACGATGTTCTCTTATTTCTTAAAGACTCCGAAATATCGGTGCCAAAAGCCTTGAAGGTCATTCAGGAATTTGGTAGATTCTCGGGCTTCCAGATAAACACCCATAAGTCGATTTTGGGACCGCTGGATGGGGATCCACATCCTAATTATCTGCAGTTCGATCTGAAGGTTTCTTCCTTATGTGATTATTTGGGTTTAAAGATCTCGGCCAAGGTTGACGATTATATTACTTTGAATCTCGCCCCCTTGTTAACAAAACTTAAGAACAAGGTGAATACATGGAATACGTTGCCATTAAATCGTGCAGAGAGAGTCATCCTTATAAAGAGTGTACTGTTACCTCAAATACTATATGTACTATCCAACTCTCCTTGCTGGATAGGTAAGAGATGGTTTGGGTTTATTCGCGCGATTATAAATAAATTACTTTGGGGGAGGAAAAAGGTGCGCATTAAACAGGAAACGTTAATGATAGATAGGGAGAGGGGCGGTCTCTCGCTCCCTTCCTTCTACCATTATTTCTTGGCGGCACAGACACAGTTCATTTTAGAAAATAGACAGTCTAACATATTTCATGCGATTACTTCTCGGTTGGAGAGAAAATACGAATCAATTTTGGTTTTACTGGAGTCCGGGCAATTGAAGGGCCTTAACGCTAAAAAAATTCCACTGGTGCGGTTATTGGAGTATACCTGGAGAGACCTTAGGAGACTATTTGGCATTAAGGGGGGATTCAAATTTACTCCTCTGTGGGGTAATCTTAACTTTTTGGAGCTATCTAAAATGGAAGATGTCGGGTTTTGGGAAAAAAAGGGGATCAAGTCTCTGGAGCAGTTGGAGGAAGATGGGGCATTGCCTTCTTTTCAGGACTGGTGTGTTAGGGGTATTTTGGAGGAAAGAGATTTTTTTAGGTATTGTCAAATTGCACATGCACATAGGAAGGAATTACACCACGATAGGTTCACGATATACATAGGGGGTAAATTTACGGAACTATTAGATTTAGATTTGTCACGACTTAACTTATCCAGTATTTACCGCCGGCTTAGGTCCAGTATAGACCAGAATGTTAGTCATGTAACTCAAGTGAAATGGACAAACCAGGTCGGTTTTATCACTGCGGCACAATGGCGAGAGATTTATAAGAATGTGGTTAGATCATCGATTAATTTAAATCACAGATGCACACAACTTTTTATATTATATAGAATTTATTTTTCACCATATTTAATGTTTAAAATAAGTCTAAGTGAAAATTCTAACTGTAGGAGATGTAAAAGGTCTCAAGCAGATATCCTCCATGTTCTATGGGACTGCCCGAAGATCAACTCTTATTGGGAGGAGATCTTCACGAAATTAGAGGTCCAGCTTCAATGTTCTTTCCCGCGTGTGGCCACCTTTGGGGTTCTGGGCCTGCTCCCGATCCCCTTAGATGATAGATCAAAAAGCGACCTGGCCTTGAAGACTATCTTCCTTGCGAGACTAGTACTAGTCAAACACTGGTTAGATGATAAATCCCCAACAGTGAATGAATGGAGTAATTTAGTTAAGCGTATAAAATCGTACGAATGTGCTTATGAGAAGCGATATAGGAAGGGCAGCAGACTCAACGATATCTGGAATCAGTGGAGATTATAGAGTTTTTTTTTTTTTTTTATATATAGGATACTCCACTGAGCATATGTTGTGGCCACTCAATATCTCCAGCATCGTTAGTGGGTGGGGGTGGGGGGGTATGGGTGGGGGGATATATATACCGATATCATGACACTTGTGTAATATGTTGGTGGCTCTCAATGATGGGGAGCTTTGTATATGCTATATATATGTTATTTACAAAGATGTCATGTAATGATGTAATGCTTTATGGATAATTGATAAAATTACAATAAAAAAAAGTATTATAAAAAAAAAAATAAAAAAAGAGGTGAAATTTAGAATGGTCGAATTTTGACGGTTATATGTTCATTTAGCCATAAAATTTACACATTTCCAAAAGATAAAAAGAGAAAACCCACCATACAATTTGTTCTGCAATTTCTCCCGAGTACAGAGACCCCCCACATGTGACTTGTTTTATGGGCGCACGGCAAGGCGCAGAAGGGAAGGAGCGCCCTGCAGCTGCCAGGATTTTAGTTTCCTCATTGGCCCCTTTTGTAGGCTATAAACTTTTTGCTTTTTTGTTATTGGGGCCATGTGATGGCATTTTTTTTGCGGGATGAGATGCTTTTTCCAGCGTTACCATTTTGGGGTTGGTATCTCCTATTGTTGAAAGTTTAGGAACTTTTTTTTTCTGAGGGCAGGAGTAGAAAAGCATAAATTCTGTACTGGATTTTTTACTTTTGTGTTCACCGTATAACCCAATAATCATGTTATCTTTATTCTATGGGTCAGTACGATTACGGGACATACCATACATGAATATTTTTTCTTATGTTTTACTAAATTTGACAAATAAAACTCTGTGGGAAATATCTATCGTTTTTGCATTGCCGTCTTCCAAGTGGCATAACATTGTTACTTTTTTGGCTACGGAGCTGGTTGATGGCTTGTTTTTTTGCGTGACATGTTGTACTTTGCACCAGTTTCATTCTGGAGTACATATGTTTTTATGATCACTTTTTATAGCATTTTTTGTGGGATTGTAGGCGTTCATCGTGCAGGTTCAAGAATTATTTACTGTTATTGACGTGGTTACGGACGTGCTGATACTATATATGTGGAGTTTGCGTTTTGATTTAGACTCTTTTTTTTGCGTTATATGTCTCTTTATATGTTATGGGGCTTAAGGGGATTTTTATTGATTTCTTATTTTATTTTTTATTGAATAACCTGTTTTTTTTTCTTTTTTACTGTTTCCACCATGGGACATGAACAAGCAATCATCTGATTCCTTGTTCATGATAATACCACATGCACATGCATAGGCTGACACTGTGCCTTTAAGATGACATCACAGACGCCATCTTTCAGGCAGTTCTTACAGGCAGCTCTGGCGTCCCGATTGGACTCCAGAGTTGCCATAGCAACGGTTGGCATTGCCCAGAAAACAGCCCCGGGGGGGGGGGGGAAGACGGGGAAAAAACCCCCCCCCCCCCAAAGGCAAGTTAAATGCAGCGGTCGCACTGACCACGGCATTTAACAGGTTAAACAACCGGGATTGGACGCAGAGCGCTAAGGGGTTAAAGCATGGTAAGGTCTGCTGGGTCTCTGATACCTTTATGCCTTCTGATATGCCTTCTTAAAATTTTGACTGATGGGGTTTTTCCTAGATTAGATCACTATTACTTATAAATTAATGTATGAGTGATGGTAGCACTGCAACTCTTGTGAAGTATTTAAGGGGTACCTCAATGTCATAAAGTGTTGTTATTTTGTTAGAATATGTTTTAATGATTGGTGAGACCCTGACCCCAAAGGTTTTCCACCTATCCTGACAGTCAGTCCTACTGAGATCACTGATGGACTGCTGCTAGGAGTATCAGGTAGTAGATAGCTGCTACAGCGCTGTGACTTGCAGCTAGAGCAGGGTAAGCTCCTTGCACCAAATTCTTGAAAATCCACTGCAACAGTTTTTCTCTGCACATCCATGCACTGGATCACTTGTGCAGGGAATTAATGCTGCCTCATTGACTTCAGTAAACATGTGCTGCAACCTCTCAATTCTTACAATCTTTGAAGGTCAAACAGATCGGAAAGCCACCAATTAGAAATTTCTTTTCACCTATAATAAAATGAGAATACCCCTTTTAAATTAAACAGTATATAGAGGTGTATCAGAGTTGGAAAGAGACACTGCATATTCTACTCATATTTTGTTAATACGAGTCCTATAACAAATATGCCATTGTGCCAGCTCTGTATTATGAAATAAACATTAAACTAAAATGACTAACATTTTAACAATATGTACAGTATTTATTTTTTAAATTCCAGATAGATTAATGCTCTTTTTTTTTTTTTTTTCCCCCAGAAGCACTATTGTCCTTGTCCTCCTGGTGCTCTGCATATGCTTCCTGGTGGCTTGTATTATGTACCTACACGTCACACGAGTGCAGGTAAATATATTTTTATTTTTATGGTATATTTCCTTTGAAGTGGCATTATTTGTTGCACATACGTTGATTAAGCTTATTGAATATGAAACTATAAATGTCTACCGTCAAAATATTGATATTATATGTGAAGATAATTAATGTATGTTTCACCTTTTCACATAGCAGTCTATTAAGTTTCTGCAACACACATGCCTTATGCTGCAGAGATGAAAATTTTAGTAATCATCAGAATATTTCAACATGGATCTGATTCCAAGCAGCATATTTTGCAAATGCTTTAGGTGTCCACCTGCTATACTTCCTCCCTATCATCTCTCAAATAATCTCCATCACTAAGATTCACACTTTTCTAATAGTTTTTTAGATTCAACAAGCGTTTTATTGTTTTAAAAGTAAACAATAAAACAGGGAAAAGTGTGGGGGAAGGGACACAGAGGGAAAGGTAAATGGTTGCAGGAGATTACAGCATTATCATAGGCATAATGAGAAGAAATATAGACCTATCCAGCTTTTCAGGGAGTGTGAGCCATGATAAGGGGTAAGTAGGACTCAGGGAGACAAAATTAGTTGGTAATGCACCTGTTACCCAGAACAGGCTCGGTAATACAAAAGGATGCATCGGTTGGGATTCTATGGGATCCATTCAGGAGTATTCATGGATGTACAGAATTTATTAAACTGAGCAGTACTTATAGTCCTTTTTAGTACTTGTATAGTGTAAAATTGGGGAGTGACAACCCCCCAACACTTTTGTGTTTGATCATAGCAGCCAGTGCTACAGAGACATTTATTATTCTTTATTAATTTGGAGGTACAGGAATGGATACATTTAAACCCTTTCATGTGAATGGGTATGAGTAAAGACCTGAAAAGATATAGAAAACAAGGGAATGATATTTTTATATCAATATTTATTGTGAAAGAAAGACATAACAAAGTATACATGAACAATATGTGAAAAATGAAGACACGCAGGTCCCAACAATAGAAGACAATAGAGATTACCATATATTATACAGGTATAAGCCGATGCACCGAATTTTAACACAAAAAACTGGGAAAGCCTGTTGACTGGAGTATAAGCCTAGGGTGGGAAATGCTTTGGTCACAGTCTCCCCACTATATAGCCAGCAAACACATGTCCCCCCCCCAGTATATAGCCAGACCCTGCTCCCTAGTATATAGCCAAAGCCCCCTGCCCCCAGTATATAGCCAGCAGCCCCCTAGCATATAGCCAGTCCCCTGTATATAGCCATTGCCTGTCCACTTGTATATAGCCACAGAGATTTACAGGAAATGGACAATTTGTGATATAGTTCAAATGCATTAGCCCAGTCCTCTGGGGAAAATTAGGCACCTAATTCCCTCTCCCAGGCCTTAACATAGTGAAGCTCAGATGCGTCACATTTATCTAACAGTAGCCTATAGATCACCCATAGATTGCATGTGGCACAGTTGTGTTTGCTCCCGATACAAGCGCAGGGACTGCAGTGTAGCAGGAATTATTTCCTCGTAGGGTGTAAGTGTGTCAGCTTTAATGAGAATGTAACCTGCCTAGCCAGGATATAATGGGTTTGGATATCTTGGTGAGGTTGTCATTCTGTTTTTGAGGTCATCCAAAAGAGTTGATATTGGTGACAATAAAACATAGTTTTTGACTGTTATGGCCCCATGATTAAAAGTAGCAGTTTAGTCAACTGTTGTATGATGGACTACAAGTTCTTGGCTAGCAAGATGAATGCACACAGTGCTAGTATTATTTTAAATCCAAACAAATCACTATCTGTCACTTGTTGTTTGACGTTCCAGTCCTGTCTGAACTTATACCACCAATAAATATGTTTGTACAGAGGTTTCTTGTCCCATTTACAGATCCCACTTATCTCCTTAAGGCCGTCAGTACTCACAGCTACTTGTTTAGCAAGAATGCCATCCTGTTTGCACCTGGTTTGCGACAATAAAATGGCTTGTAATAGATGTGTACTGTAAGTGATTGTAATTGTCATTTATCTGACTTTTTGTGAACAAAGGTTACCTTCCATCATGCCTTCTCTAGATTTATGACTATCAGAGGCGCAATTAGAAGATGCTGTTTAGATTTTATAATACTGTATATACTTATATATAATTGTTGCAAGGTTTTGAACATTTGTCTGCAGGTGCTAAATTAAAGCGTAACTGTTAAGTTATAATGATTTTACCAAATTATTATTTGTGAACAGAATGATGCCTTCTTTGTACTGTTCACCCCTTTCTTTCCAAAGTTAAGGAATTTTGTGTTCTGAAAGTGTTTGACAAAAATCTTTCTCCTAGAGTTGAAGTGGGCAGAGACTAATGTCTGTCAGTCTATGCCCTCAAGCTGAGGCCAGTTAGCTCGCCCACAGATCCCATAATGCCTTGTGTTGTCTCTCAAAGTAATTTAGTAATTAAATCCCTTTAGTTTCCCACAAGTAAATCCACTGAACACTGCACAATGCATATACAGGATGTGTATGTTGACAGTCTGGCAGCTTCCATTACATGGAGGAGCTGGGAACATGTAATAAGTTAAAGAAATCATAAGTAAAGCAGTTACATGAAGTCTTTAGCCTGTGCTGTGTGAGCACTAAGGGTTTATAGCTTCTCTGCACAGTGCACAAAGTATTAATATACAAAGCAAAGAAATTATTCTCTGGAGTACTCACTATAAATATGGTACCTGTGGCAAGACCAATTATAAAATACCAAAAAGGAGGAACTACCATAGTATAACAAACCAAGTTTACTTTATTGAATTAATACACTTAATAAAATTGCCCAGATAATCCATAAAAAGTTGGAAATACAGCACTCACGCGTACCCCGACAAAAAATTGATGACTGGCATTAATGATGCTCACTCAAAACTGTAAACAAAGTTGCCCATGTTGGAGAAACACATACAAATAAATAAATACATTAATTCATACAAATAAAGTGAAAATGCATTCACAAATATATACCAGGACGGTTGCGAACCTTCCTCTCATCTGGAGTCTCCGCTCACAACGGGGCGTCCTGAGTCCATGGCAACCCTCCAGGTCACATATTTAAACTTGTTGACACGTGACCTATCCTGGTCGTGGCTCTTGCAAGATTGTGGGATGAGCTACACACATGCGTCATTAGTTGACAGCCGTATTACATCTATTCAGCAAACATGATAAGCCTTGTCTCCAATTGGTTATGGAATCCTTTTTATAGATAACAGGACTGATTGCACTGACTTGCAATAACCCATAGGTAAGCTGATGTAATCTCTGTGTAATTTCTTTGGCTTGAATACTGACCCGTGCCTTTGATCTGTGGCATGCATGCAAGTTACACTTAGGCATCAGCCGGGCTATTCTGCCATTGATGTACGTTTAGAGAAGTACCTGAAGATTGTGAGAAGCATCTCTGTGCAAGCAAATGGTAGATAGTGAACTCTCTATATTCCTTCCCCTAGCTTCACTGCTATATGTGGAAATCCAGAGAGGAAGATACAATGGTAGAGCTTTAGGTGGTTTATTCACTTTAACTTTGGGGTTGGCATATAAAGGTGAAACAAAGTCTTTTGTCCAGCCCTGAACAACATGTCTGCTACAGGAGAGATTTTGTTTACACAGGAGAGATAAGAGCAAAGATACATGGGAAAATTATATAATTAACTCCTTAAAACAATATCTAACAATGGCTACAGGATGGCAGTCACGCACAAACTAAATGAAACATCATATAATAAATGGATCCCAGTTGAGAATGATAGCTCGTACAGCACACGGGCTACTCAGTCTAGTATATATACTGACATTTATCTGTTCAATATTTGAATCTCCTTGTCTCGTGGGTTCTGGTATATATATTTGTGAATGCAATTGCATTTTATTTATATGAATTTCTGTCAGGATATACCTGAATGCTGTATTTGCAAAATTTTATGGATATCTGAGAGATTTTATTAAGTGTATAAATTCAATAAAGTAAACTTGGTTTGTTATACTATGATGGTTCCTCCTTTTTGGTATTTTACAGTGTGCAAAGTGCAGAGTAAAAGTTGGGGTTGGGGAGCAGCTTGAGGTGCAGAGAGAGACAGAGAAAGTTCTGTAGAATCACAGACTTGGATGGAGGGAATGATAGGGAACAGGGCAGATCTTGTACCTCACTATTCTGTACAGGAGACATCTGTATCCACAGTCTTAAACACATCCAGCCCTGTTTCATGACCTCCTCCTCTGTGAGGAGGGAGCAGCAGGCCCTGCCCTCCCATGAAACCGACAGATAAACAAACTATGGACTCAC
Organism: Engystomops pustulosus; assembly: GCA_019512145.1. Classification (NCBI taxonomy): domain Eukaryota; kingdom Metazoa; phylum Chordata; class Amphibia; order Anura; family Leptodactylidae; genus Engystomops; species Engystomops pustulosus. The sequence goes on from CM033645.1 coordinate 115,752,388, forward strand.
ATGGCTTATCAACACAGGCAGAGGAATCCGCTCCTGCAGCAATGAGGTAATCTGAGGGATATAGAAAATAAACTACTGGATATAGGTAACAAAGATAATAGGAAAAGTTGTTTTACATTCTAAGAGCTATTGATTTGTGGAGAGAAAAAAAACTTTCTGGGAGAGTTGCAGGTAAAAGTCAATTGCATGATGCCTAATTTCTCATTTACTCCTTAGTAGTGGAATAAAAGCTGTGTATGAATTACAATCCATTATAGATAAATACTTAGCATAGTTATTGTTTTAATATGAACACTAATGATGGCAATGGTCAATGTTTACTTACCAATTCGAGAAATTCCATAACCCCTTAGTGAGGTGGCCTGAAAAGGCTCTAGTTATCGGGCATTTTTAGCAAATTTTTTGTTTAAGGGCCCAAACTTTTTTTTGCATGCTACCTTTTTTATTTTTAGTTTTGTTTGGGGTTAAAAGTGGAAAAAATACTTTTTTTTTGTAATTTTTAGTACATAATTAACTCAAAATGAACCTTATTAATGAATTCTCTATTTTGTTTCAGTCATTTTGATATATAATATGTATAGTCTTGGACACACGGGGCGACTATGGCAATGCATTCTGTAGTGTAACATGGGATTTTTTTTTATTATTTGGAGAAATGTGAATTTATTTTTATGAATATTTATTCATATTTTTTGTCTGTGTGTTTACTTTAGATGTCCCCCCCCCCAAAAAAAAAAAAAAGTTTTCCCCTGTAACTGGGGCATCTATAAGAGCCTATTTTACAGAGGAAAACCACCACCTGTGACTGAGGATGCTGATCAGAGCTGTACTGCGTCTGATAAGACCTAGCAGCTCTGATTAACCCCTTTAGACCCGGCAATCACGTGACCACTGAGTATATAGACCCAGCGGCAGGATCAGCTCTGCTCCTGTATGCATCGAACTATTTCAGTGTCTCTGATAACTGGAGACCCGGTCCTGCTCCCATAGTGAGCGTTGGAGCAGTCGAAAACTGCAGACTCCAGACACCGACTTTAGACATCAGCGGGTGGTTCGAGATTAGTTAAATTTCAAGTGATAATCAAATGTTATTCTATTAATCATCCTATTGTGTGATACAGTCAGAGTGGTCTTAAAACATTTGTTATGTACAAAATGCAAAAGACATGCCTACAGATACAGTACATCAATTACCTACTTTTTTTTTTTTCCAGTGCTTTCCAGGGTGCCTAACAATACAAATACGAACCATATTATGTATTTTCATAGTCATATTAATATACTCTGTGGCACAAGGATGTGTGGTGAGTATTACCAATATACTGAAAGCTTTACTGTAGTTCATAATCAAGGATCCTAGATAGTACAACATAAGACTAAATTCATATGCATATGTGCTTTTCTTGGGCCACAAACAATGGATCCATGATCCGTTGTTTGGGGGTCCATGTGTGTCCTCATTCCACCTTTGAGCCATTGTCCCCAAAAAAGACTGTCTGACTCATGGCTCACACATATGTCTTACTGATTCAAGGATCTTTTGACACCTAGCATCACACTGAATATACAGATGTAACATTGGTTACAATGACTGGCTTGAATTTTTTTTCCAGATTACCATTACACTGCACAGAACATCACATTGTCCCACTAAAAGTACATTTTATCCTACAATAACAAGCCCTCATACAGCTCTCTACAAAGAAATATTAAAAAGTTATGGCTTGTGGAAGGAGGGGTGTGAAAAACCAAAAAGCCCAAAACACCTGGGCTTCAAGGAGTTAAATAATATGGCTCTTGAATTGTAGTGACTTTTAACCTCTGTGGTCATTAAATCTGTATTTATTACACTAAGTAGTAAAACGTACAAAATATAATAAAAAATATATTATAATGCAAAGATACTGTGGTGAAATTGCGGATTTTTCCTTCATTACCCAGAAATAGTTAATATAAATTAATGGGCCCATTTGGGCCTTCACAATTAATATCATTCATCTGCCATATATATATACATTTCATCAATTCATACAATTAAAAAATATTGTATCTTTGTGAAGATAATTTCTAATAAATGTAGCCATAGGGTCTTTTAGAAATGATATAGTTGTCCACTGCTGCTTGAAAAATTGTGCAAAGAAACAAATTGTTTTTACTTATGAAATGACCTAGACTTACTGTCCCACAGGACAGCAACACTGAATCCAGGTGGTTCAGCATATCAATATTGCTATATAAGGGGATGACAGCATGATTACATTGGTAAATTACCTGCACACAGGTAGATTTTTTTTTAAATAGCATGCAATGCAGTATAAGAAATGTGTGTGTATTGTCCCAAGGTGTTTGGTAAGGTTGTGGACGGAGTGTATATCTCCCCTGGTTTCCTCTGCCAGGGAAGATACCAGAAATCTAGAAAAACTGCATGATGCTTTAGCAGAACATAGTTTGCTAAGGGTGATGGCAGACGTGCCGTCTTGGCTGCAGTGTTTTGCGTTAATTTAATGCAAAACACTGGCGGCTCGTCCCCGATCGCAGGCGTTTCCATAGAAACGCTGATGTGGTGGGGTCGCGGCCCTTCCCGGTGGGCGCGGTTTGGTTTGCGTTTGCAAACGCAGCCAACATGGCACGTCTGCCATCACCCTAAGGCTCTTTTTTTTAAAGTTACATGGGCTAGATTTCTTGGACTGGAGGGCATGCTGGTAGTGGGAGTCTTCTAGTCTACACCCCTAATCCATGGTGGTCTCAGGTGAGGCTTGCTGAGATCATCAGTGGGGAATAAATGCATTGCACAGAATGTCAGTCTGGGGGAGTGAAGGCTGGGAACAGGCTATCTGCTTGAAACCTGTGCAAAGTATGGTCATTGGTGTAAGGTATAAGGCCTGCACTAGGATAGTGAGGTATCCTGCTGTGTAGCTAGAGCCGGACAGGCAAATGATTTTGTTTTATATTTTGGTTTGGAAAATAAATGTACAAATCCGCTGTCTGAGAAACCTTTGTTATTGCCGACCCCACAGTTTGAGCTGAGTTCCCTACAGTATCTTTAACTATAGCAGATTAATTAAATGTGTAAGGCTATATTCACACTGCCGTTGCCCGCCCGTACCGTAACGTAGCGGGCAACGGCAGTGTACGGGGAGAGGAGGAGGAGGTGAGCGCAGCTCACCCCCGCCCCTCTCCATAGCAACCTATGGCGCACGGCGCCGTATTACGGGGAAAGATAGGACAGGTCCTATCTTTCTCCCGGGTACGGAACGGTACGGTGCCGCACGTGTGCGGCACCGTACCGCTCCCGTAGGGTGCCGTGCGCCCATAGGAGTGTATGGGGGACGTATATTGGCCGTATATACGTCGGCCGTATATACGTCCCCCATACGTTCGTGTGAATATAGCCTAAAGGTTATTACTTCATCAATGATTATATGAAAACATGTCTGTTCACATCTATCCAAATTCATGTTATCAGTTACTTTTTGAGATATTTTTTGTCCTGCTTGTCAGCCTGTCTAAGTTACCAGCTACTGCTACACTGTAGAAGCAGTGACCTGAATGGTGTAATCTTTCCCCATCAACCTGTGTTAGAGAAGTCCAAGTGATAGGGTATGATGGTTGTGCATGCAATCACACTCCCCCATCCGTCCTACAAAAAACAGATCCTAAAATGCTAGCTATTTGACACTGATGATAACTGCCGCTATGATTGGTTCAAATCGCAGTGTTAGGAGCATGCACACCCAGTCAGCAACATAATAATGCCATCAAAGAATCCTGTACATACAACAGCCAGTGTCTATCCACCAAAACTGTAGATGTTTGCTATTTCCATAATCCTACTGACCAATAGAACAAAACATGTTATTTATGCCACATGATTAACACTGTAAAATTCAAAACACACAAAAAGGCACAAATAGTTTTTCTTTGACCATTAATCACCCAGTAGAGTTAGATAAAAACACAGAACATAAACCAAGCACATGACATACTGGTGTGTGTTCTTCTGACAGGATCCACTATTCTTTTAGCTTCTTATGCCCTGGTTTGTAAGGGGAAAAAAGGCTTAAAAAATTATGCAAATGAGCCCGAGGGACTCCTGTCTCCATTGACATCTATGAAGCTGGGATCCCCTCAGGCTCATTTGCATATTTTTAAAGCCTATTTTGGTTAAAAACCAAGGCAAAAGCAGCTGAAAGAAGAGTGGATCCTGCTAAAGGGGGCACACACCAATATGTCATATGCATGGTACACAATCCTGGTAGATGTCCTTTAAAATTACAGTTACCGTGAGGAAATAAAGGCCTTAAATTTCCATGTTGTTAGAAAGTGTTGAAAATGATGCTTCGAAGAAAGTAAAAGCAAATTTAGTCAATGATATCCTCTACAGATGATTAAAGTTTCTTCTTTTTTTTATTTTTATTATTTTTTTTTTTTTTTACAGGTTGGCTGCATGCCTTGGTCATGGAGTGCAAATTCCAGCAGCTCTATTATTATTATTTCTCCAAATGGGGAAAATAAAACCATGGAGGAACGCCCATGTGATTCGGCTCACTATGCTTTCTTGTCATGTGTGGTGGGGACATTAACACTGGCAATTTTTTTACGCATTTCTTCATTGCCAAAAATGATTTTACTTCTTTTTGTTACTGTTTTATACATAGTAATTTTGGAACTCAGTGGATACAGAAAAGCATCAGGGTAAGAAACCTTAAAACTCCTTATTGATAATATACTTGCTTCATCTTTACTTCACCCTTATGGTTACAGTTCAAGAGCTAAATCTGCACCTGAAATTGTCAACTCCAACAATCATAGATAATTAGATCAAATGTTAAAACAGCAACATTGTTGTCCCCCCATCAATACATATAATGCAGTATGATTGTAATAAAGCAATCAAACAATAGCTTGTCTCATAGTGTGGCAGGATTTTTATTTTTTCTTTGATGTTGTTGAAAAATAAATAAATTACCGTATATACTCAAGTATAAGCAAAAATTGTGCTGAAAAAAATCTAACTCTGCTTATACTCAAGTCAATATAAAAAAAAATTAACACTGTACTCCCCTTTCTGATGCCCCCCACAGGTCCTCTCCTTGCTTCTGATGCTCCGGTACCCCTTCAGGTCCTCTTCTGGTCCCCTCGCGATGCTGGTGGCTCACAAACAATGGCGTCGGCAAGCGGCTGACGTCACTGTGTGTGCCAGCCGAGCGCGGAGACCTGAGGAGGAGCCGAACAACCTGAAGAGCATCCGAAGCAGGACCAAGAGAACCATGCGGGGAGCATCGGGAAGCTGAGTATAGTGTTAATTTTTTTAATTAATGGCTTGGCATACTTGAGTTGGCAGGCAATTAATGGCTTGGCAGGCTAAATACTGGGCGGGGGGGGGGGGGGGCGGGCTATTTACTGCATTGCTGGCAGGCTGTATACTACAGGGGCTGGTAGGCTATATACTGGGGGACAGAGGCTGACAGGCTATATACTGGGGATGGGCTAACATGCTATATACTGGGGAGACTGGGGCTGGAAGTCTATATACTGGGGATATGGGCTGGCCAGCTTTATAATGGCTGGAGGCTGTGAACAATGCATTTCCCACCCTAGGCTTATACTAGAGTCAATGGGGCAGATTTACTTACCCGGTCCGTTCGCGATCCAGCGGCGCGTTCTCTGCGCTGGATTCGGGTCCGGCCGGGATTCATCAAGGTAGTTCCTCCGCCGTCCACCAGGTGGCGCTGCTGCGCTGAAAAGCATCTGAACGCGCCGGAGTTCACCGGGCCGGACCAAGTGAAGGTGAGCGCGTCCCAAGCGACACATTTCTTTTTTTAAATGCGGCGGTTTTTCCGAATCCGTCGGGTTTTCGCTCGGCCACGCCCACCGATTACCGTCGCGTGCATGCCGGCGCCGATGCGTCACAATCTGATCGCCAAAATCCCGGGGCAATTTAGGGAAAATCGGCGCAAATCGGAAATATTCGGGTAACACGTTGGGAAAACGCGAATCGGGCCCTTAGTAAAAGACCCCCAAATAGATCCAGAAAAGGAGACACTGAAAGTGCGGTCAGAGAGATAGGAAGAAAACCAAGAGTGCAGAGCCCTTTAGGCCAATGGAGCAAAGCATCCTGAGGAGGAGCTGGTGGTCCACAGTATCGAATGCTGCCGAGAGATCCAGAAGAATGAGGAGAGAAGAGTCACCTTTGCATTTAGCAGTTAGGAGATCATTGGAGACTTTAGTAAGAGCAGTTTCAGTAGAATGCATAGGGCGGAAACCAGATTGCAGGGGATCAAGGAGGGAGTTAGCTGAGAGAAAACGGGAAAGTCAAGAATAGACCAGGCTTTCCAGGAGTTTGGAGATGAAAGGGAGATTAGAAACTGGTCTGTAGTTAGTGGCATTGGATGGGTCCAGGGAAGGTTTCTTTAGTAAAGGGGTAACAATAGCATGCTTGAAAGATGAGGGAAAGACACCAGAAGAGAGAGAGAGGTTGAAGATTTTAGTTAGGTGAGAAGTGACTGCTGGGGAGAGAGACTGTACCAAATGTGAGGGGATGGGGTCACTGATGCAGGTAGTGGGGCGAGCAGAGGAGAGAAGCCTGGACACTTCTTCCTCTGTGACTGGCTCAAAGGAAGAGAGTGAACAGGGTAAGGTATCAGAGAAAAGTGGATTTATGGAGTTAGTGGACTGAGAAATTACTTCCTGGCGAATGCAGTCGATTTTATCTTTGAAGTAGGTGGCCATATCTTCAGCCCCAAGGTCTGTGACAGGTGGCTGTACCTTTGGTGTTAGTAAGGAGTGAAGAGTATTGAAAAGCCTTTTGGGGTTGTTAGAAAGAGAAGATATTAGATTAGTAAAATAGACCTGTTTAGCGAGGTGAAGGGCAGAGTTATAGGATTTAAGCATAAATTTAAAGTGAAGAAAGTCAGAGGAAGTGCCCGATTTTCTCCACAGACGTTCAGCACTCCTGGCGCATTTACGAAGGAAACGGGTTTGTGCCGTGTGCCAAGGTTGCCTACATCTGTGTCGAAAGGCTCGAACCGACGGTGGTGCCATCTTATCCAGGGCGCTTTTGAGAACATGATTGTAATGATTAGTGGCCAGGTTAGGACAGGAGAGACAGGAGATGGGGGACAGCGATGGCTGCACAGTTTCTATGAGGTGGGGAACACTGATGGCACGTGGGTTCCGGTATGTGTGATAAATGGACTTATTCTGTACAGGACAAGAACTATTTACGGTAAAAGAGAGAAGGTTATGGTCTGAAAGTGGAAAGTCATTGTTAGTAAAGTCAGAGACAGAAGAGAGTCGGGCAAAGATCAAGTCAAGGATGTTTCCCTCTTGGTGAGTAGGAGAATCAGAGAGTTGTACAAGTCCCAGAGAGGTAGTAAGTGATAAAAGCTGAGAGGCTGAAGAGGAGATGGGGGTGTTCATAGGGATGTTAAAGTCTCCCATGATGAGTGTTGGGATATCACAGGAAAGAAAGTAAGGGAGCCAGGAAGCAAATTTATCAAGGAACTGATAGGGTGAACCAGGAGGACGGTATACTACAGCCACACGAAGAGAGAATGGGCGGAAAAGTCTGAGGGTGTGGACCTCAAAAGATGGGAAAGTAAGAGAGGGGACAGGAGGAATGACCTGGAAAGTGCACCGTGGAGAGAGGAGTATGCCTACCCCTCCCCCCTGCCTATTCTCAGGTCTGGAGGAGTGAGAGAATTGCAAACCGTCATAGCCCGGTGCAGCAAGTGATGCAGTGTCATCCTGCTGGATCCATGTTTCGGTGATAGTCAGCAAGTCAAATGACTTGGAAAGAAACAGGTCGTGAATGGACTCCAGTTTATTGCACACAGAGCGGGCATTCCAGAGGGCACATTTGAAAGGAGTTGTAAGACGGGAATGGGAGATAGTAGAGGGGATGCATTGGATATTGATGAGGTTAGTAGGGTTCCTATGAGGGTTGGAAAGTTTTGAGCTAAAAGAAGGAGGACCAGGGTTTGGAAGCAGGTGAACTCTGCTTCCCAGCAGAACCAGATGGAGTATGGGGGTGGGATAAAGTATAGAGAACATGGGAGGAGTACAATGGTGAAGGAAGGATTGAAGAACAGTTGTGAACGGAAGACACTGATGGGATAGATGGACGAAAAGAGAGGAGAAGAACAGGTAGCAATAGTACAAAGCCATTGAAGAGGTAGACAGACAAACCAGATATGAAAATTGATGATTTGTTTGCATTTCTTTGCAAGTTTACCTTTCTCTTGCCCTTTCAAATTGCCGCTTTTATAATTGCCATTTTCAAATTATTGCGTGACACTCGATCTATAGGACACTCTAGCTATAGGACGGTCTGCAGCCTACAGGCCTTGCAGCCTAGAGGAAACTAAATTTAAAGGGAAGGGGCAGAGCCATACTTGGGTTGTAAAATCATTAGACCTGAAATGCAGGACACATGAGTGAAAGTTTCTCATGCAAAGAAAAACAAGGTGTGAACCTCAAAAGATGGGAAAGTAAGAGAGGGGACAGGAGGAATGACCTGGAAAGTGCACCGTGGAGAGAGGAGTATGCCTACCCCACCTCCCTGCCTATTCTCTGGTCTGGAGAAGTGAGAGAAGTGCAAACCATCATAGCCCAGTGCAGCAAGTGATGCAGTGTCATCCTGCTGGATCCATGTTTCGGTGATAGCCAGCAAGTCAAAGGACTTGGAAAGAAACAGGTCGTGAATGGACTCCAGTTTATTGCACAGAGCGGGCATTCCAGAGGGAACATTTGAAAGGAGTTGTAAGACAGGAAGGGGAGATAGTAGAGGGGATGCATTGGATATTGAGGAGGTTAGTAGGGTTCCTATGAGGGGTGGAAAGTTTTGAGCTGAAAGAAGGGGGACCAGGGTTTGGAGAGATATCACCTGCTGCAAGTAGGAAGAGAATAGACAAGGAAAGAAGATGATTAAGCGATTTATGAAAAGGTGAACTCTGCTTCACAGCAGAACCAGATGGAGTATGGGGGTTGGATAAAGTATAGAGAACATGGGAGGAGTACAATGGTGAAGGAAGGGTTGAAGAACAGATGTGAACGGAAGACACTGATGGGATAGATGGACGAAAGGAGAGAGGAAAAAAAAGGTAGCAATATTACAAAGCCATTGAAGAGGTAGACAGACATACCAGATATGAAAATCGATGATTTCTTTGCAAGTTTACCTTTCTCTTGCCCTTTCTAATTGCCGCTTTTATAATTGCCATTCTCAAAGTATTGCGTGACACTCGATCTATAGAACACTCTTCACTATAGGACGGTCTGCAGCCTAGAGGAAACAAAATTTAAAGGGAAGGGGCAGAGCCATACTTAGGTTGTAAAATCATTAGGCCCCAAATGCAGGACAGAAAGAATTTAGGGGCCTGAGTCCATGTTTTGATAGGTATTCATCTATTTTCTTAGGTTTGGGTCGAGGTAATTGCTGTGTATTACAGTCCACATTATATAGGCGGTTGTAAAAGTCACGGAACTCGTCGACTATGCCCTGCGATGAATGAATTATGCCTTTGTCCGTGGAGTTAATAGAGAAGACATGTGTGCGTGGTGTCCTTGGGTGTAACGCCCTCGCAAGCCACGAGCCACATTTGTCCCCATATTCATAGAAACTTTTCCGTAAACGATCCCGTGCGCATTGGGTCTTCTGGATAATATTCATTCCTTTATTAACTGCAACACACGGTATGTAATATATCTTGCTACTTGTATCTCCTGCAACGTACAATATGTCAGAAGTACTATTTGTCCCCTAAAAAAATGTATCAGTGAACACATCTCAGACGGCTCAAACTCCAGCGACAAGCATATCTCTAGCCTGTCGAAACATTTTTTACAGGTACATGGAGGGGGTATGTCATCCTTTTCAGTTACCGGCATAGAGAAAATAAAAACACCGGTTCGGGGTGTAGACAAGGAACAAAAGCTCCGCAATCGCAAGCTTTCTGGATCCTGAATCTCATGACAAGGAGTCCAAATGGTTTGAACAATAGAACTGACTTAATGTATCTTTATTAAGCAAATGTTGTACTAATAACTCTGGTCAGATCTATATGCTTATGTTTTTCTATAAATTTGCAAGTTATTCTCATTAAGTTGGTTGTCCACAGTGTACACATGTGCATCGCAACTTCTTCGATGTGTGAACATGGAGCAATTAGTGGAATCTCCATCAGCTGGTATGTATTCCTCTCTGTGCTTTTAAAAGTGTTTTATATACGTGTATTGTTAGGACCATGATTAAGAACGCAATGTAACCATTCGAAACGCGTAGGTCATTATGGGTCACCGGACCGGATGTCTTCCTTTCTTTTACGAATGGATTAAATAAATGTTACTAAGATTTTTTATCAGAAAGAAAAATTTTGGAGTGCTGGATTTGTACGTCTTTTGGATTCTGGGTTCATTGTAGCTGGTCGACACAGCATTTCCTTCCGAGCACCCTCCACCACAACTACGATTCTACCTGCCGGTGTGAACCCAAGCTGACCCAAGCTTTCCTTTCTTGTTGTCAATAACTTTTTTATACTTTGTTGTACGGAGCTGTGGGTGGTGCCATTTTTTCCGACATTTGATAATATTTTTAATGATATCATTTTTGGAAAATTTTTTAAAATATTTCTCAAAATGGCAAAAGTGCCATTTTCGACTTTGGGCGCTATTTTCCGTTACGGGGTTAAACTCATTGAAAAACCCTTAATATATTTTGATAGATTGGGCATTTTTGGATGTGTCAATACCTAATGTGTTTATGATTTTTACTGTTTATTTATATTTATGTCAGTTAGGAAAGGGGGGTGATTTGAATTTTTAGGTTTTTTTATTATAATTTTTTTTTAACTTTTTTTTTTATTTTTCCTTTTACTATTTTTCAGACTCCCTAGGGTACTTTAACCCTAGGTTGTCTGATCGATCCTATCATATACTGCCATACTACAGTATGGCAGCATATGGGGATTTTACTCCTCATGCATTACAATGTGCTGATAGCACATTGTATTGAAGGGGTTAAAACGAAATAGCCTTGGGTATTCTCTGTAAACACATGTGCATTCGGGCCGAGGACCACCCCCTGTGCGCTAGCGTTGCGTTATGAACGGGCGCCTAGCGGTACATGTGACCGTGGCTCTAGAGTTAGGTTATAGATTTTCTGCCATACTGAGGGTAGAGGTGGCTTATCTATGCCTCATTTTAGGCTTTTGTAATTGAGACAACAAGAAACAAACTGGATTGGTTGTGATGGATACTATTAAATTTTTTTACTGAAATTGGTATTTCTTATGAAAAATGGAGCAGTTTTTAAATGGTAAAAAAAATGGGGGTGACCACTTTGTTGATAGAGAGACTGCTACTAGGGATTCATCAAATTGAACAGGTATGGGATTTGGCAGGAACTCTGTTTCTTTAAGCAGCAACTCCTACTCTTCACTCATTACCTGTATAAAAAACATATGTCTACACAATCACACTCCAAACTCTCCACTGTTGCAAAGACCAAACAGCTAAGGACACCAGGGAAAAAAAAATTTGTAGACCTGCACAAGGCTGGGATGGGCTACAGGACAACAGGCAAGCAGCTTGGTGTGAAGGCAGCAACTGTTTGTGCAATTGTAAGAAACGCATGATGACTGTTAATACTGCTCAGTCTGTGGCTACAAGCAAAATGTTGACACATGGGGTAAAGAAGATTCTGACAAAAGTCAGAAAACAGTCTAGAAGTATAAGAAGACCTGATAGGGCAGAATATTGTGATACCAGTGGTACGGCAGGTACGAGCGCCAGTGTCTCAACAACCTAGCATTTGGTAGTGGGCACTCACCTGAATTGCCTGTGTCTATATCTGGAGGTCAGTGAACTCTTAATGGTAGCAGTGGGAGCCTCTGCCTTTTTGATGAGTCCAGAGACTTTGGCATTCCTGACGGATATTGCAAAAGGATGGAAAATTATGCGGTCAAAGTACTCCAGCTAAACAGTGTAGTGACCTCTCTCTGCGGTTTCAAGATGTGGCCTGTAGAATTTGCTAGAGAGGGGACTACAACATCCACGTCCAGATGGGGCTATGGAGTATGGCTTGCAATATAAAGAGCGCACAGAGTTTCCTCCAGACGACTTACACCTGGTGAGCGGCCAAGATCGTTGCTGCTCCATCTTCTTCATTATCAAGACCTCAATTCTATACTAAGAAAAGCTAGGGATAATTTGGACTTAACTATTGCTGGTAAACCAGTAGCTATAAAAAATATATGTGGTGCCACATAATATATGGCAATAATTATACATACATATAATATAATATAATATACACACACGATAATATATGGCACATAATATATGAATAGTTTTATATACAGCCCCTTTAATATATAATTCTGTACCCCTATAAAATTATATGTGGTGCCCCATAATTACATAATATATGTTTCCCCTACGAACAGTTTTATGTACGGCCACTTTAACAAATAATTGTACCTATTTATTGCCTTAAAGCCCATTCTTATTCTTTCTATACAATGCCACCTAATCAATTATTTTATACAAAATATACTTATAAATGTTAAAATTAATTAATATGCATATAACACTTCCTAAATTATACATTGTGACACCTATTTAATAATTTACACATAGTTCCCTAACATTTTTTGATTCTATCATATAAAGCCCCCTAATTGTCAGCAAAGATTACCCCAGTAAACCAGCAGCATGTAATCCACTTTCCTTATAATCATATGCAGAGCTCTGTTCCAGCGTGGAAAAAAAAAATGTCACTTTTAATTAATGTATTAAGGAGCCTCACATAGGGAGGCAGTAGTTGCGGAAAATCAAGCTCAGCGCGCCACAGCATTGTTATTTGACATCTCTACCTTCAAACTGCTCTGCATTTTTGTAGTGTTTAATTCTGTCCAGATATCTCGATATTTCTAGCATGTGACATGTGAGACGAGTTCCATTGTGTGTCATACATTTCGATTGCAGAGTGCGTACCGTCCATGCGCAGGAATCCAGTGTACACAACGCATGCGCAACACATCAGAAAAGCCAGGCAGTTTGAAGGTACTGAAGTCGATCACAATGGAGCATATGAACTCCCTGTTGACTGGCTCCCTTTAAATTGATTTATTTCTGTACACTGACCCCCAAACTTGTTATGGGCACATTTACTAAAAACAGTGCAGTCTGTACTATGTGCAGTGTAGTGTGCAGGGTGCGCTAGGCTCAGAATTTCTGGTGCACATTGTTCATGAATCTGGCGCTCCCTGTAAAGCTTTCTTTGGGGGGCACCTTTAACATGGGGCATGACACTCTTCTGTCAGACTCTGCATGATTAGTGTGGCGCACAGCCCGACTGAACACCGGAATGCCCTTATATGTTCAAAAATTTTTGTTGCGTCGGGTATAGTGCAGCCGTGACACAAATCAGTTGCGTGCGACATATATTTGACACTTTATAAATACATGAGCAAGCAGTTTGCACATAAAATAATATGCAAAGTCCGAGAGAAAACTGGTGCATTGCCCTCAGTAAATGTTCCCAATTGTGTTATCCTTTTGCATTTTACAATCTAGGCCCCTTGAGAAATATACACACTGAGCCCTCTTATTTATTATATACAAAGGGGCTCCTGTATTAAATAAAGACAATTGGAAAAAAAAAGAATTGTGTACGGTCATGGCCATTTGAGAATTATACAAATGTTCATTTTTACAAAGTCTACTGCATCAGGTTTTATAATGGTAATTGGCATATACTCCAGAATGTTATAAAGAGTGATCAGCTTAACAGCAATTAATTGCAAAGTCAACATTAGTCTAGAAAACAATCTTTTTCCCTCAAAACACATTTCAACTTCATTGCAAGCCTGCCTTAAAAGGAGCAGCTAACATCGTTTCAGTGATTGCTCCATTAACACAGGTAAGAATCACACCACTGGACACTAAAAGGAAGCTGGTGCTTGGCATCATTGTTTCTCATCTGTTAACCATGACTGGGGTAAAGTCATTTTTCGGATGAATCCCCTTTACGATTGTTTGTAACATCCGGAAAACAGCTTGTTGGGAGAAGACAAGGTGAGCGATACCACCAGTCTTGTCTCATGCCAACTGTAAAGCATCCTGCAACCATTCATGTGTGGGGTTGCTTCTCACACAAGGGAATCGGCTCTCTCACAGTCTTGCCTAAAAACACATCCATGAATAAAGAATGGTATCAGAATGTCCTCCAAGAGCAACTTCTCCCAACTGTCCAAGAGCAGTTTGGTGATCAACAATGCCTTTTCCAGCATGATGGAGCACCTTGCCATAAAGCAAAGGTGATACCTAAATGGCTTAGGGAACAATACATAGAGATTTTGGGTCCTTGGCCTGGAAACTCCCCAGATCTTAATCCCATTGAGAACTTGTGGTCAATCATCAAGAGACGGGTGGACAAACAAAAACCAACAAATTGTGACAAAATGCAAGCATTGATTGTGCAAGAATGGACTGCCATCAGTCAGGATTTGGTCCAGAAGTTGATGGAGAGCATGCCAGGGAGAATTGCAGAGGTCCTGAAGAAGAAGGGTCAACACTGCAAATATTGACTTGCTGCATTAACTCATTCTAACTGTCAATAAAAGCTTTTGTTACTCATAATATGATTGCACTTGTATTTCTGTATGTGATAAAAACATCTGACAAACACAAATAAAAACCAGAGGGCAACAGATCATGTGAAAAGATAATATTTGTGTCATTCTCAAAACTTATGGCCATGACTGTACCCACCTGTATCTCCATTTATCCTTCGGTGACCTCTTCTTGCTGCTTCAGCTGGGCCGGAGATGGATGCCCAGCTCCATATTGATGTCATCACTTACATTTTATTAGGGGAGTAAGTCTATTGATACCCAGGGCGATTCCATTTGAATGACACTCCTCCTAACACGGAAGGTACTGTCCAGTTTTAAGAACCCTGCAGATATTTGCAGCTCCATATATTCCACCTCTGTTTAATTGTGAGGTGATGAAGAGGATATAACAACCAAAAGCAGAAAAGTTGGATGCGTACAGAAGATCACATAGTGTAGAAAAAAATGTATTAATTTCAAATACAAAAAAATGAATCAACAATACATCATACATCAATAAAACAAATAGCATAAACAATCTGAAACCTCCTAAATACCAGTAATAGAATAAAGTGACATGTGCAAAAGCGGTTTTTGGTGTATGACCTGAAAGAGCCCACAGCCTGCTCATACAATACCCAAAAAGTAAGACATGTGGTGCCTAGTAAAGGGGGATGAGCAAGGAAGGCAGGTCAGCTGGATAGGGAGTGGAGCATGAAGAGGATATTATCATACATAATTGACTTACTGCAGTTACCAGTTATAATGTTAGGAGACTATAATAAGGTTTTATCTCGTAACCTAGATAGATTCAGTTCAGGATAGTAAAAGGTCTCAGACACCGTAGGTGCTGGCTTGAATCTTGGAGGGATTGGGCTGGTACGAATTTTGGAAAAAGCACTATCCGGTGGTTAAACAATACTCCTACTACTCAAGCTCTCATTAAATAGATATCATATCATGCAGTATCTACATACATGCATAATCATGTTATGGATATTTAAGGGGTATTCCCACACAGACACTGTAATTAACAAAAATTCAGCATTTCACAGACATAAGCCCAATCTGTCTCTGTCAGTCCTGGTGTATTTCAGTTGCCCCTAGACACAACCCTGTAACTTCTGACTTAGGGTCAGGCCGCCATCTTGGATTTGTATTTGCAGCGTGGAGATGAGATTTTTGTCTGTCTCTGCTGAATGTTTGTAGCCACGTCCCCTGCACCGAGCTCAGAGACACATCCTGCCAGGATGAGGAGAGAGAGAGGCTGCAAACTACAAGGAGATAAGGGATCTGGGGGAAGGGGGAGGCAATCACATGTCTGTGAGATGTAGCAGAGTTCACAGTGTAACAGTCTGTCCGCCTGCCTCTGTGTAATTTCATGCATCTCTGATCTGCCTCATCTCTCTATGGGGCAGATTTATCAAGCTGTCTGAAAGTCAGAATATTTCTAATTTCCCATGGCAACCAATCACAGCTCCCCTTTAAAATATTCATGAGCACTGGTCAAATGAAAGCTGAGCCTTGATTGGTTGCCATGGGCAACTAGAAATATTCTGACTTTCAGACAGCTTGATAAACCTGCTCCTATGTGTCAGTGTGTTAGTACAATGTCAGATGAAAGTGTATATACACCTGAAAGTGTATGTACCCTGATAATCTAACCACATTGTCAACCCACAGAACTAGATGGATAATACATCAATGTGTCTGCTCAGAGACTCCACCCACACCCTGGAATCTTACACTGACCAACCTAGAGAGTGAGAGGAGCTAAAACAACAATAGAACTGAGTAAAAGTGTAAAGTAAGGGATTAAGGAGTTAAGGGATCTTTATTGTGTTAACATCACTAGGGGATTCAGATGTGAAAATTTTCTTTTGTGGGAAAACCCCTTTAAGTACCTACCCAGAAGTATTTCGGATCTCCAGTCCTAGTTAAGCTCTCAATCCTAATCATGCTTATTAGACCAGTGGGATCGTGGCAGCTAAATCCATTCTGGTTCTAACTGGTGGATAAAGGAAATGGATGTCATTGTGGGCACTCTATGGGATTTCATAACAAAATGTAAATGAGGGGGTTGTACATGGCACATATCAGCTCACATAAATCTAAATCAATATCTGACAGACCCACACAATGGAAGGAAGCTCAGAAACTTTTTTGGCAGAACGCACAAAGCTGCCGAGAATAAAATACTTCAACGGAAATATTTTGTTCAAGAGAAAAAAAGGACATTTAGCCAATAAGATTAGAATGTGGGAAGGAACGAACCATATTAAGGAGATATATGCTTCAGATGCAATTATGGTTAATTCAGACAAGGCCATTCTCAAGGTCTTTAATGAGTACTACTGAGATTTCTATTCTACAAAGTTGGCTCTGAGCACAGGGAATATATTGAGCTATGTGTCTAATATTGATTCACCTCGCCTTAGTCAGGAACAGAGACAGCTGTTAGAGGCCCCATTCTGTGCCGAGGAATTGGAGATGGCTTTAACATTCTTTCGGAAAGAAAAGGCACCGGATACGAAAGTGTAATTTTTTTTCAGACTATGTGGGAAAATCAGCTGTGTATTAAATACTTATTTTACCCGCTGCATAAAAAAAAAATCCCTCCCATCTGCAATATGGAAGCCAAAATAAATTCCTGGATCAACATACATTTCCTAACAGTTTCCGTTTTAAGGCAATTTTTAAAGGATTAAAAACTCTCATACAATGTCTTATTTGAAATTACAATTTTATTTTAAAGCATACCAGATGCATACTAAATCAAAATAAAGAAAATAGTTTAAAACATTTTATGTACAGGAATTAGAATTCCTAAAGAGGAATAACATTAAATGTGAATCACATTATAGACCTATACTATAAATACTCATTCACTGAGTGTTTCCACTTATCTCTGTGAATATTTGTTAAACTGTACAAGAATAAAGCACCATACACAAGAATGTTACAGTGAACCAATGCAAGCCAAAGAATATCTGTGTTATAAAAAAAGTTTATAATCCTTGGTGAAATTTGCAAGGCACAAAGTATGTTCCATCAAGCATGCACAGCGGAGCGCGCAGAAAACAAACAAAACCCCACTTTAAAATAATTTCAAAGCTGCACTCCCGAAAAATATAACACCCACAAAGCAGAAAACAATTCCCCACAGAATAACTTTTAGTACTTATGATTGTTCAATCAGATTACAGCTTACAATTTTTATTGCTGCCATCTTCTACAACATCTTCTAAAGATAGCTGATCCAGTCAAATTCGATATTGATCACCTGTCGCCTGTAGTTGTTGTCTCCACAGCCCAGTGATTGATGTCATATCCATCCATCTCATGGCCTGGGTGCAGCACTATTCAATTGGCAGTTCCCTGACAAAGTATTCACACAATATTAAGTAGTGAATATACAGCCATTATTACTTCTTCTGTAAAACTGGACAATAATGGCAGCAATATAGGTAAAAATAATCTTCCAGACAAACCTTTATACCACAAGTATTAAAACACTGCACAACAAGAATTAAGATAATAAATAATGCTCAGGAGGCAAACAAAAGCTGCTTGTCAATATACTTATAATTCTCTATTAGGTCAATTTCTACTGACAAGTTCCCTTTAATGGTAAACACTTTCCAGATCATGTTCCTTTCATGACCCGGTGTTGTAGCATTATCAAAATAATCAACTGTGAAGACAAAGTGATAGTATAAAGGCACAGATTCGGAGAGCTCAGCAGTTTGTATTTGACAGTCCTGTATACAGGGATGTCACAACCTCATCTTCAAAAGTTTAAAGTGAATGATGTCAATCACAGCAGAGGGGGTGAGGAGAGAGCCTGACTAAACTCTCCACTTTCACAACTTTATACATCCAATTTACATTGTTATTACCATTATCCTGGGCCATGAAAGTAACATGATCCGGAATTTGTTCATCTGTTTTAACTGGTAGTGATTTATTAGGTAAAATTCTGCTGACTGGTTCCATTTAAGCTTAAAACAGACTGGGTATAGCTGTAGGTCTTCAAGCTTTTCTTATGTAGGATATAGTTGAATAATCCATCAATAATTGGGAAAAGTAAATGTCAGATTAGGAAAGAATATTCTAAATAAATGTTATGTACACAGGGGTGATGCAGAAGTTTGAGTTAGTCATTTTTGAAGAAATTTCATAGGATACTTTAAAATGAGCATACATTTTTTCACATTCCCATACTGTCCTGATCAGTTGGGGTCTCACCGTCATAGAGCAGCTTGTTACTACTAATCTTATGGACGGGGATACATTGAATAGCTGGTGTAGCTGGGTTAAGGGAAATATATTCCAAGTACTGAAAAAGTTAATATTTAGCTTTTAAATAGACTGCAGGGAAAATAGGCTTAAAAGGGGTACTCCGGGAATAAGAATGTCTGATACAAAAACCCATAATGCTATAAATGAATGACATTGAGTTTTGTTATATTCATTTATCACAAAATAGAGCTTAAATAGTTTGCTTTTACAATTCACAAAATTTTATGACCTCTCTAAATCAGCTGTAGTCATCTCCAAGATGGCTGCCATCTACTACTACAAGTCCCATTAACCTTCAGTTCTCAGCAACAGCTCCTCCCTCTAATGCTCTGATATAACTGATTATTCTGCTCTGTTACCATAGTAATGATGTGTAACTGTCATCACTGCACATTACCTCACTCAGATGACTTCTCACCACAACCCTGGCCATACTGGATGCACTGCAACCATCTTCTGTCCTGTGTCTCCTCTACAGGGAAAAAATCACAGGACTGATTAAAGGGCCAGGAGCATTTTCATTCTCCATTATAGTGTATGGCCAAAGCATTTTTCTGCTAAGGGGAGCAAAATTTTAAATAACCAATTACATTAGCTTATATGTTAATGACCCATTTGAAAATACATTATTCTTATTCCTGGAATACCCCTTTAATGGGGTAGATTGCAAAATTTACAATTATAATCTGCTCTTATTTCTGAAATAAAATAATAAAAAAATGCTTTAAAGATTTAGTGAAGTTTAAATAATGAATAATATCAAATCTCTGGGATTTTGAGACCATGTTGTTCTAGAGAATACAATAATTATGTCATTTATGTCATTATGTCAAATTGGAACAATCCAGTGCACAGAAGTGCCAAGGCCCTGCTCGAGCAGGGAAGTCAGGCAGTCATCAGTAAGAGGGTAATGTTTGTTCAATAGCTCATGCCTAACAAGCACTTCCTTTAGAAAGAAAATGTAGAAAAAAAATATAATGGTAACAAGACAGACCGGGAAGGGGATTTTTTTTTTTACAAAGTGTTAAAACCAAGATTAAATTTGGTTACATGTAGAAGACCCTATATATGGTGTCATGATTGACTCAATTCAACTTCACATACCACAGATAAAACTTTAGCTACATTTATTCTACAAAACCTTTACAAGACATTCATAATTTACACATTTACAATCTTGCTGACAATTCTGTGCTTCTGTGGGATAACAAAAAAAAATGGCTTTTCATCCTTAAATACCAAAGTGCAAAAAACAATTGAAGAAATGGAAAAAGGCACTTCTCTCCTACAATGCTCAAGAATCTTGACAACAGGATCCCTTAACACCTAGGGGACATTAAAACAACTCATTTATCCTGAACACACAATGATGCAATCTCTTGCATACAGTTTATGACAGCTGGTGGTACAATGTTCTTTGAAGTCTCTTTCCACGCTTGGAGAGTCTGGTGGATGAGAGGTGGGTCACAAGGAGCAGTGTCACACAGCATATATACAGATGCCAACTGGATGCCCCAAGGTACACCTGTGTAATGAAAAAGGAGGTTGCGGTAAATATTAGGCTTACAAAGAAACTGTGGAACTTGATCTAAGTGGGAATACAGTACAGAATACAGTACAGATCTTGAGTCACGGGCAAATCCAAAATTTAAGGATACAAACAGATGCTTGTATATGGGAAAGAGATCGTTCTGCATACAAGGAATCAAATAAGAAAATATTCCTGCCTAAAATGCAGTGTTTTTAATGCACTCAGATTCTTTCCCAGCTTTTATAACTTAGCAAAACATCACAAAATAGCGAAAATAGCCTGTAAGTGTAAGATTAGATTATGTTAAAGGACATCGAACATCATTTTAGTAGATGTGTGCGAGTAAGCACATAGTTCCTCAGGACTATTCTAACAATATCCCACGCTTGCAGAAATAGTTATAAAAGTTTTGCAAAGTAGCCGGGAGCACTCAGGGTACGTCACCTGAGCGCCTCAGGGAGCTTATAGCATTATAATATATGCACACCCCACTGTAGCTCCAGGTGGTGCGTTGAAGAGGGTCCACTGCTCCGATCGCAACCCCGGGGACTGCCAGTGCCCCGGGGCTGCACGTCTTCTTCCGGGAGCCGCATGCTCAGTGTGTTACATTACACTGTGTAATACATCTGTATTGCACTGTGTAAGGTGAAGAAGAGCTTGAACAAGCGATCAGTGGATCGCTTGTGCAGGCCAACCTGTAAAAGTAAATAAAAAAAAGTTAAGAACCTTAAAAACACATTTTAATAAAAAGAATTAAATAAAGTTAAAGTCCCCTAAACACAAACATTCCCTAAAAAAAACTCCCCCCCCCCCACATATTTGGTATCGCTGCATCCATAACAATCCATACAATAAATCAGAAACATTATTGGACCCGCAAAAGTTATAAAAACACAGTGCAGCACACTTCCATACCACAGGAGCTAACACCACAGTCCGAGACCGATCCAACAAGTCCCACTTTAAACAAGAAAAAAAGGAGTATAAAAAACTCTGACCGTAGCTCCCAATGATTCCAATACGGCTGTTGTTCAAAATTCCTTCAAAGATCTTCAATTATATTCTACCGATGAGGAAAGTTTTGCAACAAAATGTAGGTCACTATTCAAAACGTCCTTAAAGGACACCTGTCATCAGGTCTGTGTCACTAGTCCTGTCACCTCTACCTGTTGGCGCAGCTCACAAGGATCCCATCCCAGCCTTTATCTAGTCATTTCATACATTATTCATTGTAAAATCATCTATTCTTTATCATGTAAATGAGGCTGGTCACATGGTCAGAGGCAGTGATGTCACCCCTGTTACCCCTCCCCTCTCCTCCCCCTGCTCATGTCTGTGTGTAATGTATAGTAAAGCATGGCTAGTGTGTGTGCTGCATCTGCTGACATGCTGCATCCTCCTAATATACAGGTGAGAGACACAGACATCAGCTACACATGAATCTGACATGTTCTGCTGTAACATGGCTGCCTGGAGCTGCTGTATCTCTCCTAAACACACAAACATGCACACACAGGCTGCAGGGGGCGTGGCCACCAGCAAGCACATCATTATACTGCCTCACACCATTATACAGGCTGTCAGTCATGCACTGGGGGTGTGGCTGTGCCTCCCACTCATGAATAGAGTGGACAGCTTGAATATGCTAATGCTTCATTGGACATTTCACAGGTCATTTGCATACAGCTTTAGGACCTCATTGCTTAGGTTTACAGGCATGTAGAGGGACAATAAAGGGATAGAGGCAATGCTCTCTAATGGCAGTTTATGAAAATATATTTAGTTTAAGGGGGTTATTTTGCATGACGGGTTCTATTTAAGGTGCAGTTTTCTCCTTAAACTCACTCAACAGTGTGGTAGCAAAAATTAAAAGAGAAAGTAGGCACCAAATCGCATAGTACGTTGTTAAAACCTTGGATTTTATTCTTAAAAGTTATACTCACAAGAGTATGTGTTATAGGCTTGCCTAAAGAAATGGGTTTTAAGAGCACGTTTGAAACTTTGGAGGTTAGGTATTAGTCTGATAGTCCGGGGCAGAGCATTCCATAGAATTGGTGCAGCTCTAGAGAAGTCTTGGAGACGCGAGTGGGAGGTCCGCACTAGGGTAGAGGTTAATCTAAGATCACTGGCGGATCTAAGAGCACGGGTTGGGCGATAGACTGAGATGAGAGAGGAGAGGTAGGAAGGTGCAGCATTATTCAGAGCTTTGTGGATGAGGGTTATTATTTTAAACTGTATTCGAAAGGAGACTGGCAGCCAGTGCAGTGACTGGCATGAACTGGAGGCATCCGTGTAGCGTTTAGTCTGAAAGACGAGCCTGGCTGCTGCATTAAGAATCGATTGGAGAGGAGAGAGTTTGGTGAGTGGAAGACCGGTTAGTAGAGAGTTACAGTAGTCTAGTCGAGAGTGAATCAGAGCAACAGTTAGCATTTTACAGGTTTCAAATGTGAGAAACGGTCGGATTCTGGAGATGTTTCTGAGATGCATCCGGCAAGAGCGAGAAGAGATTGAATGTGTGGCTCAAAGGAGAGGTCGGAATCCAACACAACCCCAAGACAGCGGGCCTGCTGCTTTGGGGTTATGGTGACCCCACAGACTGATATGGAGAGGTTAGGATAGGCTCTGTTAGTAGATGGTGGAAAGACAAGAAGTTCGGTCTTAGAAAGATTAAGTTTCAAGAAAAGAGAGGACATGATGTTAGAGACAGCAGAGAGACAGTCACGTGTGTTCTGGATTAAGGCAGGGGTGATGTTACGTGCTGAGGTATACAGCTGGGTGTCATCAGCATAAAGATGATATTGAAAACCAAATCTGCTGATGGTTTGTCCAATGGGTGCAGTATAGAGGGAGAAGAGAAGAGGACCTAGGACTGAGCCCTGAGGAACCCCGACAGAGAGCGGAACAGAAGAAGAGATAGATCCAGAAAAGGAGACACTGAAAGTGCGGTCAGAGAGATAGGAAGAAAACCAAGAGAGTGCAGAGTCCTTTAGACCAATGGAATGAAGCATCCTGAGGAGGAGCTGGTGGTCCACAGTATCGAACGCTGCGGAGAGATCCAGAAGAATGAGGAGAGAAGAGTCACCTTTGGAGTTAGCAGTGAGGAGATCATTGGAGACTTTAGTAAGAGCAGTTTCAGTAGAATGCATAGGGCGGAAACCAGATTGCAAGGGGTCAAGGAGGGAGTTAGCTGAGAGAAAACGGGAAAGTCGAGAATAGACCAGGCGTTCCAGGAGTTTGGAGATGAAAGGGAGGTTAGAAACTGGTCGGTAGTTAGCAGCACTGGATGGGTCCAGGGAAGGTTTCTTTAGTAAAGGGGTAACAATAGCATGCTTGAAAGAAGAGGGAAAGACACCAGACGAGAGAGAGAGGTTGAAGATTTTAGTTAGGTGATGTGGGGTATTGCTCAGGTATAAGCTAGGTAGCGGTCGCAGACAGAGGGAAAGAGACAGTTCTCAGTTCAGTTCAGTGTTTATTCACACCACAAAACAAATGGAACAAAAAATCCAGCATTGTCTTCATGCTTGTTTAAAACATAAACATACAGACCAGGCTTGGCCTTCTCACCCAGTAGCAGGGTCTTCACAAATAGTCCAAATTGTTGGTGTAAGTTCACACCTTGCAGAAGCTGCTGCATAGCACTTAGTCCATTTAAAGTCCAAAACAGCCAACCTGTCCTCCTAGACAGGACACGTGTTTGCTCTTGGAACAAGCTTCTCCCTCCGAGACTAGAGCTCACTCCACTCTCTTGTGCACACTTCCAGCTCAGCTTTGTTAGCTGGAACACCCTGAAAACCCGGTTTGGACCGGTGCTTGAAGTTTGGTCCGGTGCTTGATTTGCTGCATTACTCTGAGCAACACAAGCTGAGAGGATAATACCTCCCATCCAGCAACAAACCCCTGACTGTGTCACAGTGAGAAGTGACTGCTGGGGAGAGAGACTGTACCAGATGTGAGGGGATGGGGTCACTGATGCAGGTAGTGGGGCGAGCAGAGGAAAGGAGCCGGGACACTTCTTCCTCTGTGACTGGCTCAAAGGAAGAGAGTGAACAGGGTAAGGTATCAGAGAAAAGTGGAATTATGGAGTTAGTGGACTGAGAAATTACTTCCTGGCGAATGCAGTCGATTTTATCTTTAAAGTAGGTGGCCATCTCTTCAGCCCCAAGGTCTGTGACCGGTGGCTGCACCTTTGGTGTTAGTAAGGAGTGAAGAGTATTGAAAAGCCTTTTGGGGTTGTTAGAAAGAGAAGCTATTAGATTAGTAAAATAGACCTGTTTAGCAAGATGGAGAGCAGAGTTATAGGATTTAAGCATAAATTTAAAGTGAAGAAAGTCAGAGGAAGTGCCCGATTTTCTCCACAGACGTTCGGCACTCCTGGCGCACTTACGAAGGAAACGGGTTAGTGCCGTCTGCCAAGGTTGCCGACATCTGTGTCGAAAGGCTCGAACCGATGGTGGTGCCATCTTGTCCAGGGCGCTTTTGAGAACATGATTGTAATGATTAGTGGCCAGGTTAGGACAGGAGAGAGAGGAGATGGGGGACAGCGATGGCTGCACAGTTTCTATGAGGTGGGGAACAATGATGGCACGTGGGTTCCGGTATGTGTGATAAATGGACTTATTCTGTACAGGACAAGAACTATTTACAGTAAAAGAGAGAAGGTTATGGTCTGAAAGTGGAAAGTCATTGTTAGTAAAGTCAGAGACAGAAGAGAGTCGGGCAAAGACCAAGTCAAGGATGTTTCCCTCTTGGTGGGTAGGAGAATCAGAGAGTTGTACAAGTCCCAGAGAGGTAGTAAGTGATAAAAGCTGAGAGGCTGAAGAGGAGATAGGGGTGTTCATAGGGATGTTAAAGTCTCCCATGATGAGTGTTGGGATATCACAGGAAAGAAAGTAAGGGAGCCAGGAAGCAAAGTGATCAAGGAACTGATGGGGTGAACCAGGAGGACGGTATACTACAGCCACACGGAGAGAGAATGGACGGAAAAGTCTGATGGTGTGAACCTCAAAAGATGGGAAAGTAAGAGAGGGGACAGGAGGAATGACCTGGAAAGTGCACCGTGGAGAGAGGAGTATGCCGACCCCTCCTCCCTGCCTATTCTCTGGTCTGGAGGAGTGAGAGAATTGCAAACCGTCATAGCCCAGTGCAGCAAGAGATGAAGTGTCATCCTGCTGGATCCATGTTTCAGTGATAGCCAGCAAGTCAAATGACTTGGAAAGAAACAGGTCGTGAATGGACTCCAGTTTATTGCACACAGAGCGGGCATTCCAGAGGGCACATTTGAAAGGAGTTGTAAGACGGGAAGGGGAGATAGTAAAGGGGATGCATTGGATATTGATGAGGTTAGTAGGGTTCCTATAAGGGGTGGAAAGTTTTGAGCTGAAAGAAGGAGGACCAGGGTTTAAAGAGATATCACCTGCTGCAAGTAGGAAGAGAATAGACAAGGAAAGAAGATGATTAAGCGATTTATGAGAAGGTGAACTCTGCTTCCCAGCAGAACCAGATGGAGTATGGGGGTTGGATAAAGTATAGAGAACATGGGAGGAGTACAATGGTGAAGGAAGGATTGAAGAACAGATGTGAACGGAAGACACTGATGGGATAGATGGACGAAAAGAGAGGAGAAGAACAGGTAGCAATAGTACAAAGCCATTGAAGAGGTAGACAGACAAACCAGATGTGAAAATCGATGATTTGTTTGCATTTCTATGCAAGTTTACCTTTCTCTTGCCCTTTCTAATTGCCGCTTTTATAATTGCCATTTTCAAATTATTGCGTGACACTCGATCTATAGGACGGTCTGCAGCCTACAGGCCTTGCAGCCTAGAGGAAACTAAATTTAAAGGGAAGGGGCAGAGCCATACTTGGGTTGTAAAATCATTAGACCCGAAATGCAGGACACATGAGTGAAAGTTTCTCATGCAAAGAAAAACAAACAAAGATTCTAGATATAGAGATCAGTTAATTAAAGAAGATCAAACAGGATTGTAAACTTTAGGAATAAGAATTTGATGCAGGGATGGGTTACCATTAAAGACAGCAGATCAGGACACACAGATGAAAATTGCAGAGATATAACAGCAAGCAGGGATGGGTTACCATTAAAGACAGCAGATCAGGACACACAGATGAAAATTGCAGAGATATAACAGCAAGCAGGGATGGGTTACCTGTAGAGGAAGAAGAGGAGAGATGGAGGTTATAGTCCATTAAATTGCCGCTTTTATAATTGCCCTTTTCAAATTATTGCGTGACACTCGATCTATAGGACACTCTAGCTATAGGACGGTCTGCAGCCTACAGGCCTTGCAGCCTTACTATGTCCTCTCACATTACTACAACATATACCACCTACTCTGTCCTCTCACATTACTACACTATACAACACATACTCTGCCTCTCACTTTACTACACTATACACCACATACTATGTCCTCATATTACTACACTATACACCACATATTATGTCCTTACATTACTACACTATACACCACCTACTGTTTTGTAGTGAGGTCACATTTGTGACTTCATTTCCGGGGGATCAATAGCTAATAATCAGATTTTAATTAACCTTCTGGTAGTGGGTTAAAAAAAAAAAAAATCATTAATCTTGTTTATGGTTTTTAGCATTTTTTTTTCCTGGACTTTCTCCGTACCATAAAAATTAATGCGTTATCTTTATTCTATGGGTCATCAGGATTACGATGATACCCCATTTAAATGGCTTTTCCATGGTAAACTAGTTTTGCAGAATATAGAACTCTTTTTGTAAGAAATTCACTTGTTTTTGCATCACCATGTATTAACCCCTTAATGACGCAGCCATTTTGTAGCTTAAGGCTCAGCCCGATTTTTTGGATTCTGACATGTGTCGCTTCATATGGTTATAACTTTTTAACACTGTTACTTATCAAAACGATTCTGAGATTGTATTTTCCGCAATTGTGGTACTTCATTTTAGTGGTAAATTTTGGCCAATAAGTTTTGCGTTTATTTACCAAAAAAAAAAAAAAAAAAGAAAAATAATGATTTTTTTGAAAAATTTGCCATTGTCGAAATATGAAATCATTGCGTTTTCAGGCAGATAGATTAACCACCTAAATAAGTTGCTGAATAACATTTCCCATATGTCATTTACATTTTCATAATTTTTGAAATATCTGGATAAAATATTTTGAGGTCATGCAGCTTACAAATTGGACATTGATTTTCCGTATTTTCAGAATTGACAATTTTGGGAATAAATCCCGTTTTGATTGAAATTTTACATATTTAGCACCAAAAACCCCCTATGTATAAAACCATTTTCAAATCTGCACCCCTCAATGACTATCAGAAACAGCTTTTAGGAAGATTGTTAGCCCCTTGAAATCATACTGATGTATTACAGGGTATTAGCAGTGTCTGTGTATGCACATGCATAGGCTGACACTGTGCCTGAAAGATGACAGACGGCATCTTTCAGGCATCTCTGGGGTCCCGATTACTATATACCTAAACCAACGCCATAGTTTTCCTGTCTCGAATGAAGCTTTATATATTATGTAAAAATAGCTGTCCCAAAATAGGGAATGAACTCATGTTGATTTTTAGTTAATTTGAAAATTAAATATATTTTAACTCGTAATCATTGCAACAGTAACCCAAAAACAAAACTAAAAATGAAAAAAAAAAAAAAAAAATTTTTAAAAAGGAACCTACCAAGAAGATATACCCCATCAGAAGTAGATAGTAGATCTGATGGTAGACTCTTCCTGCCAGTCTCTGCCCTAATCTCTAATTTAATAATTCTGGAACCTAACCTAAAAAGCTTTAATTTAGTAATATGTAAATGAACTGCAGAGGCTACTGGGGGTGGGCGGGAGCGTCTTAGACATGCCCCAGGCCCGGCAGGTTATTACACACCCCAGTAGCCTCTACATATTAAAATAAAGTTCTTTCTATTTAACAAGTAAGGTTAGGTTCCAGGATTATTAAATTACAGATTAGAGCAGATTTCTGATGGTAGATTCCTCATGGTAGGTTCCCTTTAAGGCAACACAAAAAAGCAAAAAGTAATGGCCATTAAACAACTACAGCTAAAAATTCGCAAAATTGTGTGGTCATTAAAGTTTTTTCAGGCCTTGTCATGCTGTAAAGATAATTGTTTAAAAATTTAAGCCAAGAGAAACCTACAAACAACATAGGTGTATATAGAAAGTACTCTTGAAATGAGTACCTGCTTTAATGTGTCCTGTTAGCTGTGGATATTACTTAAAGCCACTGATTGCATCCATTTCCTGCTTGTAAGCACTTATTAAAAGGTAGGCATTTTTGTTCCACTGGCTTAACTGGAACTTCAGCAGAGACACTGACCAGGACTGCTCCAAAACCAACCAAGAATCTTCCTAGCAAGAGAGTTTCTATACAGCCTGTGGAATAAAAGGACTACCTTCACAAGTGGATAAATGCAGGTGCAGAAAGGCAGTTAGAGGAAAATTAGAGATCCTAAGAATCCTCTGAGTTTATCATCATTTAACAGACAAAAGAAGGGAGAACAAATGGATTGTTAAGGCTCCAGCTGATTGAGCTTCCATTAACGACAATAACTTGTTAATGGAAACCTACCACTGGATCCTGGCCGAAATGTCCTCCTCATACCACCCTCTGGGCTTTGTACCACTGATCCCAGGCCATATTTTGTTTTGGGACAAAAAACCGATTAGGCAAAAAAATATAGAATTAGTCTTACCGGTAATTCGGTTTCCACTAAGTGACCATGAAGGCCCCACCTGGAGGTTTTGGACCATAAAAAGAAGGAAGGAAGGGAAATAATGAGGGCCGTTCATGGTCACTTGTGGAAACCGACATTACGAGTAAGACTAATTCTCTATTTTCCACACGGTTCCCATGAGGCCACACACCTGGAGACTCCACCAGATCCCATAAAATATTAGGGAAGGGACTACTGCCTGAGGATTTTTTCTGCCAAAACGCCAGATCACCTTGGGGGCAATATCCAAGCGTAATGTATTGCACAAGGTTGAGGAACTTGACCACGTGCAGCACGGCAGATCTTCTAGAGATGACCTCTTTCTGCCCATGAGGCTGTCCAGAGCTCTAGTAGGAGGTGTGCTTAATATTTTCCGGGAGGGAAAGTTTGCGGACTTATAGCAGAGAATGATAAAGACTTATCTAGCTAAAGTTGCTGGAGGCTTTGCTACCTTTATTTTCCTCCTGCGAAATTTATCAACAAGTTTTGGTCTTTCCTCCAACCCTGTGGTAGCTCTCTAGATAAAGGAGTACACATTTCTAACATCTAAGGTTTGCCATTTCATCACACATCTGTTCTAGGGTGTATACAGAAGGAGGGGGAAGGACAATTGTTTGGTACGTGGAAATCTGAGACTACTTTGTGAAGAAAAAAGGAGGTCTAGCTAAGGACTATTCTGTTCCTCTTATGTAAGAAAGGATCTTTAAAGGAGAGGATGCCTGAATTGACTAGCTCTCGGGCTGTCGGTAATGGCTATAAAAAGAGGTTTTTAGGGTAAGATTTTTTATGTATTTAAACTTAAGAGGTTCGAAAGGAGGCCTGTGAGATGGTTTTTAAAACTAAGGAAAGATCCCCAGGGGCACCCGATCTTTAACCCCTTAACGCTCTGCGCCCGCGAATAATCTACAGGGGGTTTTTGCTATTTTGCAGAAAGGAAAACCCCCACACTAAACCGCGGTCGGGGCTTGCATCTTTTTTAACGATCGACGAGCGCCCCGAACGTCATCGGGGGGCGGCGATCGGGTGCCATGGTAGCCTGCGGTCTCTCTATTTGACACGAGGCTAATGGCTTCCGGAGATGTGTACAAAGCCAGTGGCTCATTGTAATGAATGACCTGCAAAAAATGCCCTCATATTGGCAATAGAAGTTTGCAGTATATGGTAAGGAGCGATCGGCCATCTAGGGTTAATGTACCCTAGATGGTTAAGAAATAGTGGAAAAAAGGAAAAAAAAAAAAAAATTTAAAAAATAAAAAATCATAAAATATTAAAAATTCAAATCACCCCCTTTCCCTAGAACTGATTAAAACATAATAAACAGCAAAATCACAAACCAATTAGGTATCCCGCATCCCAAATGCCCGATCTATCAAAATATAAAAAAACGGTTACGGCCGGAGGTGACCTCCTCGATGGGGGATGAATGGCGCCCAAATGTTCCGAAATGCGACTTTACACCTTTTACACATACATAAAAAATGAAATAAAAAAATGATCAAAATGTCGCAAAGACCTCAAAATGGCAGCGATGAAAACGTCGCCTCATTTGCAAAAAATACACCTCACACATCTCGTGGGCCAAAGTATGAAAAAGTTCTTAGCGTGAAGAAGACGGCAAATTTTTTTTCTTTGTTGACACATTCGTTTATTTTGAACATGTGTTAAAAAACAATAAAAGCCTATATAAAATTTGGTATCACCGCGATCGCCACCAAACCAAAGAATAAATCCGAGGTGTTATTTGAGGGCACAGTCAAAGTCGAAAAAACTGAGCACAACGAACGTGACGTTTTTTTTTCAATTTTTCCACATTTGGAATTTTGTCCAGCTTCGCAGAAACCGGCATGTTAAATAAAATAACATAAGGAAAGTAAAATTTGTACGCACAAAATAAGGCCTCCAAGGGTCTGTACACGTAAAAGTGAAAAAGTTATGGATTTTGTTTTGAAGTTGGAGAGCGAGACTAGAAATGGAAGAAAACCCTGGTCCTTCCTAAGGGGTAATATATGTCTGATTACGAGAACAACCCTGATAATCTTTAACCCACTGATGGTCTGCTACGAGGGAAGTTGGAAGGAAAACGCTCAACGCTGAGATTTGGACCCTTTAGGGTACTGTGACCTAAGACCTAGAGAGGTACGATTGTTAAAAAGTCTAGAATCTGTGCCAGATTTGGGGAAATTAGAGAGGAGGATGAATCCCCACACCAAGGAAGAGAATTTTTTCCAAATTTTTAGATAGATGGCGTTGGTTACTAGTTTTCTACTGCTTTAATGGTAGCGATTACTTCACTAGATAGTCCCCTGGCTGTCAAGAACGTCCCTCTCAGGATCAGGGCTGTGAGTTTTAACCTGAGTATGTTCTGGTGACATAATGGACCTGTGTAAGAAAATCCTGACGGAAGGGAAGAGGAAGGGGAGGTGACTATAGTTTCTGAACTACCGGAAAAGCATTGCTTCTTCGAGCAGTAAGGAAGCAATAAGAATCAGTAAAGCATGTTCGGTCCTTAATTTTTGTCTAGTACCCGGAATCAAAGATATAGGGGGAAAGGCATAACTAGACTGTTCCCCATGGTGAGCTGAGAGCGTCCAGGCCTAATGGAGAGCCCTTGGGACCTAGGGAAAAAATTTGGCCGTTTCTTGTTTTGGTGAGTTGCAAATAGATCTAATGCAGGAGTTCCCCACAAAGAGAACAGATTCTCTGAAGGTCCGGGGGGTTTAGAGTCCATTCGCTTGGGTCTAAAATGAATCTGGCTCAGAAAGTCTCGCTCTATTTTTTGTCCCTTTGAGGTGAACTGCCGAGAGGAAGGAGGGAAGGATGGTGGGATTCGCCCACTTTGAAGATCTGACTGGACAGGTGAGACAGGCTTTTTGATTTGTACCCCCGTCTGCGACGGTATGCCAAGTATTGTGTATTGTCGGACAGTATTTTGACATGTTCCTATTGTGGACTTGGGAACTTTGAGAGTCTCTAGGACTGCTTTATCCCTGAAGTTTTAGGACATGGAGAGAGTGGATTCGTCCCCACTGTCCTGAAGATGCTGACTGGAAGTACTGCTCCCCAACCCCTTAGACTTGTATGTACTGGATAGTGAGGATCGGCGAAGGGGTTCCACCAAACCCACGTTTTGAAGGTTCGGGAGTTTTTTCCACCAGGTGAGAGAATGCTGTACTTGATAGGGAATCCTTACCCTGCAATCCAGATGTAGGGGTTTGTTTGTCTCCCAAACCCGGATTGGCAAGGCTTCCCTAACCCCAGTATGATTCTATGGGCCCATTTGCTACACATTGGATGCAGGATGTAAGGAGACCCAAAAAGACTTGGTTCTCGGATCCTGCAAGGATTTTTCTGAAAGGACCTATGGTTTGTAATCAATGGTTTAAGATTTCTCTTGTGGTAGGAAAGAGTTGTTTTAGCTGGTCTAACTTTACTCCTAGGAATTTTTTCGTTCGTTCCAGAGTTAGATTTTTCTTTGATTCACATTCCAGCCACGATACTGAAGAAACTCGGGGAAATCTCGTTGCTGGGCTCTAATTCGGACATTCTGTTCTGGCGACTAGAGCAGATGTCCCAGATATGGTACGATCACAATGTTCTCATCCTCAGATGGGTGTACAACTTCACCATATTTTGGTGAAGAATGCGTGGAGCAGACGAAATCCATATGGCAGAGACTGACTGAAAGTGAAGGATTTCTCCTTTCGGGAATGTATCGCAAATGAGACAATTTTGATGGTTTTGCCAAATGGGGAAGTGAATATATAAGCGTCTTTGAGGTCTATTGTGCATAGAAAATAATTTAAACTAGAGGGTGTCGCTGATTTCAAGACTCTCATCTGTAACGTTTGTAACTGATAAATGTTCAGTTTCTTTGAAATTTATCAATTAAGCGATAAGAACCATTGTTTTTTTTACTAAAAATAGAGGGAATTAAAAGGCTTTTCTGATTCTGAACTGGAACAATCACATTCATACGACAGGGGGGGGGGGGGGGAGAAATTCTGTTGTAACCTGAATGAATGATCTGACGAACCCAGGACATGGGGGGCGATTTCCACCCATTTGGTTTAAAAAAATAAGAACCTCCCACCCCCCACCACTTGTTGGTCATGTTTTTATGTTTTTGGCGGGGTGTTAAAGAGGTAACCTCGACCTGCCCCTTTAGCGCAGCTCCATCTACCCGTTTTTTCCTGACTCTGAATGGAGTTTTTAATTTTCTCTAGAGGGACGAAAGGAAAAAAAAAAAAAAGGGTTTTAGGGGGAGGTTCTAACAGGAAACCCCTTCTTTTTATCAGCAGCCCTTTAAAGGATCGAATCACGCTCACTACCAAATACAAACTCTCCCGAAAGGGAATTCCACACAGCATGGTTTTGACTGACATACGCTCCCCATTGCTTTGCCACAAAGATTACGAACCGAATTTGTTAGGCGGCTTCCTTAGCTGACAAATCTTAAGGCCTCAGCAGAGGCGTCGGCTAGGAACGCAGTAGAGGTAAGATTTAAGAGAGGCATAGACTCAAAATGGATTCCCTAGGGGTTTTTTTTTATGTTATCGAGGATTCTAATCAGAAAGCCAAAAGAATACATCCTAGCTACCGATGTTAATGAGAGTCTTTCCCATGCCCTTTTTTAAAGAGATCAGCTTTACAGTCTAAGGCAGAGTGCAGTGATGGCTAACATTGGCACTGGTGCAGAGGTGGCACTCTGAGCCGTTCCTTTATGTGGGCACTGAGACCACACCAGAGAGACTCAGGTTATCTTCCTGCCGTCCCAGACAGCCCAGGACTGCTGTGCACAGAGTTATTTTAACAAGTTCTGACAGATGTACCTGGGACTAGTTTCTGCGGTATTGGCGCCCCTCAGCGTGCTGGTTATCATGTAAGCGGTGACCAGCCAGTAAGGGACGATAAAATCAAAATTCATAATTTATGTGTTGGTCACTTTGTGATAAATAAGAGGGTCTTCGTTGTAGTTTGGGCATCGCCTCTAAAGGTGACAATATGGTTTCTAAGGGTATCTTAAGTTTGCAAGTCTCAAAAGGGAAGGAAGTCTTTGACCGCTTTTGTGCACCGTGTACGTCTACCTTGGGTACAGTACCCAAGGAGTTTTCAAAATAGTCTATTTCGAAATTCTTTAGGGATAGATATTCTTTTCAGGATCTTTCCATTAATCTACCAGATCCTTAGGTCCAAACAAATGGGAAGACCCGATTCTTTTTAGTGGTAATCCCCAAAAGCTCCGCTTTGAACCGAGGTGGGTTTTTCACGAAATTACAATATATACAAGTATCTAAAGCCTTAACACGGTTATCATGATCCTCAACAAGGAGATCAGAATATTTCCCTGGTGTCCCCATGATCTTTATGTTAGGATTCCCCCAAAGCATCCCGTCATTTCGCTCGAGAGAACCTAGGGGATGTCTGAAACTCTGATCCGAAGAAGAGGAATTGAGCAGACTGTCTTCTTCGGGGTGTGCTAGATGTGCGGCAATAGAGGAGGAAACTTCTCTTTAATGATGAGTTAGATCATCTATTAGGAATCTTTCCTCTCCTAAGGACTTTGGTTAAAGGAACCTACACTTGTAGGGGCAGGTTTTCTGATGGAAATACCAGGCACCAGCTGGAGGTGCTGGAGTGGTCGCCGGAGTTATTCGTTATTAGTGTTTTAAACGGCGGTAGCGCGGTTTAAAACACTTTTTAACTTTTAGCGGTCGCAGGCAGGTACGCGCTCGCGGCTCCTTACGTGCGCGCGGCTAATGGAAGTGAATGAGAGCCCGGCGCCACACAGTGGTAGGTTTCCTTTAAGCAGTCTGGACAATAATAACTTTTATAAATCCTCTGCTACTTAGTATTACATAATCCACATCTTTTAGATGGTTTTTGGTTTTTAGTAGGCCTTCTCTCTTTTGTTTCTTTTCCTTAGGCCTCCTCCCTTTCCCTAAGGAATAATACATATGATAATTATAAAGAGTTATACATATGTGATGATGAGGTCAGCCAGGGTCTTGTACTTACTTTTGGTTGTACCAGGACCGGAACAAGTTAGTTTTCGTTCGTCTGCCATGGTTTTCGATCGGAGGGAGCATTTCAGAGCCACAGTTATGCATCCCACATCATCACAAGCGTTTTAAATGTGGGGTCAGGCGTTCCACCGTGATGGGTCCGCCCCCTTCCCTCTCCGGGGAAAAACCGGAGTCACCAACCGCGTTGGCCACCAACTCGGGCCAATCTGATTGTGCGCGGGGGTGTACTAAATTTTTGCTCTGATGAAAGTCGCTGCGGCCTTCCACAGATGCTGCCGTTGGTATTGGTGCCACCGCGATCAGCGACACCCTGTTATACGCGGGCTTCCGCTGGCGCTCCACTGATGACGCGGTTCTGGTGGCGACTCTGCGCGGACGCGGGGAAGGCGAACAGTATGACGTGGCCGGCAGCGTCTGGTGAGGACGCGGCCCCTGGCTGGCGGCTGACAGCGGTTTACCTTGAGGAAGAGGAGTCCGTCCGCCATAGCGACGACGGCCGCCCTTTATCCCAGTTTGGCAACCAGTCGTGTGTCGGGCCGGAGACGCCCTTTTTTTCTTGGCCCCATTAGAGGGATTGCACCCCGCCTGTCAAGAACGTCCTCTCAGGATCCAGGCTGTGAGTTTTAACTGATGTATGTTCTGGTGACATAATGGACCCTGTGTAAGAAAATCCTGACGGAAGGGAAGAGGAAGGGGAGTGACTATAGTTTCTGAACTACCGGAAACCAGCTTCTTTTCGGCCAGTAAGGAAGCAATAAGAATCAGTAAAGCATGTTCGGTCCTTAATTTTTGTAGTACCCTGGGAATCAAAGATATAGGGGGAAAGGCATAAACTAGACCTGTTCCCCATGGTTGGCTGAAGGCGTCCAGGCCTACTGGAGAGCCCTTGGGACCTAGGGAAAATAATTGGCCCGTTTTCTTGTTTTGGTGAGTTGCAAATAGATCTAATGCAGGAGTCCCCCAAAGAGAACAGATCTCTCTGAAGGTTTCCGGGTTTAGAGTCCATTCGCTTGGGTCTAAAATGAATCTGCTCAGAAAGTCTGCCTCTATATTTTCTGTCCCTTTGAGGTGAACTGCCGAGAGGGAAAGGAGGTGGGATTCTGCCCACTTGAAGATCTGACTGGACAGGTGAGACAGGCTTTTTGATTTCGTACCCCGTCTGCGAAGGTATGCTATAGTTGTTGTATTGTCGGACAGTATTTTGACATGTTTTCCTATTGTGGACTTGGGAACTATTTTGAGAGTCTCTAGGACTGCTTTTAATTCCCTGAAGTTTGAGGACATGGAGAGAGTGGATTCGTCCCACTGTCCCTAAAGATGCTGACCTGGAAGTACTGCTCCCCAACCCTTTAGACTTGCATCGGTACGGATAGTGAGGATCGGAGAGGGGTTCCACCAAACCCACTTTTTTAAGTTCTGGGAGTTTTTCCACCAGGTGAGAGAATGCTGTACTTGATAGGGAATCCTTACCCTGCAATCCAGATGTAGTGGGTTTTTGTCCCAAACCCGGATTGTCCAGGCTTGCATAACCCTCGTATGATTCTGGGCCCATGCTACACATTGGATGCAGGATGTAAGGAGACCCAAAAGACTTAGGGCTTCTCGGATCCTGCAAGTATTCTTTCTCTGAAAGAGACCTATGGTTTGTATCAATTTTAAGATCTTCTCTTGTGGTAGGAAAGAGCTTTGTTTTACTGAGTCTAACTTTATTCCTAGGAATTTTTTCGTTCGTTCCAGAGTTAGATTTTTCTTGATTCACTATCCAGCCCAGATACTGAAGAAACTCCAGGGAAATCTGTGGCTGGGCTCTTAATTCGGACTCTGTTCTGGCGACTAAGAGCAGATCGTCCAGATATGGTACGATCACAATGTTCCTCATCCTCAGATGGGCTACCACTTCCACCATTATTTTGGTGAAGATGCGTGGAGCAGACGAAATTCCATATGGCAGAGCCCTGAACTGAAAGTGAAGGATTTCTCCTTTCGGTGAATGTATCGCAAATATGAGAAATTTTTGATGGTTTTGCCAAATGGGGACGTGATAATACGCGTCTTTGAGGTCTATTGTGCATAGAAAATAATTTAAACCTAGAGGTGTCGCTGATTTCACCGACTCCATCTTGAATCGTTTGTAACTGATAAATTTGTTCAGTTTCTTTAAATTTATAATTAACCGATAAGAACCATTGTTTTTTTTTTTTTTTACTAAAAATAGAGGGGAATAAAAGGCTTTTTCTGATTCCTGAACTGGAACAATCACATTCATACGACATGGGGGGGGGGGGGGGGAGAAATTCTATTTTGTAACCTGATTGAATGATCTGACGAACCCAGGGACTTGGGGCGATTTCCACCCATTTGGTTAAAAAATAAGAACCTCCCCCACCCCCCCACTTGTTGGTCATTGTTTTTTATGTTTTTGGTCGGGGTTAAAGAGGTAACCTCGACCTGCCCCCTTTAGCGTAGCTCCATCTACCCGTTTTTCCCTTGACTCTGAATGGAGTTTTATTTTCTCTAGAGGGACGAAAGGAAAAAAAAAAAAAAGGGTTTTTTAGGGGGAGGTTTACTAACCGGAAACCCCTTCTTTTTATCAGCAGCCTTTTCAAGGATCGAATCCAGCTCACTACCAAATACAAACTCTCCCTGAAAGGGAATTCCACACAGCATGGTTTTTGACTTGACATCGCCTCCCCATTGCTTTAGCCACAAAGATCTACGAACCAAATTTGTTAAGGCTGCTTCCTTAGCTGAAAATCTTAAGGCCTCAGCAGAGGCGTCGGCTAGGAACGCAGTAGCAGATTTTAAAAGAGGCATAGACTCAATAATGGATTCCCTAGGGGTCTTATTTATCAGATGGGATTCTAATTCAGAAAGCCAAAAGAATAAGCTCCTAGCTACCGATGTTTAATGATGATGTTTCCCATGCCCTTTTTAAAAGAGCATCAGCTTTACGGTCTAAGGCAGTGATGGCTAACCTATGGCACTGGTGCCAGAGGTGGCACTCTGAGCCCTTTCTGTGGGCACTGAGACCACCACCAGAGAGGACTCCAGGTATCTTCCTGCAGTCCCAGACAGCCCAGGACTTGCTGTGCACAGAGGTATTTTAAAGTGACAGCTGTACCTGGGACTATTTTCTGCTTTATTGGTGCCCTCAGGGTGCTGGTATCAATGTAAGCTGTGACAGAGAAGGGAGTATAAATCAAAATCAAATTTCTGTGTTGGCACTTTGTGATAAATAAGCGGGTCTTCGTTGTAGTTTGGGCACTCGGCCTCTAAAAGGTTTGCCATCACTGGTCTAAGGGATCCTTAAGTTTTGCAATGTCCTCAAAGGGAAGGTCAGTCTTTTTGACCGCTTTTGTGACCTGTACGTCTACCTTGGGAATAGCATCCCATAAGGTATTTTCTTCAAAAATTAGTCTATTTCGAAATTCTTTAGGGATAGATATTCTCTTCTCAGGATCTTTCCATTCATCTAACACTAGATCCTTTAGTGTCCACAACTGGGAAGACCCGCTTCTTTTTATGTTTTAATCCCCCAAAAAGCTCGCTTTGAACCGAGGTGGGTTCTACGATATCTTCAATATCTAAAGTGTATCTTAAAGCCTTTAACAGGTTATCTAGATCCTCAAGAGGAGAAAAGATATTTCGTGTGTCCATGATCTTTATGTTGGACTTCCCCCAAATCATCCTCAAATTTCTCGCTTAGAGAACCCTAGGGGATGTCTGAATCCTGATCCGATGAAGAGAATTGAGCATACCTGATCTTTTTCTTCGGGGGTTCGGGTAGATGTGCGGCAATAGAGGAGGAAACTTCCTCTTTAATTGCTAGTTTTAGATCATCTATTAGGAAAGATCTTTCCTCTCTAAGGACTTTGGTTAAAGGAAACCTACCACTTGTAGTGGCAGGTTTCTGATGGAAATACCAGGCACCAGCTGAGGGTGAGCTGGTGCCGGAGCTTATTTTCGTTAGTGTTTTAAACCGCGGTATCGCGGTTTAAAACACTTTTTAAACTTTATAGCCGGCGCAGGCAGGTACGCGCTCGGCGCTTACCGTGCGCGCGGCTACATAGGAAGTGAATGAGAGCCGCGCGCACTACAAGTGGTAGGTTTCCTTTAAGCAGTCTAGACATAATAACTTTTTATAATCCTCTGCTACTTTAGTATTACATAATCCACATCTTTTAGATGGTTTTTTAGTAGGCCTTTCTCTCTTTCTGTTCTTTTTCCTTAGGCTCTTTCATTCCTTTCCCTAAGGAATAATACATATGATAATTATAAAGAGTATTTACATATGTGTGAGAGAGGTCAGCCCAGGGCTTGTACTTACTGGTACCAGGACCTGGAACAAGTTAGTTGCTTCGTCTGCCATGTTTTTGTGGAGGAAGCACTTCAGCCACAGTTAGCATATCCCACAAGCTTTTAAATGTGGGGTCAGCGTTCACCTGATGGGCTCCGCCCCCTTCCCTCTCCGGGTAAACCGGAAGTACAACCGGGCACCATCGGGCCAATCGATGTGCCGGGGTTGTATAAATTTTTTGCATCTGAAAGTGCGGGCCTTCCAAGATGCTGCCGGTGGTGCCACCGTGATCAGCGACACCCTGTTATTACGCGGCTTCCGATGGCGCTCCCTGATGACGCGGTTCCCGGTGGCGCTCTGCGACGACGCGGGCGAAGGCGAACAGTGATGACGTGGCCGGCAGCGTCTGGTGAGGACGCGCCCTGGCGGCGCTTGCGCGGTTACCTGCAGAGAGGAGTCCGTCCGCCATAGCGAGACGGCGCCCAGTGGCAACATCGGGGTTCAGGGGAGACGCAGGCACCATCTAGAGGGAACGTGCACAGTAGGGCCGCTGGAAGGGAACCGACGGAGGGGGAGAGGAGGGAAGGGGGTGGCCTTTTCCCAACACAAAGAGAGTGTGGAAGCGGGCTAAAATTTAAAAAAATATGTTCATTTCTCCGAATCGGAGAGCCTCTTGCAACCTATACCGCGTAGGGACAGGAAGACACTGGTGTTGGGTGCTAGGGAGGAGCCTTTTAACCTCTTGTAACTTCCTGTCCCTCCAGCAACCTCCAGGTGGGGCCGTCATGAGAACGTTGTGGAAAAAAGGATGCTATAATCTATAGAAATGAGACTTGGCCGCTTCACTTACGTCACTCTGGCGATTCCGTGCACTTCTTATACTTAATTATGCATGTCGCATCTTTGTTGTGCGTCTCCTCCTTGGACCGAGAGCCGGTGACGTCACTTGGCTCTTCTCGCACAGGTGCAGGCAGAGAACCTCGCTCAACTGCAATGTGTCACAACCGGCTGTGCAAGATTCAGTTTTTGTCCCTAAACAAAATATGTCATGGGATCCGTGGTACAAAGCTCAGAGGGTGGTGTGAGGAGGTCATTTCGGCAGGGATCAAGTGGTAGGTTTCCTTTAAGGGGATAACAATCAAACCTTGGACAACTCCTTTAAGAGCAGAAAAATATTCTGCTTCTCTGGTACTGAAATGTAGTTCATGAGATTGAACTTGGGTACTAGATATTATAATAGTGCTAACAAGAATATTTTTTTTATGATTTTTTTTTTTTTTTTTTTAAAGAAACTTAAAGCACCACACAAAATAACACCCACCTTCTTTGAGTATGCTATAACAAAGTACTCGTGCTCTTTCAATGTCTCCAAGCTGACGACACAAACCCACATATACTCTGCACAATGCCTGAAGATATGCACTGTCCAATGACTTCTTACCAGATTTAATTTTTTCAAAAAGTACTAGTAAAAACTGATCTGCTAAACCCTAAAAGAAAACAAAATATATTAACTACACATGCATCAAAACAGAGATACACATATAACATAATGGAAAAAAGAAACATTAACATCCGGAAATCTATGGGTTTCCATTTCATGGCAAACAAATATCTGGTCCTTGAAGGGTGTGTTCTCATGTAGGGAATTTATCATATGCAAAATCCATGAAGGACACAGGGTCTACTTCCCCCCTTTTTGCAACTGACAAGATGGTACCTAATTTTTAAGATACTCACAGGTCCTTGAGTATCATGTACTATGACCCATCCTGTGGGTAGGTCATAAACACCCTATATGAGAATACCATATTAAAAAGGTCTCAAAATTATGCAACCACACATCTGACCACCACATACCAAATGATAATGTGTCTATTGGTTTAGAAAAAAATGTGGCTATTATACATTAACATTCTAAAAATTAAGTACACCCTTACTGCTTCCATTGGCAATAAAAAAGTGGAATCTGTCAGGCACACCACCACTATAACACAGTAGCAGATACTAAAGTAAGCAGCTCCTAGTGCCAAAACAAACACAGCAGTATTACAAAGCGGTCTGGCGTGTTCATGAGGGGGCGGTCCGAGGGGCTGCCTCTTCCCAGAACGCCCCGCTCCCTCCATAGCTCGGAGGAGACTATAAGTCCTGCTCTAGTCACTCATGCACCCCTAATACCACCCCCTCATGAATACACCGAATTTGAGAGCGGTCCAGCATTTGTACTGTACTCCGCACCGGTGTTAGATAGCGTTATCGGAGGTTTCCGATAATGCCATCATTGTAACACTGCTGCATTTGTTTTAGTACTAGGAGATGCATACTTTAGTAGTGCCCAATTTCTGGGTGACAAATCCTCTTTAAAAGGGTTAAGACTTCCCAAAAGTGGATTTGAATAGTTTGAGATGTTAAATGGGGTTTTTAAGTTCATGAGCCTCCAAAAGGCACTTCCAATCTGAATTGGTCACCAAAAACGTAACTTTTTTTCAAATCTCTTTGAAATCTGAAAACTTGCTACTAAAATTGTGAATTAGATTACTCACCGGTAATTCTATTTCCGTTAGTCCACCATGACGGCCCAACCTGGAGGATGCCCCTTGACCTCTGCAGGGACAGGAAGAAGAGAGGTTAAAATGCATCGGAACGCGACCGCCGCCGTGAATACACGGCGGGCAGTCGCGAACCGGTTAAGTTTCTGCCCATTATGGAAAAATTTGAAAGAAATTACAATTTTTTCAAAGTATTGTAACAGCGCTGCATTTGTTTTAGCAATTTCATTTTTTCAAAGTATTGTAACAGCGCTGCATTTGTTTTAGCAATTTCTGGGTCATAGGTCCTCTTTAATTCTCTGTCAGAAATGTATTGGGAATTTAAAAATCTCTTTTTTTTAAAAAAATTCTCATTTAGTCCAAGAAAGTAAAATTTTAAGAGGGTATTCGAGGTAAAAATACACCATAACATTTTTGGGCTGTTTCCTGACATAAAGATGTCAACTGCTGTTTTGGCGCACAGCACTATGCAGAACGAAATTAGTGCTATTGGAGTTAAGCACCAGTAGAATAGAAAACCCCCAAAGATTACATCATTTTGGAAACTACATCTCTCAAGGAATTTAACAAGGGTTCTGGTGAACATTTTAACCACCAAGATGCTGGCCAAAATTTCATACAAAATGGAATGGTGCAGAGTAAAAATTAAATAAGTAAATGTCTTAAATACGTCATTTTAGTGCCAAATATATTTTTCCCAACTCACGCCACCGCAAAAATCATTATGCGGGTTGTCCCAGGTAGGCAATACCCCATATGTGGAAATAATCTACAGGCTGGGCACAGGGCAGAGCTCAGAAGGGAAGCTTTTGGAGCACCGTTTTCTCTAGATTGGTTTTGGAGTGCCATGTTGTGTTAGCAGATCCCCTTAGTTACCAGTACAATAGAGACCCCATTTTGGATAGTGCACCCTTCAAAGAATATATCTAGGGTTATATGAGCTAACCCCTGAGATGCTGACCGAAATGTAATACAAAGTGAATGCAGTGCAGTGTAAAAATTACTAGGTTTTCTCAAATGTCCCATTTTAGTGCCAAAATGTATTTTGCCCAACTCATGCCACTGGAGACAAACGCCCCCCCCCAAAAAAATCAAGTTATGCCGGATATGGCAGTAATCTACAGGCTGGGCACACATCAGGGCTCAGAAGGGAAGAAGTGGCATTTGGAGTAGAGACATTTTTGGCATTGAGAAGCATTTGTAGATGCCCTTAGGGACCAGTACAGTAGAAACCCCTGGGAACTGAACCGATTTTGGAAACAACACCCCTCCATGAATCTAGGGGTTTAGTGAGCATTTTAAGCCCACAGGTTGACCTCTAAGATAATGCATAATGTGAAAGTAAAAAACATCCATTATGTCATCCTGTACTCCTGCCACTGGAGACATACAACCCAAAAATCATTATATGGGTTCTCCTGTGTACGCCAATACCCCATATGTGGCAATAATCTATAGGCTGGGCACACGGCTGGGCCTAGAAGGGAAGGTGTGGAATGTGACATGATGTATAAGCTATGCAGAGTATATCAAGGTAAAATCTAAGTTTCCAGGGAGGTGTGATATATCCTACAACATTCTCTTATGCATATAGGTTTTTCAGGGAATGCATCGGAACAGTAAACGGTTTCCTTCCGAATACTTCTTCCGAGCACACCCTTCACCTTTTTTGTGTACTTCCCTTGTGAGAAGTTTGGGGAACTTCTCCTGGAAAGTGCTGCCCGTTTACAATATGTGTGGCCTCACTGCCACTCCCCCCTTCCTGGTCTCTAAAAAGCAAACGCTTAATTACCACCTCTTGAAATTCCAGGAAAGTTCCTCTCTGGCCTGCACATCAATGTAACACGTATGAATCAGACTGTGCCATCTGCACATCTGATGTGCACAATCAAAGTTTCGTACCACAACCTCGATTCCCGCATGGCGTTATATGGCTTAAGACCGTGGTGCGATAAGTCAATCCCTCCCATGTACTCATTATAATCCAATAAGCAGTCAAGTTTGGGGGTTTCTG
Organism: Engystomops pustulosus; assembly: GCA_019512145.1. NCBI lineage: Eukaryota > Metazoa > Chordata > Amphibia > Anura > Leptodactylidae > Engystomops > Engystomops pustulosus. The sequence goes on from CM033645.1 coordinate 115,796,471, forward strand.
TAGTAGTACCTTGTACTGGGACAGGGGTGACCCCATGTCATGTTAAGTAACAGGGCAAGAGAGACGCCCTTGTATTAAAGGGGTATTCAAGGAATCAGCATAATTCATATACAAGTGGGCACTCAAAATATAAGCTAATGTGTTATTAGTTATTATTTAAAATTTTGCTCCCCTTAGCAGAAAATGCTGGTGACTTAGGCTGTAATGAAGAATTAAAATGCTACTGGCCCTTTAATCAGTCCGCGGCCCGTTACAGGACAGAAGATGGCCGCTGGTCACATGTCCACATCACATGTCCTGCACCTGCCTGGGCAGGTCATGTGATCACCACTAACGTTTGGCTGTTGTCGGTTGGTTGCAGTGCATCCAGTATGGCCAGTGTTGTGGTGATGGCAGTTACACATCATTACTATGGTAACAGAGCAAGAAAACCTGTTACATCATCACTGGGAGCAGAGCATAAGAGGGAGGAGTAGTTACTGAGAACTAAAGGATCATGGAACTTGTAGTTGCCAGTGGCGACCATCTTAGTGATAACTCCACCTACTTTAGAGAGGCCATAAATTTTGTAAATTATAAAATCAAATTATTAAAGCTGCGTTTTGTGACTAATGACTAATTGAGTATTGTTGTATTCATTTATTTATATCATCATGGGTTTTTGTGTCAGACGTTCATATTCCCGGAATACCCCTTTAAGACAATACAGGATTGCTGGATAGTGCCTGGCTCTTGTGTCTTAAGTTTTTGACCTTGAGCTTTTGTATTCTAGGTTCTGCTCCATTAATTTCTATGGAGCTGACGGAGCCCCAGGCGATCGCCGCCAACTACACAGATTAATGGAACAGAACGGTCATGTGAGGCCGTCTGCTCCATTAGTCTGAGGGGCGGAAAGGTTTTTTTTGGATGATGCCACCGTGCGGAGACGCAAGAAAATTACTTTTAAAATAACCACAAGGACCTTATGAAGTAGTGTAATTTCAGAGGTTAATTTTTGTTGACAGGTTCCTTTTAATTCACCTTCAGCAAGTATACCACCTCTATGAAAACCAGAAACTGAGGCAGACATCTGTGATGATCTAAGGAAGGGAATTGTTACTTTCAATCTGGGAAGGCTTATAATTCCATTTCCAAAGCATGCTGTGTCCATAACTCTAGCAGTCTACTATTTCTAAAAGTTGGAAATATTATTGTGAATGCAAATAAATTAAATGTAATGATTATGTGAACACTATTATTGCCTTGTGAAGGCTGTCTTAGGTCATTGACCTCCGACAAGAATAGACATTGTACAACTTTGTGGATGACAGCTGTAGCTGGACTCTGCAAGACTCATCCCCCATCACTAAAGACTATTTTTATATTTAGTTGCACATTCTAGCTTTATCATCAGCTTTATGTAAAGGACATATATGGCATCCTGTGTTCTCCTTATTGTCATCAGTCACATGTCTATGTAGATTGTGAGGGCGTCCCGGATTTCACTATATATAATAAAGTTTATTGAATGCTCTTGGGGGTGGGGGAGAGGTGATGGAGCACTAAGCAACAACGTATCACCTGTCTCTCTGTCCCTACTCCCTACCCCCACCTCTCCCATGGGATGACTCTGTTTCTCTCTGTATGTCTGTCAGTCTCAGTCTCACACCCATAGATACTTGCTGTAGCCGCTGCAACAACATTATTCATAATAGAAAATACTTCGTAGCTTCCAGGAGTGGATGTATTATCAAATCTCCCCTAAGGTCAGACCATGCATTGAACAGAGAAAAGGCGCTATACAGGTCTACTTAGGTGGTATGTTAAATGTTCAAGTTCATACTAACGTTTGATGAAACCCATCTTGTATGGAATGGTTACCAGAGAAAGCCTCTTTCTGAAAAGAACATTACATCAAGGCTTAATTATGTCATATCTGAACAAAGAACAAAACTAATGGAACAATGTTCTCTGTGACAAGTGGAGATATTGTTTGGCCATACTATATAGAGCCTCTTGCAAATGCCAACTCCGGATCATTACCAAGTGTAGGCATGAAAGTGCTCAAATTACAAGTAAGCAAATATGTGCTTCTCAGCTAATAGAATCTAACTTAGGGATGAATTTTGTTGTTGGCAGCAGGTGATCCCCTGTATTAGTGGTTGTGCAAGCTCACTGCCATAGTTGTGTGCATCTGATGTGACATCTCCATTGCAATCCTGTAGGATGCTTTCTGCCTTTGCCAAAATTTTGTTTGACCCTGGACAACAACTAAGTTATTCAGCAAAGCTTTATACAATATAGCAATATACAATAATGTTAAAAGAAAGGGAAAAAAAAAATAGTTGAGACTTACTTTTCTTGAGGTACTGAAATCATAAATCACTTCTTTCTCCTCATTTCTCATTACTGGAACTTTGGGAATTGCACCAACAGAAACATGGCTCCTAATCACAGGAAAAAGGTCAAAACACAAATCTTCCACTTTTTTTAAAGCAAGAGAGACAGGGGGAAGAGACCAGGGGGAGAGGAAAGGGGGGAGAGCAGGGGGAGGAGACAGGGGGAGAGGACAGTGGGAGAGACAGAGGACAGGGGGAGAGACAGGGGGAGAGACAGGGGGAGAGACAGGGGGAGAGACAGGGGGAGAGACAGGGGGGGGGAGAGACAGGGGGAGAGACAGGGGGGAGACAGGGGGAGAGACAGGGGGAGAGACAGGGAGAGCAGAGGAGAGACAGAGGGAGAGACAGAGGGGAGAGACAGAGGGAGAGACAGGGGGAGAGACAGAGGGATGAGACAGAGGGAGAGACAGAGGGAGAGACAGAGGGGAGAGACCAGAGGGAGAGACAGAGGGAGAGACAGGGGGAGAGACAGGGGAGAGACAGAGGGAGAGACAGAGGGAGAGACAGGGGAGAGACAGACAGACAGACAGAGGGAGAGAGAGACAGACAGACAGGACAGGAGGGAGAGAGGAGAGAGAAGAGCAGACAGCAGACAGGACAGAAAGACAGACTAGAGAGAGAGAGAGGACGAAGACAGGGAAGAGAGAGACCAGCAACAGACAGAGAAGAGAGGAGAAGAGAGACAGACAGACAGGACAGGACAGAGAACACACAGACAGACAGAGACACAACACAGGACAGTCACATGATCTGAAATTCACCGCAGGTCCTGTACTGTGTCCATTGGGGTGAGGGAGAGCAGTACGGAGGCCCCCCTCTATGGGAGAGCGGGTGAAGGCTCTGTGCAGGCATCACCTGATCTCCATTACAGCGGTATGGGGGGTCTGGCAGATTTTTTCTTGCCAAAAAGTGCGTCTTTTAGTCCAGAAAATTCTATAATGGGGTAATTTATGGGGCTTTACTGTTATTTAGTTTTTATATTTATTTAGAACACCACCACCAGGAAGCAGGTCACCAAGAACCCACTAAGCCCAGAAATAATCCTGATAATAGACTCTAATGGAAAGTATCTTAACACAAGGCGACTCTTCCCAGAAAATAAGGTTATTTAAATCCACTGCTTGACTATCAAACAGGTAACAGCTGTCATGGGCAAACCATATTTTACCAACCGAAAATGCATCATTATCCACACCGCAACCAGCAACCTCCAGGACCAGCAACAACATGTAGCAGAACATCTGGCCTGGCTAGCTCAGACACACAGCAAAAGTTTCCTGGATGCAAAATAATTCTATTGTCCTTGCTTCCAAGAAAGAACTTCCCTGACCACACCACCAAGGAGATAAAGACCCTGCTTATCACCTTGTGCAAAATATTCATGTGACTGGACAGAACCAACCAATCCTCACCTTGTGCAAAATATTCATGTGACTGGACAGAACCAACCAATCCAAACCCAGATTGTTCTAAACCATAATGCTCATTACAAGGTATATGGACACAGCAACCATGTCTCTTATTATCATTAGCTGGAACAATCAGGGCCTCAATGCCTTGGCCTTTGGATATAAACTGCTGGATCTAGATTTTAACCGGTTAAGGACCGGGCCCTTTCCTGTTTTTTTATTACACGGTGGGCGGTCGTGAACCAGTTAAAGAAAAGTCTCAAGAACATAGACATACAAATCCTCCTAGAGACATGGACCAAGATAGAGGATGAATCCCAGGTGCCAGGATGAATCTGTGTCTGCCCTGAAAAATAAAAACACCAAACAGGTCCGCAGCTCAGGAGGAAAATTAATATGGTACAAAGTTGAGCTCCATGGGCAGATGACACCAGTGAAGAGAGGAGACAGCAACATCTGGATAAGAATAGGCTGCTCAATCCTCAGCTCTCAGTCTGACCTCAACCTCTATGCAACCTACACTGCACCACCAGAGTTCCTCTACTTCAACCCAGACTTATTTGATACTCTAGAGGGAAGCCGCTCATTTCCAGGCTCTGGCGAAAGTTCTTATCTATGGAGAAGGAAGGAATTCCTGACCATGGATGGAAACATCTACATTGTTCAAGGAGAGACGGTTTCTGTCTGTATGTATGGGGCTACTACAGCCAGCTTTGACAGCACAGTTAACAGGAGCAGAAGAAAACTGCTTAACATTGAATGTTTGGAGGCAGAGGCATAGGGGAGGCCCTTTAGGAAGGTGCACAATGAGCTCTCACGTAGGCAGCAGTATGGTGGACTACACCATCACTGACATGGACTCTACAAACATTGGTGCCTTCATAGTCACCCCGCAAACACATCTCTCAGATCACAACCAGCTGGTTCTATACGTCAGGTCTACCAACAAATCATCCGAACAAAAACTTCAGCAGACCGGCCTCTTATGCCTTCCACCATCCTTCAAATAGTCGAAAAAAACTTCGGCTTCAAGATATAAAGACACCCCCAAACAGCTCAGAAGTCAAAGAAAAGCTCCAGAACTTCTACACAGCCGTGTATGAGATAAACTCACAGGGTGTAAACCAAGCCTTGACAGACCTCAACCATATACTATACCTACCTGGGCCTGGAAATCCACCAATCAGGAAGCTTCAAGCAAACCATCCAGGTGCTTAGAGCCAAGGGCTGCAGAACCTTCCATGCAGCTCTTGTTTTTTTTTAAGGGACATGTTGTACTTTGCAACAGTATTATTCTGGAGTTTTCTTCACTTTTTATGGGATTCAATCATTTTTGGCGGGTTTTGACAGTTTTTTTTTAGCTGTGTTCATCGTGCGGGTTCAATAATTATTTACTTTTATTCTATGAGTTGTTACGGATGCGGTGATACTATATATGTGGGGTTTGTGTTATACTGAAATAAAGCTTTATATATCTATCAACCTCATCTGTAAAATACTCTCAGCACTTCCTGTGTGTGCCAATCAGGACACAGAATCAGTGATGGCTTGTTCAGAGATCTAGTTCAGACATCTGGACCCCAGAGCTGCCTGTAGGCACTGCCTGAAAGATGGCGTCTCTGAGTCAGCCTATGCAAAAAAAATTAAAAAACAGCCAAAGATTATAATTTTTACCTATTGAATCCCACAAAAAAATGCTATAAAAAGTGATTAAAAAAACATATGTACTCCAGAATGATACTGGTGCAAAGGACAACATGTCCTGCAAAAAACAAGCCATAAACCAGCTCCGTAGCCAAAATTGTAACAATGTTATGCCACTTGGAAGACAGCAATACAAAAATTATAGATTTTTTCCCACATTAGGTTATATTTGGCAAATTTAGTAAAATGTAAGAAAAAATATTCATGTATGGCATCCCAGTAATCCTATTGACCCATAGGATAAAGATAACTTGATTATTAGTCTATACGGTTAAAAGGGGGGGGGGGAGTGTAAAACATCCAGCACAGAATTGATGCTTTTATACTCCTGCCCTCAAAGAAAAAAGTTCCTAAATTTTCAACAATAGGGGACACACCCCTAAATGGTAGCACTGGAAAAAGCATCTCATCCTGCAAAAAAAATGCCATCACATGGCCGCAATAAAGAAAAACCGAAAATTTTATAGCCTACAATAGGGGCCAATGAGGAAACTAAAATCCTGGCAGCTGCAGGGCACGCCTTCCCTTCTGCGCCTCGCTGTGCCCCATAAAACAAGTAACAGCCACATGCGGGAGAAATTGCATAACAAACTGTAGGATGAATTTTCTCTTTATCTTTTGGAAATGTGTAAATTTAGGGGTAAATGAACGTATAACAGACACAATTTGACCATTTTAAATTTCACCTCCATTTTGAAGTAATTACTATGAAGATCTCAAGGGGTTAACAATCTTCCTAAAAGCTGTTTCTGATAGTTTGAGGGGTGCAGATTTAAAAATGTGTTGGTTATATAGGGGGTTTTGATCCTAAATATGTAAAATTTCATTCAAAACTGTATTTATCCCCAAAATGGTCAATACTGAAAATCCGGAAAAATCGATATTCGATTTGTAAGCCGCGTGACATCAAAATAAATTATCCAGACATTTCATAAATGATGAAAATTTAAAAAAGACATATGGGAAATGTTACTTAGCAACGAATTCAGGTGATAAATCTGCCTGAAAACGCAATGATTTTGAATTTGGAAAAATAGAAAAAATGATGAATTTTTTATGGGAAGGAGAAGTGGGTCCTATTGAGGATGAACAGTGGACAGAGGGTTTAGAACTAATTCCTACTCTCTCCCCCAGCGAAGCTCGCAGGAAGTCTCACCTTTTACTGTTGCATAGAGCCTATAAATCCCCCCAACTTTTGTACCGAATAGGGATTAGATCCACTTCAGACTGTCCAAGATGTGGTACAGAAGATGCGGAATTGGAAATTTTCTGGAAGTCTATTTTGGAGTTAGTACGTAAAGTCTTTTCCATTGCTATATAAGCAAGCCCTCTGGCATGTTTATTAAGGGTCTTAAGGGTTGATAACTTGACAGAACCAAATAACATCGCAATTCAGCGCTCCTTATACCAAGCCAGGAAGGTCATAGCCACTCACTGGATAAGGCCTCAAAAAAAGAAGAGGCTATACAAAACTGCATTGGCAGTTGGAGCAGTTCAGAACAACTTTTTGTTTCCATTTTTTATTCCCTAATTTCTAATATCCGTAACTTAGCTGTATGAAGGCTTGTTTCCTACGTAAAAAAAAAATGGTTCTTCCAAGTGATATTTAACTGCTTCACAAAGTACGTGGTGGTGCTGCGGGGGGGAGGGGGGATGTATGGAGAGAGCTCATGGGCAAAGCTCTCTTCATACAGCACAGCTGACACCCACCTGTAACTGCTGTGATCAGTGCTGGAACTGATTGCACAATCTGTTTTGACCGTGGAACCTTTAAAACCCCCTCCATTCCCCCCCGTGACTTCATCGGAGGACACAGATCGGATACTGATCTTTAAAGAAAATCTACCACTAAAAGTACAGTAAAATTATTGTCCACTTCATCCCGAACCTGGCGCTGGTAGTCTTTAAAGGACATTACTAACAAATTACAGTGGTTGACTGTCCACATAATCGCGTTACCTTAGGGGGGTTGCTGACACTTTTTCTACTTATTCCGGAGCCGTGGAAAAAAGGAAAAAAAGAGTGCTGACAACCTCCTAAGGTAAGGAGTGTGATTAAGCTTGACATGCTGGGATCGCCTGAAAAAAAATAAAAAGCTGGCCGGTGTGAAGTAATTTCCGGGGCTCTGGGCTGCTAATTATCCATGCCTCATGTGTGATAGAGACCTCCCTCATACATGAATAATTAGCAGCTAGGAGCGCCGAAAATTGCGGTTTTATAACTTTTTTTCAGGCATTCCCGTCGTGTGCAGCTTACAGGGGTTTGCCCATGAAAGAAAATTTTCTAAATTTTAATCCCCAGTGATGTTTACTAAAAAGATAATTTTTAACCCCCATACTCTAATGGTTAGTCTAAAACTACAGTGTGGGTGGGAACTCTCTAAGCAGACACTTAATGTTCTTTCTGTGCTGCAAGATGCTGTGTGCTGACAATGTCCTTAGATGATCATGGTACAGGGTTTATTTAAACTTTCATTTAGCTTCTGAACATTCTACTAGTATCAGAAAAAGATGACTCGGATCAGTCTCATAAGATGGAGCTGTTGGAGGATCCGACTGATTGCGGGATTTAATATTCAAATTGTAACGCAACCAATGCACTTACATACACCGGGAAGAATAAGGTGAACTCCGGCAGACCTGAGTGCGGAAGCGATAGATGCAGGAAATCGGCACACGATCTTTGTGAATCACCACACAGTGCATTAACGTCGGACAATGCACTTCGGGTGAACTCCGTCGGCCAGGTAAGTAAATGTGTCCCAATGAAACACTCGGCTATCTCACAAAGTCAGCTCGGCTACGCCTCCCTCCTCTCGGATAAAGACCTTATCTTGTCTGTAGCTTGTAGAGTAGGAATGCTGCTTGTTGACAGGAAGTGCCTGTCTGCAGTGTGTCTGAGCTGGTCTTGTAATGCAGGGGCCAGGGGAAGTAGGCAACAGCACTGCAGCGTGCCGACAAGAGAAGCTATTCATGATTAGAATCCGACCATAGTCAGAAGATTTACGGTCGGATCAAAAGGCAACCAAAATTGTATAGACTGAACTGATAGACAGGTTGGAATTATATCTGTGAAATGTAGTATTTTTATTAATGGTGAATTAGAGAATGTGTTATTTTGTTATCCTGAATAAATTTAAGAACCTTGTCTTCATGGGAATACCCCTTTAAACAAGACCTGTGCCAAGATTGGGATGAAGAGGACAATAGGCTATTATGATTGCATTAATTTTACTGTACTTTAGTGGTAGATTTCTCACGGTCTGCACATCGGTGAAAAAAATGGATATGTGAAAAGACCCATAGGAAACAGTTGGTCAGTTTGCCATCCACAAAAAAAGGATAGCGTATGGGCATCAAAACCAGTCTAAATGAGCCCTAAATTATACTAATTAGTATAGTATTTTATATTCTCATTGCCAGCATAACCTTTACAACACATATACTACACTGTCATAAAGCACTAAAGCCTCCTGGCAAAACAATGAGGGCCGTTACTGATCGCATGTGTTTCAATGGAAATGCAAATTTCTAAATGCAATGTAAACGCCTCATGTGAATTCACACTAAACATTCAGATAATCCTTTTTTTTCCCTTTTCTTGAAAGTATTGTATCCATATCTAGTATCGCAATACTTTTCTGGGTATCGTATCGCACTCAAAATTCTGGTAATGCTGGAACCCTAGTTGAAATTGATCTTAATTGACACGTCCGCACACCCTGCAAGAAATAACCCAAGTATAAAAAAGAAGCAGCTGCAAATAACAAAATGTCGCAAATATTTTTTTTTGGTCAATTTTAACGCACCTGTATTTTTTTCCAAGCTTTCCAGTAAATTGCATGGAATATTAAAGTATGCCGCTAAAAAGTAAAACTTGTCCCGCAAGTAACAAGTCTTTACAAATCTGTTGACAGAAAAATATTTCTAGCTATTGGAACAAGAGGAGTAAAAATAAAAAAACAAAAATTAAAAAGGGCCGAGTCCTGTAAGGGTAAATAATTCCTTCCCTGTACTGGCAAGCTGGAAGAGATTCCAAAATGCGGCAAATTTGTTGACAAACCTAGGTTGTGCCATTTTTGTGTGGGGGTACCGTATATACTCGAGTATAAGCCGACCCGCGTATAAGCTGAGACCCCTAATTTTACCACAAAAAACTGGGAAAACCTATTGACTCGAGTATAAGCCGAGGGTGGGAAATGCATTGGTCACAGACCCCCCAGTAGTATACAGCCCAGCCAGCCCCCAGTAGTATCGCCAGCCACCCCATAGTATATCAGCCCGTGAGCCATCCCCCGTATATAATCCCAGCACCCAGTATATAACACCCAGCTGCCCCCAGTAGTATAAACATCCCCGCCTGCCCCCAGGTAGTAACAGCCCATCCTGCCCCCAGTAGTATACATCTCCGCATCCTTCCCCCATGAATAATGGCACAGCCGCCCTTTCCCCCCATTATATATCCCGTTCCTTCCCCCGTAGTATACAGTCCCAAAAGCCCCTGCCCCCAGTAGTATACAGCACAGCCTGCCCCCAGTAGTATACAGCACAGCCTCCCCCAGTAGTTACATGCACCGCCTTTCCCCCGTCTATACAGCACAGCTGCCCCATATTATACACTCACCTCCATGCCCCCATTATTAACAGCACAGCCTGGTCCCCCCATTAAGTATACAGCACAGCCCTGCCCCCATAGTCGACAGCACCGCCTGCCCCCGTAGTTATACAGCACAAAGCCTGCCCGCCAGTAGTATACACGCCCCGCCCGCCCCCCCAGTAGTATACAGCCCAGCCTGCCCCCAATGTAGTATACAGAGCTGCCCCAGACACCTGCCCCCAGTAGTATACCCGCCTGCCCCCAGTGTATCAGCAACATCTGCCCCCAGTAGTAGACAGCACAGCCTGCCCCCAGATTATACGCACAGCCTGCCCCAGTAGAATAGAGCCGTGCCCCAGTAGAATAGAGGCCGTGGCGCCCAGTATATTAGAGCCGTTCCCCCAGCGAATAAAAAAAATAATTTATATCTCACCGTGCCGTCCCGATGCGATCGCTGTCCCCCCCGATGCATCGCGGCTCCTATTCTTTCTTCAGCTTCTGGGCGCCGTCTTGTTCTTACTCGCGGCGGCGCCTATTATGACGCCATACTGCTGACCGGCATACAGCTCCGCCCGCGAGAAGAGCATGGCGGCGCCCATCACGCTGAAAGAAGAAGAACAGCCTCCGGGAACCAGAAGAGGAAGGCCGCGATGACATCGGGGGAGCAGCGCTGCGCATCGGGGCCACCGTAGGGTAGTATATTTAGTTTATTATTTTTTTAGTCAATTTTAGTCAGTATTGTATCAGCCGAGGGAGTTTTTCAGCACATTTTTTGTGCTGAAAAACTCGGCTTATATACGGTATGTTTTTGTGGCTTTCAATGTATGTTCCAAATGAAAAAAAAATAAAAATTCTTCTGACACACAACTTATTCATACTTCGGTATACGGACCTGTGCAATGTGTCATTTCATGGCATTTTCATTGCCACCATTTGGGGGAATGTAGGACCTTTTGATCTCTTCTTATTTAAATTTATGTGTGTTGAGAAATGGTGAGAAGTTGTGATCCGGAAATTTGGGTGATATTTACGATTAAAGGGTTCACTACCAGAATTAAATGACTTTTATAGTTTGATTGACCAAGCATTTTGGGAAATGATAACAGCCAACATGTTTATGATTTTATTGTTTGTTTTTATATCAGTTATAGGGGAAAGAAGGGGGGAGGGGCGATTAAAACGTTTCGATTTGTTTTAATTTTTTGCTTAATTTTTTTTTTCTGTATTTTTAACCCCCAGGGTACTTTTAGCAATCAGACTTTCTAGGGTTGAATACTACAGCATTTCAGTATATGGGCGATTTGCTGGTGATCTGTAACGTTTTGTACAGATCTGTCTGAATGACAGGTGCTGGAATTTGAGACTCCAGGCTGTCATGCAACGGACGATCCCATCGAAGATTTTGCTGCATCAGACTGAGACCTCTTCGTACATTAACTGCACTGTGATGTACTATTATATCACGTGTAGTTAAATATATAACACAATTACTCAGCACTTTGAACCTAAAAATGAAAAGGTTTAGGGTATATCTTATATAAATAAATGGTGAAGGAAAAACATACCCTCTTCACTTGCATGGTTGATGAATGAAATGATAACAGAAGCAATGTTCTTCACTGCAGTAATGAATCCTTCTTTTAAACCCATTTGACAGAGATGCCCTTAAAAAAAAAAAAAGTCAATAAAAATGTGTAATAATCTGTTAAATGTATCAAAGTAGCTAGCTATCGGTTAAATCATTTCAGTACAGGCGGTCCCCGACTACAGATGACCCATAGTTAAAGACGGTCCTCTCTGCTCACTGTGACCTCTGGTGAAGCTCTCTGGATGCTTTAGTATAGTCCCAGACTGCAATGATCAGCTGTAAGGTGTCTGTAATGAAGCTTTATTGATAATCCGTGGTCCAATTACAGCAAAAAAAATTTAAAACTCCAATTGTCACTGGGGAAAACTTTTTTTTTTTGTCTGGATCTACCATTATAAAATATACATAGTTTCGACTTACATACAAATTCAACTTAAGAAAAACCTACAGAACCTATCTTGTATGTAACCCGGGGACTGCCTTTATTTACTTTTTACAGTTTCCAATTGTAATAATGTTGAGAGTAGTATTTTACCCATTTGTGGGCTTCACAATTGGACAATTTAAGCTATACACAGACACACACATATACATATATTATATACAGAGAGTTCAAGCAACACACTAACAATGAAAAGCGGGTGGGTGCAGGCAGGGCATGAAAAAGGCTCTAAGGGCCAAAATGTTGCTGCTGTTGTTACCAATGATGGAATAAAGAAGAAAAACACTATTTCACCTTTATACGGAGTGCTGCTCGTTTTTTGGAGAGATATACATACATAGATACATACACACATACATACATATTTAGTGCCAAAAGGTAATGGACACAGCTAATACCACAGTGACAGGTCAGCTCTCTAGCTGTTATGATTTATCTTCAAATGAGTTTGGCCCTAACCTTTTGTTACTAATCTAGACAAAGGCTCAGGAGTAAAAACTCCATGTGCATATTAGGCCTAACTTAGTAATCATTAATGCTGCATTGATGGGCTGTTATTATTGTAGCTGGTCTTAGTGCATATTCCGATTATAGCTGGGCTTTGAGAACTGGTGTTATCGCTCTTCACTAAAAAGGGCACAAGGAGGGGTGGTGAAGCAGTTTGATCAAATAACACAGTAGTTTGAGGAAAATTTGCTGTCTCTCCAAGTACAGCTACAATCCTGGAATATAAACGCATTTTCACAGAAACCATTAAGCGCTATTAATACTAAGCAAAAAGACTGAAGAGAATTTAATTAAATATCCCACCCCGAAAACCTACCAATAAGACGTAGAACAGTGGCAACAATTACGTCTGGGATAAATTGTATTGTCAGGTTACCCTTCTTCCGCTTCACCCACTTATCCAGTATTGGCCAAAGTTCTTTGCTGAGAAAAAAAATGCAAAGATAAGATTTTGAAATGTGAAATATTTAATAGATAAAGACTTGAAAAGATTTGAGAACATACAGAAAAAACGACAGGGCCTGACCACCAGCAGCAGATGGGGGAAGACTGAGGACACTACTGATGGTGCATACTGGTTTAGTCAAAATTATATCCCTGTCATGCATCCCTGACTGATGAGAAACACAAGTAATTGGACAAAAAGTCTATCCGGTGAATTTCATCTGCACCAATTGAAATATAACTTATAATAATATGGTTTACATTTACACTAAAGACACACACTTATTTTATTTATGTTAAGTTCTAGAAAAAAAGTGTTGCTTTTGGAGGAAGTAGTGCCATGGTTGTTCGAATATTTTGCATTAAAACTTATAGTTTGTTAAAAGGTGAAGTATAAAAGAGCTAGAACTGCAACAACTTATTATTTAAAAAAACAAAACAGAAAAAAAAACAAAACGCATGATCAACATGATATATGGAGGTAGGCTACAATTTCTTATTATAGAAACCACAAACTTAAAGTGTAACCGTCATTCTAAACAAAAAAAAAACTAAAATACATAATTCTGCTCCAGGGGTCCCTGGGAATCATTCCTCAAAGTATTTTCCCTCTCGGTGCTCATTTAGTATCTTTTTTGGCCCATAGCAACCATGGTTTCCAGCTCTCAAAAAACTTACAATCAGCAAGATGGAGGGGCGGAGCCTGCCTCCTGTCACCTCATCACAAGCGCCTGCTGCTGACCAGTGAGACCAGAGCTATCTATCTCATATCTCCTATCTAATGTCTCCTATCTAATTTCATCTATCTATCTAATATCATCTAACACTCCAGCACAGCACATGAGGAGATTGTCTCCTGCCACTTCCTTGTGTGAGGTGATGGGGGACGGGGGGGGGGGCTGCAGTTTCTGTCTGTATGGATTATTTGTTATACACAAGTGTAGGGAAACACTACATTAGTGAGGGCTTCTCCCTGCACATGACTGCTGCAGCACTAAGCCATGAGGTAATGAGCTGTGAGCAGAGAGCCATGAGGTAATGAGCTGTGAGCAGAGAGCCATGAGGTAATCAGCTGTGAGCAGAGAGCCATGAGGTAATCAGCTGTGAGCAGAGAGGGGATGGGGGCGTATCTCCTGCCCGTAGTTATTTCTGAAGACGGAATGTCCATAGTAACAGACATATCAGAGATCACTGCCATCTAGGGGAAGTCTGCAGAATAAAGGAGGAAGGAGCAAGATTCGGGTAACTAATCCAATTGCAAAATGGCTTAAAATTACCTGCCCTACAACATATCAAACGTTTTTTTAAATGACGGTTACACTTTAAAAACACAGTTTTGAAACATAAGAATACTTTGTAGTTATAGCTTTCTCACAAAACCTTAAACTTGCTGGTTTAGTCAACTGCCATATTTTTTATTACTGTTTTACAAGGTCAACAGGGCCTACTGTATATACTTGAGTAAAAGTCAAGGCACCCAATTCCACCACAAAAACTTATTGTAGCTCAGTGTCATCCAGCTACCTCCCCTCTGGTCGCATCCTACAGTTAGCTCCCCCTCGCGGTTCTTCTTATCCCCCTTGGCTCACTGCTAGTAGCCTCCTGTCATCTTCTGCCACCTGTATGATTTATTTTTCCTGTGATCATGACCATTATCACACATTCATTAGCCTCCAGGAAGTAATATCCTCCTGGGTGTGGAAGGACCTGAATGATGGCATTTAAGGACCTGCAGGGGAAAGGAGTGTGCTTAATGCAAAAATGCGATGAAACAGGTGGGTGGGGGGTGGTGCAGTATTGCCCCCAAAATGCCCCCCCTGTCATCCAACAAAGATAACTCACTCAAATATAAGCAGATGGAGACTTTCAAAATAAAAAAAAAAAAAAAAAAAAAAAAAAGTGTTGAAAATCACTCGCCAATCAGCAGCAGACAATTAAAGATAAGCTACTGTGGAGTACACATTGCAATCGCTCTATGCCCATCTAGAATTCTGTTGTAGTTTGCAATTAAAAAAACAAACAAAAAACAAACAGTCTGCACCACATTTATGAAGGGTTTTACACAGTTTTCTGCCACTTATACTGCACCAGATTTATCACCCAGCACCAGACTCTTACATGAATCTGGTGCAGAATAAGAATGTCTAGTGTAAATCTGCCACATTGTGTTTAGATTCTGCTAATTTTATTTTAAGTTAAGGCCACAAGGACATGACCTTTATGGGTGGCACAATCTGGCTGAAAAATCTGTGGCCAGACTATGGCCTCCATAAAAGGTCTATAGCACCCTCTCCCACTGCAATGAGCACACAGTGTCTGACTGCACTGTGACCAATTATGAGTAGAAAGTTGTTTGTGACACTCCAGTAATATCATGAAATCTTTATTATTTTCTTGATCATAAAAGCATTACATGAGAACAAAGTAACATTGCCACTCTATATTTAAAATTTATATATCATGAAAAAGATATATCACATTTTCTTGACATATTAAAAATATGTATGAGCATCGACTGCTAAAGTGTCATTTAGATATAAAACATGCACCAGAAACTGAAGATTTGAAAAAGTATCCCTTGTATATAAAACACAATTCCAAAACTTATTCATAAGCAGTCACATTGTAGCAAAGAATCAATAAAAATCATCATCAAATCATCTGTTTTAAGATTTAAACATGTTGGAAGATGGGTAATCAGCTGTACTCAGCTCGAGTAAGGCTTTACACCTGTTGCCCTCTCTTTGCGGTCTCGTCACATGCGCAAAGGCACAGAAGAGATGACAAACAGCAGTGTCTCCTCATGGCACAAAGCAAAAAAATTTGCAGGCTCCAGACATCCGTTCCGGACGTCTTGCTACAATCTCTTAAATGTTCACTTATACGTATTTTTAGTTTATGGGTAGTGCGCCCTTTACTTTTAATATTACAGATTGTACATTCAACTCCCTAAACAACGTTTATGAAGCTTTCAATGCGGTACGGAATTGATGGAATTAGAGCGTGAATACAATGTTTTGGTATGAGAATATTTCTCTAGATGATTTTTATAAACAAGGGAAAATTCCTTACTGTGTTAACTAGAAAAAGTAATTCTGAAAATATATAGTTTATATGGTTGAAAAAGAAAATTCATAGCATCCCTGGATTTGTACAACACCCATACATGTGAGGTGAAAGGTACTCTTTAAAGATTTCTCACGATTAAAGTTGGTCCCTGATCATTGGGGGTCTTAGAGATGAGACCCCAAAAGATCACGAAAATGAGGGGTCCGCTGAGGTCCTTGTTACCTCAGTCGGAACCCTTGTCGCTCCCGAAGGGTAATGGACCTGGCGGCCGCGCTGGACCGCTCGTTCTGCTCCATACATCTCAATGGCGCTGATTAATAAAGCAGATTGGTCATGCGGAGCCGTCTGTTCCATTTCTTTCCGGGAGCGTCGAGGGGTCCGACTGAGGTAACTGGGAGCCCATGATGGGCAAGTCTTTTTTCTAGCCCTAGTTGCTATTATAGCAGTTCTGGTACCTGACCATTCTAATTTTCCACATTCTCAGATGGAGGTACAAGAGCAGAAAAGGGGATCTGACACTATCTTTTCAGCACATTTACTTACCCGGTCACTCAAGTTCACAAAAAGTGCACTGTCAGACTTTAATGCAACATGCAGCTATTCACCAAGATTGTGCGCCTGAAATCATGAATGTGTCGCTTCCCCACTCAAGTCAGACAGAGCTCACCATCTTTTTGGTGGTGCATCTTTAACATAGGATGTGTGACTCAATTTGAATGTTAAATACTGTGCACAGTCCGAATCAGTCGGACCGTCCAACCACATGCCCCCTAATTTGTGTGGTATGGAAGTCAGCGCAGCTGCACCACCAAGGGATCGCGTACACCACAGTCACAGCGCACAAACTTCTTAAATACCTGTGCAAGCCGTTTTAGCCTAGAAGAGTGTGAACAGTCCGACTAAAGTGCACAGCGCGACACTTGGGGCTCATTTACTAAGATAATCTAGACGTTGTGTTCAAACATTTTGTTTACATGCCGCTAATATTCAGTTAGGCCCTATCCCTAAACTAAAAAAAAAAAACATCGCCATAGGCGTCCCCTTTGCCCGAGACTACAAATATTATATAGAAAATCGACTAAAACAAAATAGCGAATTCATTTAAAATGATCATCTTGAGTAAATTTGAAAAGGAGGTTGAAAAGGATGGGGTTGAAAAGATGCCTCCAATACCCAAGGAACACACATATTATATATTATTATTATTTTACACACACACACAGGCGGTCCCCTACTTAAGAACACTTGACTTGCATACGACCCCTAGTTAGAAACTGACCTCTGGATGTTGGTAATTTATTGTGTTTTAGTCCTAGGCTACAATAAACAGCTGTAACAGTTATCACATGTGTCTGTAATGAAGCTTTAGTGTTAATCCTGATTCTTATGACAACCCAACATTTTTAAAATCAAATTGTCACAGAGCCCAAAAAAGTTCTGGCTGGGATTACAATGATAAAATATACAGTTCTGACTTACATACAAATTCAACTTAAGAACAAACCTACAGACCCTATCTTGTACGTAATCCGGGGACTGCCTATATTACATTGCTGCAAGGCTAAAATTAAAAAAAAAATAATAATAATAATAAAAGACGTTGCAGTACCTTATTACATTTTCGTGGGTCCACATCCATTTACAATGGCTGCACAAGAGATCAACAGCGAAGATATATTCCCAAACATTGTCAGTCAGGTCCTCTCCGTACTTATCACTCTGATGGAATTTAACATCTGGATAAAGTTGTATTGCCATAAGGACACTGTTCAGAAGAATGCCTATGTTCATTGGTGGACTCTGCAAAACAGGTTACATGCTTTTAGGTCTTCAAAGCCATAGCACTGCTTTTTAAAGCTGTATGTGTCATGTAATATTATGGAAATAAAATGTTTGGGTTTGTTGATGAGCGGTTTTAAATTATAATATTTTAAATACTTCAGCCTTTGTCCTATGCAGAGGGAGATGTACATGTATTTTAAAGGAAATGGGTCAACTTAAACCCTTATCACCGACACTAGTTTTCAGCTCAATGACCATACTCGATTTTTCAAATCTGACATGCCTCACGATAATTGGTTATAACTTCGGAACGCTTTAACATATCCGGGTGATTTTGAGAATGTTTTCTCGTGACACATTGTACTTCATGTTAGTTATAAAATTTAAGTGATAAGTTTTGCGTTTCGTTCTGAAAAAAAGTGAAAATTTGGCAAAAGTTTGTAAAAATTCTTCATTTTCCAAGTTTGAAATGTTCTGCTTTCCAGACAAGATGTAAAACTACCCAAAAAGTTTGATAATTAACATTTACAGAATATCTGCTTTATGTTGGGATGATATTTTATGCTTCCGGTCATTTTTCTAGGATGTTATGAGGCGCAGAACTTTAGGTGCGATTTTTCTTATTTTCATAAAAATAACCAAAACTCACATTTTGAGGAACAACTCAGCTTTCAAGTGACTTTGAGAGGCCTAAATAATAGTAAAACCCCATAAATTACCCCACTATAGAAAGTTCACCCCTCAACATATGTAAAACAACTTCTATTAAGTCTATTAACCCTTTAAGAAATTTAGAAACTGTAGAATTTTTTTTGGAAAATACATTCATTTAGGCCAAAACTGACATTTTCAGAATAAATTAAATGATGAAACGCACTGCAACGCTTCATGCCCAATTCCTCCAGAGTGTACTGATACCCCATATGTGGTGGTAAACTGCTGTACGGGCGCACGGCCGAGTATAGAATGAATGGAGGCGCCATTCGCAGCAGATTTGTATTGTCACATTGTACGACCTATAAATTTTTATTTTTTTTGGTAATGCGAACATATGAGGGCTTATTTTTTATGGGATAAGATACAATGTATAGATCAGGTTCAATATTGATTTAGATTTATTGTACAGATTAATATGGACGCGGTGATACCAAATATGTACGTGTTTTTGTGTTTTATTTACTTTATTTGCATTTTATGTGTTACTGGGGAGATTATGGGACTTTTACTTTATTTATTTATTTATTTAATTATATTATAAAAAGAGTTATTTATTTTTTTTTTAACTTTTTTTTACACTTTCTACTTCTTGGCTTGAATAAGCGATCAAGCGATATCACAGCTCGACACCGGCACCAGCGAGACCCGGTGTCCCGAAATCCCGAAGTACCCTTAATGACCGCTGTAAAAAGCCGATACAGCGGTCATTAAGGGGTTAAAAAAACTAAACTTATGCCTTTAAAGAAATTGTTCTGTACAATATGAAAGTCAATTGAGAAGGAAAGTCAATTCATTTTACATAAAAAATACATACAAATCATATACACACAGACATAATGAGATGGGACCTCAGATGAAAAAAAAAATGTAAATGGTCAATTCAACTTTTTATGCATATCTGCTGGTCATAAATATACGGTGAAATCTTTCAGTCTGACAATACAGCTGGCGGTAGCAGTTAATGGTGGGTCTGTATCAATGGAGAGATGTGGTGCATAGAAAGGGTGTGTGATATGGTCTCGAAATTACTTTATCCGTTGCACACGTATAAATGCATAGATTCCTTGTTTTTTGATTGTGCCATGAGCTGTCCAAATAATTTTATTCATCTTGTTGCCTTCTTTTTTGATGACACATCCCGAGCAGATTACAGTGAAGATTATATTCAAAATTGTTGTTTAATAGAGCATTCTCAGGATTTTGTTGCAAATGTAGAATGAATTAAGTTTTTCTGAGAAGGTACATAGTCGACATTACCTTTTTATACACTTTGGCGCAATTAGTTATCCAACC
Source organism: Engystomops pustulosus (assembly GCA_019512145.1). Classification (NCBI taxonomy): domain Eukaryota; kingdom Metazoa; phylum Chordata; class Amphibia; order Anura; family Leptodactylidae; genus Engystomops; species Engystomops pustulosus. The sequence goes on from CM033645.1 coordinate 115,816,400, forward strand.
CAGTCTGTCACCTATGTAAACGCTTAGATATTTGTAAGCGTTGCCCTGCTCTATGACTCACCCCTAGTTCCTGGGACCACCTTATTTCTCTGCATATCTATTAACATCTCCTTTGTTTTTTTCATGACTAGTTCATTCCTCTCATTCCATTCCACAAAGGTGTTGATGACTTCCCTGTATTTGCTTTCATTGCCATCACAGATACAACCAACAATTAAAGAATAATCAGGGAAATAGATATAGTGCAGTGCTCCTGAACACTGAACAAATTGTGGTATGTTCCTTATTCAGACAAAGGTGGGCTCAAAGACAATAGTTAGACTCAAGAATGAACGGTATGTTGGTAAATTTAAGTATTCTGAAGTTATCTTTTCCCGTATTAAGACTAGGTCCATGGTATCGAATGTGCTAGAAAAATCAAAGAGGTCCCTTAACATAACAAATGGGATTAGTGTCATGGAAGGACTTCTTATATTCAGCGTGCAGAGTTGGTGAAATTTAAGACAATCGGCTTCTATTGAAGCAGCCAGGCAGCTTTTACAACATCCTGGAGGTCTTTACAGCTTGATAAACTCTGACCTCAAGAAAGTTCTGTGTTGACTTCAAAAGACATTTGGTCATCTCTTCTGCACACCTACCCCCATACCTGCATCAGGACTTGTAAACAAAGAAACTGTAAGAATATTCCTGGACTCTTCCCCTCATTAATACTTTGTCCAATCCTGAATGACCCTGTGGACTAATTAATCAATGGGAGGTTCTGAAACCTGAACCAAATAGTAAATGTATAAAACATTGTGAGATGCAGGTAAAAAAAAAGGTTCACTTTATGGAGGCAGACGGGCAAGCTGGGGTGTTCCACATTTCTCCCACCTCCAGGGAATCAAGAATTTCTTTAATTTGTATGATTGTTATTTTTTCTACCTTTTTATGTTATAACCGTTATGCTGTCTTGTGTGTCATTTTATTTTGTAATTCTTTTGTTTTTAACATATTTTTGGATGCACCAAACTCCTTTTGTAATGAAACATTTTACTTTACAAGGCTATGATTTTGCAGAGCATACAGGGACCAAAATTAAAGTGTGGTTAGCTGTGTGACTGCTATAGAGCTGAGCGTGCATGTCTAGTGGTGTTACAAGGTGACTGCTTGAGAAGCAAGAGCAGATGTAGAGTGGGATACTTATTGGTCCCATCGTAAATGCAATAAGTGGTGGCAGCAGATCTAAAAAGTGTTGGAGCTGTAGGTGGTGTGATTTATGCTCAGCTTGTGTCCTGAGTGTAACCTGTACAGTCACACCCCAAGTCACGTGACGAGGTAGTGGCTTCCTCGCTGTCACATAGGCTTTATGCAGTAAGAATAGTACTGCATCATAGTAAAAGAGGTTAGAAAAAGACATCAGGCCATCAAGTCCAACCTATACATTATATTGTGTTGATCCAGAAGGCGTCAAAAACACTGCACGGCTGATGCCAATTGTCCCAAAGCATGGAAAAATTCCTTCCCCACCCCCAATATTCCCCAGAATAGCTCCCTGGATCAACATAAACTAACAAAAAGAAATATTCCCATACAATGTCATATTATTCCTCTCCAGAAAGGCATCAAGCCCTCTTGAACATGTAGAGTTCCATAATCTCACTGCTTGTACAGTAAAAAAACTTTGTCTATGGGGATGGTAGAACCGACTCTCCTCTAGGTGTAGAGGAGGACTACACCGATCGCGGGTGTTACTGGTAAGTGTTTGCTGCAATATGCAACAAAGACTTACCGGCTATGGAGAGGGCTCAGCCCCTGAGCACTCTCCATGCACCGGGGTCCGACGCGTGTCGGTAACTGGTTAACCCCATCCCCCTCTACATTACCCTCCCCCACCGTTTTATCTCTATCTTCTCCATCTATATAGTTGTCCCTCCTCCCCACAATCATAGTTTAAAAACTCCTCCAGCCGACTAACTATCTTTTTCTCCCCAGCAAGGCTGCACCCTCCCCATTAAGGTGCAGCCTAACCCTAGCAAAGCGCCTATAGCAGACAGAGAGGTCGGCCCAAGCCCTTCCTTCTTGAACTATTCAACGTGCTAAGCTCCTGCTGTCTCTAGCGATGCTTGTGGCACTGGTAGTATTTCTGAAAACACTACCTTGGAGGTCCTGGATTTGAGCTTTCTACCTAGTTCATAGCATCATAGTTTATATGGTTGAAAAAAAGACACTTGTCCATTAAGTTCAACCAAGGAAGGGAAGGGATTCGATGAGGAAGGGATTTAGGGGAAACAAATCTATAACACATAGCCATCAATGTTATTTAGGTGTAAAAAGGCATCTAGACCCTTCTTGAAGCTCTCTGCTGTCCTTGCTGTGGAATAGCCTGCCTCAGGCTCTGGTCACAGATTGACAGTTCTCATAGTAAAAAAGCCCTGTCGCCTCTGGTGATTAAACCTCAATTTCTCCAAATGGAGACAGTGCCCTCTCGTCTTTTGATTTGATTTAATCTGAAACAACTTACCACCATAGTTTTTGTATGGACCATTCATATATTTAAATAGATTAATAATGTCCCCTCATAGAAGTCTTCTTCCAAACTAAATAAATCTAGTCGTTTTAAACTTTCCTCATAACCAAGACCCTCCATACCCCTTATCATTTTTGTGGCTCTACGTTGAACCCTCTCCAGCTCCAGGGCATCCTTTTTATGGACCCGTGCCCAGAACTGGACAGCATATTCCAGGTGAGGCCGTACCAATGCCTTGTACAGTGGTAATATTACATCCCTGTCACAAGAGTCCATAACACTTTTGATACATGACAAGACCTTGCTGGCTTTAGAGGCAGCTGATTGACATTGCATGCTGTTATTAATTTATGATCAACTAGTACCCCCAGGTCCTTTGGATTACTGGCCCCCAGGTGCATAACCTTACATTTATCCACATTAAACCTAATTTGCCAAGTGGATGACCAAATATTCAGTTTGTCCAAGTCACCCTGCAGCCTATGAACATCCTACATAGACTGTATTATACTACATAGCTTGGTGCAATCTGCAAAAATAGACACAGTGCTATTCATTCCTACCTCTATATCATTAATATATTAAATACTAGTGGACCAAGCACAGAACCCTGGGGTACACCACTCATAACTGGTGACCATTTCGAGTAGGAATCATTGACCACAACTCTCTGGATATGATCCTTCAGCCAGTCCTCAATCCACTTGATTTCTGCCAAACCAATAGCCCTAATTTTACCCATCTGGTGTCTATGAGGGACAGTGTCAAATGCCTTCGCAAAGTCCAAGAACACAATGGGGCAGATTTATCAAGCAGTCTGAAAGTCAGAATATTTCCAATTGCCCATGGCAACCAATCACAGCTCCCCTTTAAAATATTCATGAGCACTGGTGAAATAAAAGCTGAGCTGTGATTGGTTGCCATGGGCAACTGGTAATATTCTGACTTTCAGACTGCTTGATAAATCTGCCCCAATATCTACAGCAGCTCCTCCATCCAGGCACCTGCTCACCTCTTCATAGAAGCAGCTAAGTGACAGCCAGCATGGGTTTACGAAGAATAGTTGTCAAACTAACCTTATTTTACTATTTGATGTCACATACTCCAGTATATAGTCTTTTACTAACCCTTCCAATATTTTCACAGCAATGGAAGTTAAGCTTACAGGCGTGTAATTGCCTGGCGAAGTTCTAGAGCCATTTTCATATATTGGCACCACATTTGCCTTGCGCCAGTCACTTGGCACCACACCAGACATTACAGAATCCCTAAAGATTTTAGACAGCAATAACAGAACTGAGTTCTTTAACCCCTAGGCGCACCAGGACGTTAAAGTACGTCCCAGTGTCTAGATACTTAGCGCCCCAGGACACACTATAATGTCCTGCTTCTGGCACCGGCTCACGAACGGAGCAGCAGCTGTCAGCTGTCTAGTACAGCTGACACTGCACTGTAACACCTGCGATCGGATGAAGACTCCGATCGCGGGTGTTAACCCCTTACACGCCGCGGTCAAGCATGACCGCGGCGTGTAAGGGTCTTCCACCAATGGATTGGATCCCCCGTGCAGCTTACCGGGGGATCCGATCCTCTTCTGGGCAGCTTATTCAGTAAAAATGGGAAAAAATAAAAAATATATATAAATGAAGTTTTTTCGTAATCATGGCGACCCATAGAATATACATAATATACTATTTTTATGGTATGGTTAACGGCCAAAAAAAAAAAAAAACACATAAAAATTTTCCTAAAAATTGATGATTTTCATTCCCTCCACCTACAAAGAGTTAATTAAATCTCACCAATTAGCTATAGATGCCCCAAAATTACCTACCAGAAAAGTGCATCTCATTTGGCAAAAGAAATAAAAAAAAGAAAAAAATTATAGCCTGTACAATGTGACATAGCAAATCTGATCTGGATGGCGCCTCCTTCCCTTCTATGCCCGGCCGTGCGCCCATACAGCAGGTTACCACCACATATGGGGTATCGGTGTACTCGGGAGAAATTGGGTATCAAACTATCATTTAATCCATAGTAAATGTTTAATTTTCTACCCAAAATGAGTGTATTGTGAAAAAATATTACAATTTGCAGACTGCACCTCCATTTTGTTTTAACCCCTTTAAAACACGTAAAGGGTTAACAAACTTCTTTTTTTAAATGCCCTCTTTTTCTCATTAATTGACCTTTTAACTGTAGCTGTAAGCCACAGCTCCCATCTTCCATCAATGCCCATTTTATTGTTGCAAACAAACTGGAGTAAATCTAGATTCCCTCTAATCAAGTCTTTCAGGTGCACCATGAATACCTTTTCAAACACTTTCATAATGTGAGAGGTTAGAGCAATTGGTCTATAACTCAATGAAATTTTCATTTATATTTATATGCTCATAGACATTTCAGTGAATCATGGCAGAGGCCATGAGGTCCATTGTTGCTACTTTGTTTGTAAATCAACAAGAAATGGAAACAGCAGCAGCAATTCAGGTGAAGGTGAAAAGCAGAGGATTTCCTTTATTCACCCAGCATTGCAAGTTTTGACATCAAGACTGTGTCAAGCAAAGAATTTACAAAGACTTTATCAACACATTGCTATGTTGGGTAAATAAAGGAAATCTGCTGCTTTCACCATCTGGAGTGCTATGGCCCTTTATTTTCTTGTTACTAAGGCTTGGATCTGATGGACCAGAATTAACAATGTGTTGATTTATAGTGGTAACGCTTTTGTTTGTAAATCAAAACAAGGAGAAGATTTCTCTCCCAATGGTCCCATGATCATGCTATTGCAGAAGATCATTGCATTACATTGCAAAATGTATAACATGCAAAATTGTTTACCTTTTCCCAATTCAGATAGGCACTCAGACAAGTACCAATCTCATCTTTGACCAGGAGTTTAAGAACAGCCTGTATTGCTTTACTAACTACTCCGTGCAGAGACAGTATATCATTCCATGAACTGATGATGAACAGGAGCAGTATATCAGAGTCTGGAAAATCTAAAAGTAAAGAATACAAAAGAATCAGCATTAGAAAATCGTTCAGAAGAGAAGGAGGCTGGAAACAATGACATAAGACAGCCAGTTTAAGATTTCCTAACCCCTTCAGGTCCAAGCCATTTTAGGGCCTTAGGACCAGGCCTAATTTTTAAAATTTGCCCTGTGTAATAAAAGGAGGTTATAACTTTGTAACGCTTTAACATATCTAGGGGGATTTGTAGATTAAAGTACAATGTGTGACGAGAAAAAAAAAAAAAAAAATAGAAAAACTTGGATGGTTAGCTATGAAAAAAAATTAAAAATTCATGATTTTTAGAAATTTTTGCCAAATTTCAAAGTTCAAAATTTTCTGCTTTTCAGGCAGATATTTATAGCTCTCAACTAACATTTTCCAAATGTCTGCTGTATATTGGCATGGCTTTTTATGCATTCGCTCTCTTTTCTAGGTTATTAGGAGGTTCAGAATTGTGGCTGCAATTTTTATGAAAATCGTGAAAACCCTTATTTAGAGGCACCTGATCAGCTTTAAAGGGAACCTGTCAAGAGGAGACACATTTTTAAGCACTCCCCCAGTCCCCACAGAGCATAAAACATACACTGCTAAAGAGTTGTATAAAAATAGGTTTTGCAGAATAAGAAGAAAAGAAAAAAAAAAAGGATCTGTTACCTTTCAATACCATGTGCTGTGTGACTAGGCACTAGGCCCCTGGGAGTGGCTGTAAAGGAGCAGTCCCCCCTCCCCCCCCACAAACACAGGAAACCGCTCCTCCATGTGTTCTTTTCAAATGCCGATCACTTGGCCTAGCGATGCCCCCTGCTCCTCTACAGCCACTCCCGAGCGTTGGGAGTTATTTATTTGAAAAGGACACATGGAGGAGTGGTTTTCCAAGGGTGGGGAGGGGGGGGGAGACTGCTCCTTTACAGCCACTCCCAGAGCACATGGTATTGAAAGGTACTATATAACAGATCTTTATCTTTTTCTGTAAAACCGATTTTTTTTTTCTACAAAAACTCTTTGGGAGTGTATGTACTATGTTCTGTGGAGACTGGGGGAGGGGTACTAAAAATGGGTCTCCAGGTGACAAATGCCATTTAAGTGACAGAGGTGTAAATAGCAGTAAAACCTAGTACATTATACATTATGCCATTTTAGAAACTGCACCCTTCAATGTGTGAACAATTTACTTAAAGTAGTTTGTTAACCATTTAGATATTTCACAGGGGTTAAAACAAAATGGAGGTGTAATTTACAAGCTGTAATTTTTTTAATTAATTTAATTAGTTTAATTGTCACAAAGTATTAAATGATAAAAAAAACTCCACAAAGTTTGATACAAAATTTCTCCAGAGTTTAAGGATGCCCCATATGTGTTGGTGAACTGCTTTATGGGCACACAATTGGTCATAGAACACCAACCATTCACCGTCACATTTTACAGGCTATACAATGTTTACTTTTTTGTAATTTGGACAAATGGGGGATTATTTTTTTTTAACGCCACCTGTTTGCACTACTGTTCTAAGCATGACCGCGGCTTGTAAGGGTCTTCCACCTATGGATCGGACCCCCCGTGCCGGCTTACCGGGATCCGATCCCTTCTGCTGGGCAGCTCTGATGACGTCAATGTGCCCGGTAGCTGCCTTGCAGTCTCGCTATCCCCTTCCAGTCCGCCCCCGTTCTGTGTCTGGACTGTGCAAACTGTCCTGGAGCATTGCACAAGCAAGCTCAGGACGTTTTACAAACAAACAAAAACTGCTCTAGACAATAAAAAGTATTTGTAGATGCAGTGTATTGAACCGTAACCAAGCGATCAGAGGCCTCGCTGGTTTTAAGTGCAAGTATGTTACAATTACAACACAATGCAAAAACACTACAACTAATACATAAAAAATAAATCAAATATAAAGTCCCCACTACAAACTGACACTTTCCTCCCATAAAACCCCTTACTAAAACTAATAAAAGACCACCACCCCAAACACCCACTCAAACAACGTCCACATATTTTTGGTTATTTATGGTGTCCTTCCGTCACCCTCTGTGCCCTCCTCCAGCCAGCCTCTTTCCTCTGGTTGGTTCCCCGCCACTGTACCGCCGGAGGACAAATTGCAAAAAACGTTATGAAAAGAGATATTTTTTAAAATTATACCCTTTAAAAATGCTCTAAAAAAGGATTTAAAAATGTTAGGATGCCCTCCTAAACTAATCCACTAAAAGAACAACTCTTCTCCTGTCTCGCAAAAATAGAAGCCCCTAACCAGATGTGGTCAGCCAAAAATCAAAAAAGTTATTGCATATGAACAGATTGGGTGATGCTAAAATGAATAAGTGTTCTTCTCCAAATTAGTTTTTATAATTCAGTACAATTTAATAAAATACACAAAACAGCAAACCCCACAAACCCCCCCCCCAAACCCCACCTATTTGGTACCCCTGGCGTCCATACAATCTCTGCAATAATAACAGAAATCGTTTTAGATCCGCAAAGTGACCCCGTACAAAACAACCGTTCACCAAAAACTCTGAAAAAAGATGATTTTTTTATTAATGATGATCCCCTTTAACAATGCTCTAAAAAGTGATTTTAAAAAAGTTACGCAATCTAAAAATAAGACCACTAAAAGAGCTTCATTCTTGCAAAAATAAAGTCCCTTAAATGATTTGTGGAGCGTGAAGAAACTAAAAAGTTAATTCATATGAAAAAAAAAAAAACAAAGACGTGTATGCTACAATTAACAACAATTTTGCCAAGTTACGTTTTATTCAGTAAAATGGGAAAACAAAAAAATAATATATAAATGAAGTTTTTTCGTAATCATTTTCATGGCGACCCATAGAATATACATATATACTATTTTTTATGGTATGGTTAACGGCCAAAAAAAAAAAAAACACTAAAAATTTTTCCCTAAAATTTGATGATTTTCATTCCCTCCACCTACAAAGAGTTAATAAATCTCACCATTAGCTATAGATGCCACCAAAATTACCTACCGAAAGTGCTTCTCATTTGGCAAAAGACTAAAAAAAAAAGAAACAAAATTATAGCCTGTACAATTGTGACATATCAAATCTGACCTGGATTGCGCGCCTCCTTTTTCCCTTCTCTGCCGCTTCGTGCGCCAATACAGCAGGTTACCAACCACACATATGGGGTATCGCAGTGTACTCGGAAAATTGGGTATCAAACTATCATTTAATCCATAGTAAATGTTTAATTTTCATACCCAAATGAGTGTATTTGAAAAATATTACCATTTGCAGACTGCAACTGCACCAATCATTTTGTTTTAAATACCCCCTTGAAAAACACGTAAAGGGTTACACACTTCTTAAAAGTGGTTTGGTTTTTCATTACGTTTAGGGTGTAAGTTTCCTCCTCCACAAATGGGGTAATTTATGAATCTAGCTATTATTTAGGCCTCTCAGTGTCATTGGAAGTTAGCAGGTCATCGAAATTACGTGTTTGGTGTTTTTAAACCAAAAATGAGAAAATGGCACCTAAATCTGAGCTCATAAATTCTATTAAAATATTTTGAATCTTAAAAGACCCATCCAACATAAAGCAACGTTTTTGGGAAATGTAAGTTATAATTTATTTTGGGCGCTATGACATCGCATCAAAAGTAGAGAATTCAGAACGTTGAAAATAAAGAATTTTTTTTTCCAAATTTTTGCCAAATGTAGTTTTTTTTCATAACTAAACTCAAAAGATTCATCCAAATTTTTAAAACTATTTTCAGTACTATGTTGTCATAGCAAACAATCTCATAGCGTCCCAAAGCTAACCACTTATAGTGACCATGGATGGCCAGATTTGAAAAAATTGGGCCCGCGTCCCTTTAGGGCCAAAAGAGTCTGAGTCCCGTAGGGTTAAGAACTCTGGGGTGTAACCCTCTGTCCAGGAGCTTGTACACATTACTTTTTTCTAATTTTCTGGAGCTTGATGATCTGTCTACATTCACCAGTCCTCATAAATTACAGAGGCATGCCACACCCACATCAGAAGTTCTTGTTCTCTCTATCGTATAAATAGGAGCTAAACCTATTTAAGCCTCTCTGGCTTCTCTTGGTCTCCAGTCAAACCGATGTCCATTTTCAGAATAAAGGGGTCCAAACTGTTCTGACCCATTTTTTTTTGCTTGTATATAAAATTCTTGGGTTTGTTTTTGCTATCTTCAGCCACCTGTCTTTCATGTTTGTATTTTGGCTGATTTTCCCTTTTTTACAGAGTTGGTGTAAGTTTTTTTTGTAAGGTATTGAAGCTCAGGTGACCCGTCCGATTTATATTTTTAATGCCCTCTTTTTCTCATTATTGACCTTTTAACTGTAGCTGTAAGCCCACAGCTCATCTTCCATCATGCCCCATTTTAAAATGTTTGCAAACAAACTGGAGTAACTCTAATTTTTCCCCAAGATTTCCGCTCTAATCAAGTCTTTCAGGTGCACCTGAATACCTTTTCAAACACTTTCAGAATGTGAGAGGTTAGAGCAATTGGGCAATACTCAATGAATTTCATTTAATTTTATATGCTCATAGACATTTTCAGTGAATCCATGGCAAGGCCATAGGCCATTGGTTGACTACTTTGTTGTAAATCAAACAAGACATGGAAACAGCAAGCACACTCAGTGAATGTGAAAAGCAAGGATTTTCCTTTATTTCAACCCAGATGCAAGTTTTGACATCACTACTGTGTTCAAGCAAAGAATTTACAAAGACGTTATCACACATTGCTATGTGGTAAATAAAGGAAATCTGCTGCTTCAACCAGCTGGAGTGCTACGGCCCTTTATTTTCTTTTACTACTAGGCTTGGGATCTGATGGACCATAATTACAATGTGTTGATTTATAATGGTAAGCTTTTGTTTGTAAATCACAACAAGTAAAGATTTCTCTCCCACGTTCCATGATCATGCGATTCAGAAATCATTGGCTTAACATTGGCAAGATGTATAACACATTGCCATTGTTTACCTTTCCCATTCAATAGCATTCATACAGTACCAATCTCTCGTTGACCATGAGTTTAAGAACAGCCTGTATTGCTTTACAACTACTCCGTGCAGGAGACGTATATCATTCCCATGAACTGATGATGACAGGAGCAGTATAAATAATCAGAGTCTGGAAATATCTAAAGTAAAAAGAATACCAAAGAATCAGCATTAAGAAAATTGTTCAGAGAGAAGGGAGGCTGGAAACACCTGACATAAGACACCAGTTTAAGAAGTTCCTACCCCCTTCAGGTCCAAGCCATTTTAGGGCCTTTAGGACCAATGCCTAATTTTTAAAATTTTTGCCCTGGTAATAAGGAGGTTTATAACTTTGTAACGCTTTAAACATATCTTCTAGGGGGATTTGATATTCAGTACAATGGTGTGCCGAGTAAAAAAAAAAAAAAAAAAAAAAAAAATAGAAAAACTTGATGGTTAGCTAGAAAAAAATTGAAATTGGCAAAATTTCTAAAAACATTAATTTTTAAAGTTCAAAATTTTCTGCTTTGTCAGGCAGATATTTATAGCTCTCAACTAACATTTTCCAAATTCGGCTGGATCTTGGCATGGCTTTTTAATGCATCCGCTCTACGCTTTTCAGGTTTTAGAGGTCACAGTGTGGCTGTCTGCAATTTTGTATGAAAAATCGTGAAAACCCTTATTTAGAGGCACTGATCAGCTTTAAAAAAAGTGACCTGTCAAGGGAGACACATTTTTTAAGAAGCAGCTTCCCCCCATTCCCTCACAGAGCATATACATACCTCACTGCTAAAGAGTTGTAAAATAGGTTTTAGCAGAATAAAGAAAAAAAAAAAAAAAAAAAAAAGGATGCTGTTACCTTTCAATACCAGTCTTGTGAACTAGGCACTAGGCCCCGGGAGTGGCTGTAAAGGAGGCAGTCCCCCCTCTCCCCCCCCACAAACACAGGAAAACGCTCCTCCATGTGTTCTTTTCAAATCCGATCACTTGGTCCCTAAGCGGATGCCCCCTGCTCCTCTACATCCCACTCCCGAGCGTTGGGATTATTTATTTTTGAACGGCACCTGGAGGCGTGGTTTTTCCAAAGGTGGGGAGGGGGGGGGATACTGCTCCTTTACGCCACTCCCAAGCACATGGTATTTAAGAGTAGATGGGGGATAGAAGTAGGGTGGCGGTTAAGGTACTTGTCCTCTCCTCCCCTCTGCTTCCATCTGGTTGTTCTTTCCCAACCCCATCTTTTTTATTGAGTTTTTTCGGAGCGAAACCCTCTTTGGGATGTATTACATGTTCTGTGGGACTGGGGGGGGTACTAAAAATGGGTCGCCAGGTGACAAATGCCATTTAGTGACAGAGGTGTAAATGAGTAAACCTAGTACATTATACATGATTGCCATTTTAGAAAACTACTGCCCCTTCAAATGTGTGAACAATTTACTTAAATAGGTTGTTAACATTTAGATATTTCACAGGGGTTAAAACAAAATGGAGGTGATTTACAAGCTTTCATTTTTTTTATTAATTAATTAGTTTTAATTGTCACAAAGTATTAATGATAAAAACTCCAACAAATTTTGATACAAAATTTCTCCAGATGTTAAGGATGCCCCAATAGTGTTGGTGACTGCTTTATGGGCAACGACAATTGTTCATATAACACCAAACCATTCACCGTCACATTTTACAGGCTAGACAATGTTTACTTTTTTGTACTTTGGACAAATGGGGGATTTATTTTTTTTTGTAGATTGATGTCCACTTTTCAGGTACATCATTTCCGGGGGATTCAATAGCTAATAATCAGATTTAATTAACTCTTTCTGGTAGTGGTTAAAAAAAAAAAAATCATTAATTCTTGTTTATGGTTTTTTAGGCATTTTTTTTTCCTTGCTTTCTCCGTACCATAAATATGCGTTATTTTATTCTAATGGGTCATCAGATTACGATGATACCCCATTTAAATTGGCTTTTTCCATGGTAACTAGTTTTGCAGATAATCGAACTCTTTTGTAAAAATTCACTTGTTTTTGCACACACGCATTATTAAGACCCCTTATGACAGCCATTTTTGTAGCTAAGCTCAGCCCCGATTTTTTGGTTCTGACAATGTGTCGTCTTCATATTGTTAAACTTTACAGACTGTTACTTATCCAAAACGATTCTGAGATTGTATTGTCCGCAATTGTGGTACTTCAAATTTTTTAAGTGGTAATTTTGGCCAATAAGTTTTGCGTTTTAATTTACCAAAAAAAAAAAAAAACGAAAAATATGATTTTTTTGAAAATATTTGCCATTGGTCGTAAATATGAAATCATTCATTGCGTTTTCAGGCGATAGATTAACCACCTAATAAGTTGCTGAATAAACATTTCCCATATGTCATTTAACATTTTCCATACTTTTTGAAATATCTGGATAAAATCTTTTGGATGTCATCATGCAGCTTACCAATTGGACATTTGAAGTTTCCGTATTTCACCAATTCGAAATTGACCATTTTGGGAATAAATGCCCCGTTTTGATTGAAATATTTACATATTTAGCACCAAAAACCCCCTATTTAAAGTAAACCATTTTCAAAATCTGCACCCCTCAAAGCTATCATAAACAGCTTTTAGGAAGATTGTTGCCCCTTGAAATCATAATGATGTTTACAGGTTAATTAGCAGTGCTGTGTATCACATGCATAGGCTGGACACTAGCCTGAAAGATACAAACGGCATCTTTCGGCATCTCTGGGGTCCCGATTACTATATACCTAAACCAACGCCATAGTTTTCCTGTCTGAATGAAGCTTTATATATATTATGTATAAAAATAGCTGTCCCAAAATAGGGAATGAACTTATGTTGATTTTTAGTTAATTTGAAAATTAAATATATTTTAACTCGTAATCATTGCAACAGTAACCCAAAAACAAAACTAAAAATGAAAAAAAAAAAAAAAAAATTTTTAAAAAGGAAACCTACCATGAAGAATATACCATCAGAAGTAGATAGTAGATCTGATGGTAGACTCTTCCTGCCCAGTCTCTTCTGCCACTAATCTCTATTTTATTAATTCTGGAAAAACCGACCTAAAAGAAAAGCTTTAATTTAGGTAATATGTAAATTACTGCAGGAGGCTACTGGGTGTTGGGCGTGGAGCAGTCTTAGATCTCCGGCCGCGCCAGGTTATTCCATCACACCCCAGTAGTCGCCTCCTACATATTAAAATAAAGTTCTTTCTTTTAACACGTAAGGTTAGGTTCCGGATTCTTATTATACGATTAAGAGCAGATTTCTGATGTAGTTCCTCATGGTAGTTCCCGTTTAAGGCAGGAGGCAACACAAAAAGCAAAAAAAGAATGGCCAATTAAACAACTCACAAAGCGAAAAATTCTCAAAATGTGTGGTTCATTAAAGTTTTTTCAGGCCTTGTCATGCTGTAAAGATAATTGTTTAAAAATTTAAGCCAAGAGAAACCTACAAACAACATAGGTGTATATAGAAAGTACTCTTGAAATGAGTACCTGCTTTAATGTGTCCTGTTAGCTGTGGATATTACTTAAAGCCACTGATGCTCCATTCCTGCTTGTAAGCACGTAGTAAAGGTATCGCATTTTTTGTTCCACTGCTTCGTGGACTTTCAGCTAGACCCTGACCAGGACCTGTCCAAAACCAAACAAGAATCTTCCTAGCAAGAGAGTTTTTCTATAGCAGCCTGTGAATACCAGGAACTACCACCCTTCCAAGTGAGAAATGCAGGTGCAGAAAGGCGTTAGAGTAAATAGAGATCCTAGAATCCTCTGAGTTTATCTCATTTAACAATACCAAAAGAAGTGAGAACAAATTGATGTTAAGGCTCCAGCGGATGATCTCCATTAACTACAATAACTTGTTAATGGAAACCTAACCAAACTGGATCCTGGCAGAAATGTCTCCTCACATACCACCCTCTGGCTTTGTACACTGATCCCAGCCATATTTTGTTTTTGGACAAAAAACCGTTAGGCAAAAAATATAGAATTAGTCTTACCGTATTCGTTTTTCCACTAAGTGACCATGAATGCCCCACCTGGAGGTTTGTTTACCATTACCAAGAAGGAAGGAAGGGAATAATAGGGCCTCATGGCCTTAGTTGAAACCGAATTACCGTTAATACTAATTTCTAATTTTCCACCACGGTTCCCATGAATGGCCCCACCCTGGAGACTTACCAAGATCTAAACCATTATTAGGGAAGGGACTACTTACTGCCTGAAGGATTTTTTCACTGCCAAAACCGCCAGATCACTTGGGAGGCAAATCCAAAAGCGGTAATGTCTTGGCAAATTTGAGGAACTTGACCACGTTGCAGAACGGCAGATCTGTTCTAGAGATGCCCTCTTTCGGCCCATTAGGCTTTGCCAGAGCTCTAGTAAGGGTGGCTTTAATATTTTTCCGGGGGGGAAATGTTGGCGGCACTTATAGCAGAGAATGATAAATTCCACTTCATCTAGCTCAAGTTGCCTGGAGGCTTTGGGCTACCTTTATTTTTCCCTGCGAATTTATCAACAAGTTTTGGTCTTTTCCTCCTCCACCCTGTGTAGCTTCTTCTAGATAAAGGAGTACCATCTTCTAACATCTAAGGGTTGCCATCTTCTCTCACAATCTGTTCTAAGGGTGGTTAACAGAAGGAGGGAAGGACAATTTTCTTTGTGTACGTGGATCTGAGAACTACTTTGTGAAGAAAAGGAGGTCTACTTAAGGACTATTCTTCCTCTATATTTTTAAGAAAGGATCTTACAGAGAATGCCTGAATCTTCGCCTATTCTTCGGGCTGTCGTAATGGCTTCAAAAAGAGTTCTTAGGGTAAGATTTTTTATGTCATTTAAACTTAAGAGTTCGAGGAGGCCTGTGAGATGGTTTTAAAACTAAGGAAGGCTCCCAACATGGGCACCCGATCTTTAACCCCTTAACGCTCTGCGCCCCCGTAACTCTACATGGGGGTTTTTTGTCATTTTGCAAAACCCCCACCACTACTACCCGCGGGCGGTGCTTGCAATCTTTTTACGATCGACAGCGCCCCCGAAACTCATCGGGGGCGGCGATCGGTTGCCATGGGTAGCCGCGGGGTCTTCTTTTGACACGAGGTACATGCTTCCGGAGATTTTGTTACAATGATCCAGTGGGGGCTCATTGTAATAATGACCTGCAAAAAATGCCATATTTGGCATACCGAAGTATTGCAGTAGGTAAGGAGCGACGACCATTCTAGGTTAATGTACCCTAGATGGTATAAATAGTTGGAAAAAAGGAAAAAAAAAAAATTTAAAAAATAAAAAAATTCATAAATATATTTAAAATTCAAATCACCCCCCTTTCCTAGAACTGTATAAAACCGAATAAACACAGCAAAAAAATCACAACCAATTAGGTATCAATCACCGCATCCCAAATGCCCGAGCTATCAAAAATATAAAAGAACGGTTACCGGCCGGAGGTGACCCTCCTAGGGGGAATGTCGCCCAAATTCCGAAATGCGACTTTTACAACCTTTTTACATCACCTAAAAGAAATTAAAAAATATTCAAAATGTCGCACAGACCTCAAAATGGCAGCGATGAAC
This sequence comes from Engystomops pustulosus, assembly GCA_019512145.1. Classification (NCBI taxonomy): domain Eukaryota; kingdom Metazoa; phylum Chordata; class Amphibia; order Anura; family Leptodactylidae; genus Engystomops; species Engystomops pustulosus. Next base: position 115,832,476 of record CM033645.1, read on the forward strand.
TCGGCCTCATTTCCGCAAAAATTACACCTCACACATCTCCGCGCCAAAGTATGAAAAAGTTCTTAGCGTCAGAAGATGGCAATTTTTTTTTTTTTTCTTTTTTTGTACACATTCGTTTATTTTTGAACATGTGTTAACAAAACAAACAAGAAAACCTATATAAGATTTGGTAGCACCCACACGCGGGCGATCGCAACAACCAAACCCAAGAATAAATCCGAGGTGTTAGTTGATTGCACAGTCAAAGTCGAAAAACTGAGGCCACACAACGTGACGTTTTTTTTTCAAATTTTTCCACATTTGGAATTTTTTTTCTGCCAGCTTCGCAGAACCGGCATTTTTACAATAATAACATTAAGGAAAGTAAAATTTGTTTACGCACAAATAAGGCCTCCAAGGTCTGTACACGTAAAAGTGACAAAGTTATGATTTTGAAGTTGGAGAGCGAGAAATGACAGAAAACCCTGCTTCCTTAAGGGGTGAATATATGGGCTGATACGAGAACAACCCTTGATAAATCTCTTAACCCACTGATGGTCTGCTAGAGGGAAATTGAGGAAAACGCTCAACGCTGAGATTTGGACCTTTAGGGTACTGGACCTAAGACCTAGAGAGGACCCTATTGTAAAACGTCTAGATCTGTGCCAATTTGGGGAATTCTGAAGGGAGGATATCCACCCCACACGCAGAAGGTCATACGGGGAGAATTGTTTTTCCAATTTTTAGATAGATGGCGTTGGTTACTAGTTTTCTACCTTGCTTAAGGAGCTATTACTTCACTAGATAGTCCCCCTGCTGTCAAGAACGTCTCTCAGATCCAGGCTGTGATTTTACCTGAAGGTCTGTTCTGGTGACATAATGGACCCTGTGTAAGAAAATCCTGACGGAAGGGAAAGAGATGGGGGAGGTGACATAGTTTCCGAACTACCGGAACCAGCTTCTTTTCGGCCAGTAAGGAAGCAATAATAGAATCATAAAAGCATGTTCGGTGGGTGGGTAGGAGTTCCCTTCAGTTTTTTCCTTACCTATCGCCTTGTCCTCAAAGATATAGGGTGAAAGGCATCAATCTCCCGTTTTCCCGCATGGTTTTGGCTTCAGGCGCAGGCCACTGGAGAGCCCTTGGGACCTATGGAAAATAATTGCCCGTTGTCTTGTTTTGGTTGAGTTGCCAAATAGACAATGCAGGATTTCCCCCCAAAGAGAAACAGATCTCTCTGAAGTTTCCGGGTTTAGAGTGCCTTCGCTGGGTCCTAAAATGAATCGGCTCAGAAAGTCTGCCTCTATATTTTCCTGTCCCTTTGAGGTGAACTGCCGGAGGGAAAGGAGGTGGGATTCTGCCCACTATGAAGATCTGACTGGACGGTGAGACAGGCTTTTTGAGTTGTACCGCCCGTCTTGCGAGGTATGCTATAGTTTGTTGTATTGGCGGACATTTTTGACATGTTTTCCTATTGTGGACTTTGGGAACTATTTTGAGAGTCTCGTAGGACTGCTTTTAATTCCCTGAAGTTTTGGAGGACATGGAGAGAGTGGATTCGGTCCCCCTGTCCCTGAAGATGCGACCTGGAAGTAACTGCTCCCCCACCCTTTAGACTTGTATCGTAACTGTATAGTGAGGATTTCGGAGAGGGGTTTCCACAACCCACGTTTTGAGTTCTGGGAGTTTTTTCCCCGTGAGAGAATGCGTACTTGATAGGGGGGGAATCCTTTACCCTGCATCCAGAATGTAGTGGGTTTTTGTCCCCAAACCGCCGGATTGGTCCAGGCTTCCATAACCCATCGTATGATTCTGGGCACCATGCTCCACATTGGATGCAGGATGTAAGGAGACCCAAAAGCTTAGGGCTTCTCGGATCCTGCAAGTTTCTTTCCTGAAAGATCCTATGGTTTGTAAATCAATGGTACGATCTTCTCTTGTGGGTAGGAAAGAACTTTGTTTTAACCTGAGTCCAACTTTACTCCTAGGAATTTTTTCGTGTCGTTCCAGAGTTAGATTTTTCTTCTTGATTCACTATCCAGGCGCAGCCCAGATACTGTAAGAAACTGCAGGGAAATCTGTGGCTGGGCCTTAATTCGGCACCTTTTTCTTTGGCGACTAGAGCCGATCGTCCGATATGGTACGATCACAATGATTCTCATCATCAATGGCTACCCTGCTAACCATTATTTTTGGTGAAGATGCGTGGAGCAGACGAAATTCCATAGGGCAGAGCCCTGAACTGAAATGAAGGAATTTCTCCTGGTTCGGTGATGTATCGCACAAATATAGAAATTTGTTGATGGTTTTTGCCAAATGGGGACGTGAATAATACAGGTCTTTTGAGGTCTATTGTGCTCATGAGAAAATAATTGTAAAACTAGAAGGGTTGTCGCTATTTCACTGACCTCCATCTTGAATCGTTTGAACTGATAAATTTGTTTCAGTTTCGTTATAAATTTATAATTAAGCGATAAGAACCATGTTTTTTTTTTTACTAAAAATAGAGGGGAATTAAAATGCTTTTTCTGATTCTGAACTGGACAATTCACCATTCATACGACAGGGGGGGGTGGGGGGGGGAGAATATTCTATTTTGTACTGATGTGAATGATCTGACGAACCCACGGGACTTTGGGGCGATTTCCACCCATTTGGTTAAAAATAAGAACCTCCCACCCCCCCCCCCACTTGTGGTCATTGTTTTTATGTTTTTGGAGTTTGGGTCGGGTATAAGACGGGTAACCCTCGACCTGCCCCCTTTAAGCGTACTCCATCTACCGGTTTTCCCTTGACTCTGAATGAGAGTTTTATTTTCTATAAGGGACGAAGGAAAAAAAAAAAGAGGTTTTTTAGGGGAGTTACTAACCGGAAACCCCTTCTTTTTATCACAGCCTTTTCAAGGATCGATCCAGCTAACTACAAAATACATTACTCCTAAAGGTGAAATTCCACACAGCAAAAATGGTGTTTTTGACTGACATACCCTCCCCCCCATTGCTTTTACCACAAAGATCTACGAACCGAATTTGTTAGGCTGCATCCTTAGCTGAAAATCTTAAGGCCTCAGCAGAGGCGTCGGCTAGAGAACGCTAGTCAGATTTGTAAGAGAGGCAAGACTCAAAATGGCTTCCCGAGCGGTCTTATTTATCAGATGGGATTCTTAATTCAGAAAGCAAAAGAATTAAGCTCCTAGCTACTCGATGTTTGAATGATCTGACGTTTCCCATGCCCTTTTTAAAGAGCATCAGCTTAGCAGTCTAAGGCAGTGATATAGGCTAACCTTATGGTCACTGGTGCAGAGGGTGCACTCTGTACCTTTCTGTGGGCACGTGAGTACCAACCACCAAGAGAGGAACTCCGAGGTATTCTATCTTCAGTGCCAGTCCAACAGCCCAGACGTGCTGTGCACAGAGGGTTATTTAAAGGACAGCTGTTACTGGGACTATTTTCTGCTTTATTGGTGCCCTCAGGACGTGTGATCATAATGTAAGCGGTGGACAGAGAGGGAGTATAAATAAAATCAATTTCTGTGTTGGCACTTTGTGATAATTAAGAGGGTCTTCGTCTTGTAGTTGGGCACTCCCGCCTCCTAAAAGGTTTGCATACTGGTCTAGAGGGATCTTAAGTTTGAATGTCCCTCAAAGGAAGGTCAAGTCTTTTGACCGCTTTTTGTGCCTAGTAACGTCTACTACCTTTGGAATAAGCATCCCATACGAGTATTTTTCTCAAAATTATTCGTAGTTTCGAAATTCTTGTGGGATGATATTCTCTTCTCAAGGATCTTTCGCATTCATCTAACAATCAGATCCTTTAGTGTCCACAACTGGGAGATCCCGATTCTTGTTTTTTAGAAATGTTTTTAATCCCCCAAAAAGCTGCTGTTGAACCGAGGTGGGGTTCTTTCTAGAATCGTCAATATCTAAAGTATCTTTAAAGCCTTTCAACAGGTTATCTAGATCCTCAGAGGAGAAGAGATTTATTGGTGTGTCCATGATCTTTATGTTGGACTTCCCCAAATCACCATCAAATTTCTCGCTAGAGAACCCTAGGGCGATGTCGAATCCTGATCCGATGAGAGAATTGAGCATACTGATTCTTTTTCTTAGGGGGTTCGGGAGAGTGCGGCAATAGAGGAGGGAAACTTCCTCTTTAATGCTATTTTAGTCATCTATTAGGAAAGATCTTCTCCTAAGGACTTTGGTTTAAAGGAAACTACCACTTGTGTGGCAGGGTTTTCTGATGGGAAATACCATGGCACCGCGAGTGTGAGCTGGTCCGGAGCTGTATTTTCGTTAGTGTTTTAAACGCGGTATCGCGGTTTAAACACTTTTTAAACTTATAGCCGGCGCAGGCAGGTACGTCGCTCGGCGCTTACCGTGCGCGCGTGCTACATAGGAAGTGAATGAGAGCCGCGCGCACTAAAGTGGAGTTTCTTAAGCAGTCTGGACACATAACATTTTTTATAATCCCTGCGCACTTTAGTATTACATAATCCACATCTTTTAGATGGTTTGGGTGTTCGTAGTAGGGCCTTTCATCTCTTTCTGTTCTTTTTCCTTGGCTCTTTCATCCTTTCCCTAAGGAATAATACATATGATCTTATAACGAGTATTTACAATATGTGTGATAGGTCATGCCCAGGCTTGTACTTACTGGTACCAGGACCTGAGAACACGTTAGTTGCTGTCGTCTGCCATGTTTTTGTGGAGAGCATTGTCAGCCACAGTTAGCATATCCCACAAGCTTTGTAAATGTGGGAGGTCAGCGTTCACTTAATTGGGCTTCCCCGCACCCCTTCCCTCCTCCGGGGTAAACCGGAAGTACACACGGGCACCATCGGGCCAATCGATGTGCCGGGGGTTTGTATAAAATTTTTGCATCTAAAGTGCGTGCCTTCCAAGATCTGCGCCGGGGTGGTGCCACCGTGATCAGCGACACACGCTGTTATTAACGCGGCTTCCGCTGGCTGCCTCGCTGATGACGCGGTTCCCGGTGGCGCTCGTGGACGACGCGGGCGTGAGGCGAACGTATGACTTTGCCGGCACGTCTGGTGAGGACGCGCCCTGTTGCGGCGCTTGCGCTTTACTGCAGAGAGGAGGGTCCTCCGCCATAGCGTAGACGCGCCCAGTGGCAACATCGGGGTCAGGGGACGACCGGCGGACACATCTAGAGGGAGAATACCGCTGCAAGTAGGGTCTCCTTCGCGTGCCCCTAGAGAACCACCCAGGCACGTCTGCACCTATAAAAGCGTAACTCCACCTAGTAAAAACTGGAAAAAAAGTTCCAACCCCCCATTTGTCCCAGATATCTCGCGCGGACCGCTGGGATGGTGGAACCGAGGACGGAGGGGGAGAGGAGGGACGGGGGGTGGCTTTTCCCCAACACATAAAGAGTGTGGAAGCGGGCTAAAATTTAAAAAAATATAGTTCTTTCTTTCCGCCAATCGAGAGCCTCTTGCAACCTATACCGACGTAGGGACGAGAAGACAGATGGTTTGGGTGCTAGGGAGGAGCCTTTTAACCTCTTGTAACTCCTGTCCCTCAGTCAACCTCCACGGTGGGCCGTCATGAGAACGTGTGGAAAAAAGATCTATAAGTCTATAGAAATGAGACTTGGGCGCTTCAACTTACGTAACTCGGATTCCGTGCACTTCTTTACTTAATTATGCATCGTCGCATCTTTGTTGTGCGGTCCCCCCTCCTTTGGACCGTAGAGCCCGGTGACCGTCAACTGGCTCTTCTCGCACAGGGGCAAGCAAGACCCCCCTCGCTCAACTGCATGGTCACAACCGGCTGGTGCAGATTTCAGTTTTTGGTCCCTAAACAAAATATGTCATGGGATCGTGTACAAAGCTCAGAGGTGGTGTGAGGAGGTCATTTCGGCAGGGATCAAGTGGTAGGTTTCCTTATAAGGCGATATAAACACAAACTTGGACAACTCTTTAATAGCAGAAAAATATTCGTGCTTCTCCTGGTACTGAAATGTAGTTCAGAGATTGACTTGGGTAACTAAGATATATATAATTCGTGCTACCAATATTTTTTTTATTAGTGATTTTTTTTTTTTTTTTTTTTAAAGAAACTTAAAGCACCACCACAAAATAACACCCACTCTTTGAGTATGATATAACAAAGTACCTCGTGCTCTTTCATGTCTCCAAGCTGAAGACACAAAACCCCTATTACTCTGCACAATGCCTGAAGATATGACACTGGTCACATGACTTCATACCAATTTAATTTTTTTCAAAAAGTCTAGATAAAAACTGATCTGCTAAACCCTAAGGAAAACAAAATTATTAACTACACCATGGCCATCAAACAGAGATACACATATAACACATGGAAAAAAGAAACTTAACATCCGATAAATCTATGGGTTTCCATTTTATGGCAAACAAAGTATCTGGGTCTTCGACAAAGGGTGTGTCTCATGTAGGAATTTATCATATGCACAATCATGAAGGACACAGGGTCTTCTTCCCCCCTTTTTGCAACTGGCAAGATGGTACCTAATTTTTAAGATACTCCAAGGTCCTGAGATCATTACTATGACCCATCCGTGGGTAGGTCATAACCCCTATATGAGAATACATATAAAAAGTCTCAAAATTATGCAACCCAACATCTGACCACCAAATACCAAATGATAATGTGTCTATTGGTTTAGAAAAAATGTGGCTATATACATTAACATTCTAAATTAAGTACAACCCCTTACTGTTCCATTGGCAATAAAAAAGTGGAATCTGTAGGCACACACCACTATAACACAGTAGCAGATAAATGAAAAGGCTCCGTGGAGGTTAGGAGGCAACATATCCCTCCATATCTCTCACACATTGATATATACCATTGATGTATTGGGTGTAGCCACTTCAGAGGACCCGTCACTGCTTACTAAAGTAAGCAGCTCTAGTGCCAAAACAAACACAGCAATATTACAAAGCGGTCTGGCGTGTCATGAGGGGCGGGTCCCAGGGGCTGCCTCTTCCCAGAACGCCCCGCTCGCTCCATAGCTCGAGAGAGACTATAAGTCATGCTCTAGTCACTCATGCACCCCTAATCCCACCCCCTCATAAATACACCGGACCGCTTTGAGTGCGGTCCAGCATTTGTACTGACTTTATCCGCACCGGTGTTAGATAGCGTTATCGGAGGTTCCGATAATGCCATCATTGTAACACTGCTGCATTTGTTTTAGTACTAGGAGATGCATACTTTAGTAGGCCCAATTTCTGGGTGACAAATCCTCTTTAAAAAGGGTTAAGGACTTCCCAAAAATGGATTTGAATAGTTTGAGATGTTAACTGGGGTTTTTAAGTTCATGAGCCTCCAAAAGCATTCCAATCGAATTGGTCAACCAAAAACGTAACTTTTTTTCAAATCTTTTGAAATCTGAAAACTTGCTACTAAAACTATAAAAATTCTAACACCCGTAAAAAGTTAGAAAGCATACAAAAAGATGTTATTCTGGAAATGGAAGACATATGGCAAAAGTTTTTAACCAGCTATGGAGCGAGTGGGGTGTTCCGGGGGAAGAGGCAGCCCCCTCGGACAGCCCACTCATGAATACAATGTTAGCCTTATCAGAAACCTTCAACAACTATCCTACACCGATGCGGAGTACAATAGAAGCGCCGGACCGCTCTCAAAGCGGTCCGGCGTATCTATTGTACTCCGCAGAGGTGTTAGATAGCCTTATCGGAAATCTTTGGTAAACGCCAACATTGTAACACTGCTGCGTGTGTTTTAGCATTAGGAGCTGCTTACTTTAGTAAGCAGCTCCTAGTGCCAAATTTCTGGGTAACAGGTCCTCTTTAAGGACGCAGCCAGTTTTGTCTAAGACCGGTTAAGGAACCGGCCCTTTCCCGTTTTTTCATTTCCATTTTTCACATCCCCACCTTCAAAAAATCATAACTTTTTTATTTTTACACGTAAAAAGCTATGTGACGGCTCGTTTTTGCGTAAACAAATGCACTTCATACTTCGTACTGGGAGCGGGAAAAAAATTCCAAATGCAGTGAAAATGGTGAAAAAACCTATTGTGTCGTTTATTCTTGTGGGCTTGGAATATAAACGGCTTTCACTTCACGCCACAAATGACTCATCTAATTATTCTTTGGTCAGTACGATTACAGGGCTACCAAATTTGTATAGGTTTTTATAATGTTTTCATACATTTATACAAAAATTAAAACCTCATGAACACAAATTTTTTTTTTATTTGCCGTCTTTCTGTGCTTTAACTTTTCCATACTTCGTTTATGGAGTTGAGGGTGGTGTCATCTTTTGCGACTTTTGGATTATGTTTCAATGATATTATTTTTAGGACTGTACGACCTTTTGATCACTTTTTATAGAATTTTTAATTTTTTTTTTAAATGGCAAAAAACGTGCCAGTTTTGACTTTGGACGCGACTTTCCGTTACGGGGTTAAACGCAGTGAAAAAACGTTATTTATTTTTGATATAGATCAGGCATTTTCGGACGCGGTGATATCTAATGTGTTTATGATTTTTACTGTTTATTTTATTTATATACAGTTCTAGGGAAAGGGGGGTGATTTTGAATTGTTAGGTTATTATATTTTTTTTCAACTTTTTTTTATTTTACTATTTTTCAGACTCCCTAGGGTACTTTAACCCTAGGTTGTCTGACGATCCTACCATATATGCTATAATACAGTATGGCAGTAATGGGGATTTACTCCTCATACATTCCAAGTGTGATAGCACTTGTAATGAATGGGTTAACCCGAAGTAGCTTCGGGTCTTCGTGAGACCCGAAGCTACCATGGCAACGGATCCTCGGAAAGATGGCGGCGCCCGCCGGCAGTTTTGATCGCGGGTGTTACCGGTAAGCCTTTGCTGCAATATGCAGCAGAGACTTACCGGCTACGGAGAGGGCTCGGCCCGCGAGCCTCTCCAGCATCGGAACGCGACCGCCGCCGTGAATACACGGCGGGCAGTCGCGAACCGGTTAAGTTCTCGCCCATTATGGAAATTTGAAGAAATTACAATTTTTTCAAAGTATTGTAACAGCGCTGCATTTGTTTTAGCAATTTTCTGGGTCATAGGTCCTCTTTAATTCTCTGTCAGAAATGTATTGGGAATTTAAAAATCTCTTTTTTTAAAAAATTCTCATTTAGCCAAGAAGGTAAAATTTTAAGAGGGTATTCGGGTAAAATACACCATAACATTTTTGGGCTGTTTCCTGACATAAAGATGTCAACTGCTGTTTTGGCGCACAGCACTATGCAGAACGAAATAGTGCTATTGGAGTTAAGCACCAGTAGAATAGAAAACCCCCAAGATACATCATTTTGGAAACTACATCTCTCAAGGAATTTAACAAGGGGTTCTGGTGAACATTTAACCACCAATGCTGGCTAAAATTGTCATACAAATTGGAATGGTGCAGAGTAAAAATTAAATAAGTAAATGTCTTAAATATGTCATTTTAGTGCCAAATTTTTTTCCCAACTCACGCCACCGCAAAAATCATTATGCGGGTTGTCCCAGGTAGGCAATACCCCATATGTGGAAATAATCTACAGGCTGGCACAGGGCAGAGCTCAGAAGGGAACTTTTGGAGCAGCACCGTTTTCTCTAGATTGGTTGTGGAGTGCCATGTTGTGTTAGCAATCCCCTTAGTTTACCAGTACAATAGAGACCCCATTTGGATAGTGCACCACCTTCAAAAATATATCTAGGGTTATATGATGCTAACCCCTGAGATGCTGACCCAATGTAATACAAAGTGAATGCAGTGCAGTGTAAAAATTACTAGGTTTTCTCAAATGTCCCATTTTAGTGCCAAAATGTTATTTTGCCCAACTCATGCCACTGGAACAAACGCCCCCCAAAAAATCAAGTTATCCCGGATATGCAGTAATCTACGGGCTGGGCACACATCAGGTTCAGAAGGGAAGAGGTGCATTTGGAGTAAGAGACATTTTTGGCATTGAGAAGCATTTGTGAATTGCCCTTAGGGACCAGTACAGTAGAAACCCCTGGGAACTGAACCGATTTTGGAACAACACCCTTCATGAATCTAGGGGTTTAGTGACATTTTAAGCCACAGGTTGTACCTCTAAGATAATGCATAATGTTTAAGTAAAAAACATCCATTATGGTCATCCTGACTCCTGCCACTGGAGACATACAACCCAAAAATCATTATATGGGTTCTCCTGTGTACGCCAATACCCATTGTGGCATAATCTATAGGCTGGGCACACGGCTGGGCCTAGAAGGGAAGGTGTGGAATGTGACATGATGTATAAGCTATGCAGAGTATATGTAAAATCTGTTTCCAGGGAGGTGTGATATATCCTACAAACTTCTCTTATCACTATAGGTTTTTCAGGGAATGCATCGGAACAGTAAACGGTTTTCCTTCGAATACTTCTTCCGAGCACACCCTTCACCTTTTTTGTACTTCCCTTGTGAGAAGTTGGGGAACTTCTCCTGGAAAGTGCTGCCCTTTACAATATGTGTGGCCTCACTCACCCACTCCCCCCTTCCTGGTCTCTAAAAGCAACCGCTTAATTACCACCTCTTGAAATTCCAGGAAAGTTCCTCTCTGGCCTTGCACATCAATGTACCACGTATGAATCAGACTGTGCCATCGGCACATCTGATTTGCACAATCAAAGTTTCGTACCACAACCTCGATTCCCGCATGGCGTTATATGGCTTAAGACCGTGGTGCGATAAGTCAACCCCTCCCATGTACTCATTATAATCCAATAACAGTCAAGTTGGGGTTTCTGTAGTAGTACCTTGTACTGGGCAGGGGTGACCCCATGTCATGTTAAGTACAGGGCAAGAGAGACGCCCTTGTATTAAAGGGGTATTCAAGGAATCAGCATAATTCATATCAAGTGGGCACTCAAAATATAAGCTAATGTGTTTTAGTTATTATTTAAAATTTTGCTCCCCTTAGCAGAAATGCTGGTGACATAGGCTGTAATGAAAATTAAAATGCTACTGGCCCTTTAATCAGATTCGCGGCCCGTTACAGGACAGAAGATGGCCGCTGGTCACATGTCCACATCACATGTCCTGCACCTGCCTGGGCAGGTCATGTGATCACCACTAACGTTTGCTGTTGTCGGTTGGTTCAGTGCATCCAGTATGGCCAGTGTTGTGGTGATGGCAGTTACACATCATTACTATGGTAACAGAGCAAGAAAACCGGTTCATACATCATCACTGGGAGCAGAGCATAGAGGGGGAGTAGTTACTATGAGAACTAAGATCATGGAACTTGTAGTTGCCAGTGGCGACATCTTAGTGATACTCCAACCACTACTTAGAGAGGCCATAAATTTTGAATTATAAAATCAAATTATTAAAGCTGCGTTTTGTGACTAATGACTAATTGAGTATTGTTGTATTCATTTATTTATATCATCATGGGTTTTTGTGTCAACGTTCATATTCCCGGAAACCCCTTAAGACAATACGGATTGCGGATAGTGCTGGCTCTTGTGTCTTAAGTTTTTGACCTTGAGCTTTTGTATTCTAGGTTCTGCTCCATTAATTTCATGGAGCTGACGGAGCCCCAGGCGATCGCCACAACTACACAGATTAATGGAACAGAACGGTCTGTGAGGCCGTCTGCCCATTAGTCTGAGGGGCGGAAAGGTTTTTTTTTGGATGATGCCACCGTGCGGAGACGCAAAAAAATTACTTTAAATAACCACAAGGACCTTATGAAGTAGTGTAATTTCAGAGTTAATTTTTGTTGACAGGTTCCTTTAATTCACCTTCAGAAAGTATACCACCTCTAGAAAACCAGAAACTGAGGCAGCCATCTGTGAATGATCAAGGAAGGGAATTGTTACTTTCAATCTGGGAAGGCTTATAATTCCATTTCCAAAGCATGCTGTGTCCATAACTCTAGCAGTCTACTATTTCTAAAAGTTGGAAATATTATTGTGAATGCAAATAAATTAAATGTAATGATTATGTGAACACTTTATTGCCTTGTGAAGGCTGTCTTAGGTCATTGACCTCTGACAAGAATAGACATTGTACAACTTTGTGATGACAGCTGTAGCTGGACTCTGCAAGACTCATCCCCCTCACTAAAGACTATTTTTTATTTTGTTGCACATTTAGCTTTCTCATCAGCTTTATGTAAGGACATATATGGCATCCTGTGTTTCCTTATTGTCATCAGTCCATGTCTATGTAGATTGTGAGGGCAGTCCCGGATTTCACTATATATAATAAAGTTTATTTGAATGCTCTTGGGGGTGGGGGGAGAGGTGATGGAGCACTAAGCAACAACGTATCCCTGTCTCTCTGTCCCTACTCCCTACCCCCACCTCTCCCATGGGATGACTCTGTTTCTCTCTGTATGTCTGTCAGTCTCAGTCTCACACCCATAGATAACTTGCTGTAGCCGCTGCAACAACATTATTCATAATAGAAAATACTTCGTAGCTTCCAGGAGTGGATGTATATCAAATCTCCCCTAAGGTCAGACCATGCATTGAACAGAGAAAAGGCGCATACAGGTCTACTTAGGTGGTATGTTAAATGTTCAAGTTCATACTAACGTTTGATGAAACCCAGCTTGTATGGAATGGTTACCAGAAAAGCCTCTTTCTGAAAAGAACATTACATCAGGCTTAATTTGTCATATCTGAACAAAGAACAAAACTAACGGAACAATGTTCTCTGTGACAAGTGGAGATATTGTTTGGCCATACTATATAGAGCCTCTTGCAAATGCCAACTCCGGATCATTACCAAGTGTAGGCATGAAAGTGCTCAAATTACAAGTAAGCAAATATGTGCTTCTCAGCTAATAGAATCTAACTTAGGGATGAATTTTGTTGTTGGCAGCAGGTGATCCCCTGTATTAGTGGTTGTGCAAGCTCACTGCCATAGTTGTGTGCATCTGATGTGACATCTCCATTGCAATCCTGTAGGATGCTTTCTGCCTTTGCCAAAATTTTGTTTGACCCTGGACAACAACTAAGTTATTCAGCAAAGCTTTATACAATATAGCAATATACAATAATGTTAAAAGAAAGGAAAAAAAAATAGTTGAGACTTACTTTTCTTGAGGTACTGAAATCATAAATCACTTCTTTCTCCTCATTTCTCATTACTGGAACTTTGGGAATTGCACCAACAGAAACATGGCTCCTAATCACAGGAAAAAGGTCAAAACACAAATCTTCCACTTTTTTTAAAGCACTGGATATAATGTCTTCATCAACAGTACTGTCTTTCACAATATCTGGAAGCGACTCACAGTAACTAAAGTTTTGACAAGATTGATCGACATTCTGTGCATCTAGGTTCTGTATTGATGTAGGTAAACAGTCCTTAATTCTCTCTGTGACCGTGGGTTCACTGTCAAGCCTTAGTCTTTTGGCACTTTTAGGCATCTGGAAAGCATCTAGAGTTCTTTTATTTACAGAAGTGCAGTCCTCAGATGATAGTTGAGTTTCACAAGGGTTTGTTTTCTCTTTATTGCTTGTGTTTGAATTGCTCCCAGTTTTCATGAATACTGTTGAAGTGGATGTAATGGACTTAAAACCAGTTATCTGGCTCACAGTGGCATTTTGGCCATCTCCAGACATACCTCTGTTCAACTGAACATTACCCTTTAATATATTCAAAGTTCTGGCTCGTGCAGACAATTCTGGATACATAGTATCTAGTATTTTCACAGAATTTTCTTGAACATTACATTTGGAACTTCCATTAGCAGAGACTGGTAATCTTCCTGGCACAGGGACTGCATGTTTTGGAGTGGCAGCACAAAACTGCAAAGGAGAAGATAATATTCTTCTATTTGCCTTCTCAGTTGGGGATGGGGTATTAAATACTGGAGACTTTCTTTTACGCCCATCACATAATGGAGACATCAGAGGTGGGAATGGAGTTCCTGGTAAAGGAGAGAGTAGCTCATCCAGGGGAGATGGTAAAGAGGAACGACTTGAAGACGACATAATGGGTGAGAGAGCGCGCACAGTTCTTGGAGGAGTTGATAACAATGGACCCAGTAAGGGAGGCAATGGTGGACCCATTTCAGATCTTACTTTATTAAGAGCTTCTGGTGAAATTCCAGTGCTGGTGGAGGTATCTGCATTTGCCAAAACAGTTTGCCGTACCTGTACATTGACCGAAACCGTTCCCCCTAAAGGAAGCACATGTGGGTTCTCTTTTTTTACATTTTGAAACTTTGAACATTTCAGTTTGACAGAATTCCCACATTCTTGCAGTTTCCCTGTAGAGCCTCTACTAACTAAACTTTCGGCGTCAGTACAAATATTTGACTTTTGTTTTTGGGTTACTCTGGGAGCAACAAAATCATCAGGTCTACTGAAATTCCAGATTAGATTTTTACCAGGAAGAATTTTTTGACCTCCAATGTCAGTGTTTTTTTTAGCATCATTAGAAAAGTGAATTTGAGCAGAAACCTGTCCATCTGGTTTCTGGAATGAGTTGATATTCTTTGAATTTATATCGGAGGAACTTTCTGAAACATTTACATTACTTTTTGCTCCATTCATTAACCCAGAATCTGAGCAATCAGTCTTGGATGCTGTAGATACAATCACTGCGTTTTTTTTCTCCACTTTTGAATCATCTAAAGGATCAAATGCTGTATCAACATGTATTTCACTTGTATTGTGGGCTAGTGTAGAAGAATTAAGTTGCTCTATTAGTGCATTATCAAGATTACTCTTGGGGGCATCAGAAGTTTTCAATGACTCATTTCTTACAACTGGATTGTTAAATGCAAAACGTGTAATGTTCACCTTACGGACTGGAAAATCATATTCACTTTCACTACTATCCAGAGATTCATCACATTTAGAAGTAGTATCTTTTACAAATTTTTTATTGGAGTTATTTGATTCTGATGGTGTATTAAGCTGTTGTAATGCATCCAATGGTATAATAGGCAATACTTTGGATGATATTTTGTCTGTTACCAAAATATTAGACTTTGAATTTATACACACAACTATGCCAGTCTCTTTTGGAATACTGGAATCCAAATCTATGTTGCACTCTATACTCGGAGTTACTTCTTGACATTGGGTTTTGTTACCGTTTTCCCCATTTTTGTGTTCTTCATCTACTACCATGTGAACTGGACTGGAAAGGACCACAGATTGGAATGGTGCATGACTATGAATAGGAGAGCTTTCATCATTGCATGTAATACATTCACCATTCAGATGTTCAGTAGAAGGTGGACATAAGTGATGATTACATTCAACCAGCTTTGATGAATAGGCAAATTCATCATTACAAGTATCTACCTGTGATGACTGCACCTCTGTTTCAGGTTTTAGAACTTCTGTTGCAGCCGGAGACAGATTTAAATCTTTTGTAGCACAAGATTGGTCACTGGTTTCAGCAGGTGAACTCTTTTTACATAGATTATCCTCATTATGAAATAATGATCTACTGGTCATTGTGTTCACCTTATTGTCAGGTTCAAGTTTGAATAGATTTTCTTTTTGAGGTGAATGTTCTTCTAGAAGGTCTTTTTTAACCATGGTTTTAAGTTGCATTGCTGTAGAATGATTTTCGTTTGGAGATATGGTCATAACTTTTTTTTTTTCCGTTGTACCTTGAACTACTTTGTGAGGACTTTTACTTATTTTTTCTGTATTTCCAGATATATCCGATATTGGATTCTCCTTAACAGTTCCACAATCTATTAGACATGTTGTATCTGAAAGTGCCGACAGATTACTTCTCTCAGATAAAGATGAGGTCTGCAATAATGTCTCACTTTGCTGTCCGTTTTTTTCTACTGCTTTTATTTCACTTATCGTCTCTACATCAACAGAATTGATTAAACATATTTTAACATCATTGGATAAAGTAAAGTCTTCATTTGTCAAATTTAGTTTGCAATGTAAATCCATTAATGAGCTTGAATTTTCTTTTTCGTTGGAACTTTCTGTTTGCACATGTAACAAAGCTTTTTGGTCACTTTCTAGACTAGCAGTATTAAATTGGTTCACAGATATTGACATATCCTTAATTGTGATTAAACTGTTTTCATCAACTGGATGTTCAGTATAGGGACTATTATTGGCATTGAAGCATCCAAAAGATACACAATTTAAACGGTTATATTGAACCTTCTCCACAGCACCATTTGCCACAGTTAGATCTACAGGATGAC
Source organism: Engystomops pustulosus (assembly GCA_019512145.1). Lineage (NCBI taxonomy): Eukaryota > Metazoa > Chordata > Amphibia > Anura > Leptodactylidae > Engystomops > Engystomops pustulosus. Next base: position 115,848,637 of record CM033645.1, read on the forward strand.
AATCATCAGTATTCAGTTTACTACAGTCCATTTTTTCCAGTGGCACCATTTCTGTGTCACATGCAGCATCTTGAATGTCATTTCCTGGAACTACAGGCAAAGCAACATTTTCTGGTCCATCTAGAAGTCTATCACTAAATGCTGAATTTGGAAATGTGGTTGCAGGACTTTTCAAGACATCAGTTGTAGAAACTTTAGCAAATGTGATACTGGTTGTAAAAGGATTGATTATTTCCTTATGTTCCGTATAGAGAAGATCATCAGTAGCCATTTGTTCTTCCTGAAAAGGCAATTTTTGAGTAGAATGCTCAAGATGGCAGCCGTTTGTTATCTTGGCAAGGTCTGGAGCATCATTTGAACATACTGTGGTATTAACAGCAAACTTATCAGTGGCTTCGTGTTTCTCTTCAACTTTTTCAGTTGAGCTACTGTTTTCATCTGACTCATTAGGTAACATCTCTGTGTTTAGTTGAGAAAAACAGTCGGATTCATCAATTTCATTAATGCTTTCAGCCTCACTTGAGTCTGTAAGTTCTCCAAACACGTTCTGTAACCCAAAAAAAAAAAAAAATTAGATATTTCAATTATATCTCTCTCTCTCATATATACATGTATATGTGTATATATGTATATATGTATATATACATATATATACACACATATATATACACATATATATATATATATGTGTGTATATGTATATATATACACACACACACACACACATATATACACACACACACACATATACACACACACACACACACACACAGAATTATATCAATTTAATTTAGTGTGTGGTCAGTAACCTCAATTCAGTTCAATAGCTTTTAAATAAGGTAGATTCCTTAAGAATCCATTTTTCATAGCTAAGCAGCAGTTTAGATATGAAATGTGTTTTCACCACCTGATTAGTGTGCAGTAATAGCTCCCTTCCTCAACCTTGAGGGTACGTATGTCCTACATCCCCCATAAACGGCAATAGCCGCATGGAACGATCTGGTGGAGCACAACTTGTGCTCATCGTACATTCATAGCCGCAAAAGTTTCAGTCTTCTTCCGTCTGCTGTATCTCATAGATTGCAACTTTTTAGTCACGTTCAGTGTCACTGTTTTTTGTGGTCTGTAACCCTTTATTTAGCTCTTGATCACAAATCTAGGAATATGCAAATACGTCTTCGATCATGGCTTAGAAGTGGGTGGCTACCATGGCCGGGGTGCAGGAGGCGGCAATCAATCCTTTCTGTGGGCATCCAGCCCATCCTCCAGCACACCAGATAGGACTCAAGAATCTTGCGGTCGTTCCAATCAACTTGGAGCAAGTATGCCTGCTTTCAGTCATATTTGGATACTAACTTGTCTCCTTGGGACTGTGGAAGAGGGAAAGGTGTATACAGGGAAATTACTTTGGAGGACCTCCTGCTGGCCCTATGATCTCTTGTACATAGGGAAGACACTTGAAAATGTTAAATGATGCAATTTCCCCTCCTTCTGCTACTTGTTGCTGCTCCTCAGGAGGCTATATGATGAAAGTTTTTTCAGAACATGGGGCAATAAGTTCTGCTTTAATTTATTGGTTTGCACCTCGCGATAAATCGAGGTTTGGGGTGCAGTTGGGCACTCGGGTCGTCAAAAGGTTTGCCATCGCTGGCATGAAAACAATTCCTCTTTTAAGTACCTTGTACAGTATCACTTACTCTCCCCCGCATGGAGCATCTCATGACTTGTGGTATCCACAGGAGACCTAATGGTAAAGACCTTTGTAGGATATCTCTTATTTCCTGACATGATAACAAATTTCAAAGACATCCTTTTGAGTTAGGTTTATTATAATGGTTGCTTGTAAAAATTCCGCCCTTTTGTGGTCATAGGGCATATTTGTCACTGTCCGAAAGTCAAATATATCCTTAGTTGCCTCAGGTACCATCACGATCGCCCTTTAAATATTCATGAACACTGGTAAAATGAATCTGAGCTTAATTGGTTTGTCCATGCAAATATGATATTCTGACTTGATAAATCTGCCCCATAGTCTTTATTCTTTTTTCAAATAAATTTTAATATCATAGATTCCCTTAACTGGACAAATACGTTACATAATGTTAGGGTGGGACACGTATCTAAGGTGTTTGGATTAACAGCCTTCTCTCTGAGAAAAAGGTTTGGTCATGTTGCAGTCCTCTCTTTCCTCCCCAAAAAAAAAGAGAAAAAAACCAAAAACCCCCCCCACACCCGAACCCCCCCCCCCCCAAAACCCCTCCCCATTGAAACACAGAGGTTACGTTATACTGGAGGGTCAGAACATTATAGGGGTCATAGTTATGTCAGTTCATATCCACCTTACTTGGGGATCATAGAAATTTCAATCCTTTTCTAAAAGGGGTTGTGTGGGGGGGCTGCTTAAAACGATAAAACACTTACGCTTATCCTTGGCCCGCACCCATGTCCTTCAGCACCAGTTCCCCAGCAGCTTCCGTCAGCCGCACCCCTGTTCCAGAAACATTAACAGTTGGAAATTGGCTGAGGCATGGAGAAGCTGCGCGTGGGACATCAGAAGGGACCGATGGAAGTCAATACATGTTTTAATTTTCAAAGCATTAAGCCCATTGCTGTTTTGTTATCTCTCTCGGAAACCCCTTTATCATTGACAATTACTTCTCTAGATACAGTTTGTGAGTATGTACAATCAATGAGATATATGACCATTAAACTTTCCGCAAGGGGATCAGCATGCAAATTGGACTATTTTTACTTCATGCTCTGTCCTTTCCACCCCTTCTTCCTGACCAAGACACAACAATGATGTTGCAAAGTTCCGATCTGAACAGATAACAGCAATAAGGACACAGCCTTGATGAGCAGCCTACACCAGTAAACAATAAATTTTAATTGTACTGAGAACATGTTTTTCTACATTAAACATGGTGTTTTATATGTGTGGTAAAATCTTCAATACTAAGGACATGGAGTACTGGACACCGACATTCTGAAATCGGAATTTCACATTTTTTATGTTATCCAGATAATTAGTAAAATAAACATGCTTAAAATGTTTGGAAGGCTATTACATTTTTTTATAACAAATACAGTAACTGTTAAGGTTGCTTTTCTCTGCATACGAACAGCGCTGAACGGCTATATGTTTCCCCACCCTATAACTGTAGTTCTTATAATGACACCCACTGAATTTCATACACAGTTTTGTCAATATTTTTATAATTTTATTATACAAATAAGTGATCAAATTCTAAACACGATAGAAGTATAAACTGTCCACTCTGACTGAAATTGCACCATACCCAACCCCAGACTTTATATCTGTAATCAGTCACTGAAGCACTGAAGAGTCACCTTATCTTCAATCTGAATTTCCATTCTAATTAACATTTACTTTTGTTTAACCCTTTGCGCGTGACCTTTGACTAACAACACGTCACGGTTCAGCCGCGGGTGCATGGATAGGGGCTCAAGGGTTGAGCCCTCTCATAAGCTGCAAGTCCCTTTGCTGTAAAACAGATCGCAAATGCGATTTTTTTCGCCAATTTCACTGTTAATTTTAAATTTTTTTTCCCCTTCCCAGTACCCGGCATGGAATAATAAATACGTCACTATGAAGTGCATTTGTTTAAGCAGAAACCAAGCTGTCACAGAGCTCTTTACGGGTAAAAAATAAAAGTTATAGATTTCGAATGTGGCGAGTGAAAATGGAAATGAAATAAACAAAAAAGGGTGAGGTCCTTAAAGGGTTAACATATTTTGGTTGTTGGACAAATAACTACATGGGCAGCTAAAATCGCACATAATGACCTTTGCTAATACAGTCTAGTTCATTTTTTGAACATTCTTGTGCTATTTTAAAACACAAACCGGTATCTAACCCTTAAGGAACAGACTGTTTTGGTCCTGTAGGCTCATCCCGTTTTTTTTTTTTTTTAAATCTGAACCATTGGTCTCTTCGTGTCGTAATAACTTATTAACGCTTAAGGGAACCTGTCACTATGGTACCTCAATTTTCACTGTAAAGGCATGACCCTGCAGTGCAAACATGCCTTTCTGCCTTCTATAAGCTTTTGCAATTACATTATAATTGGTGCTATACTTCTCTTCTCCTTACAAATCCTGGGGTGTCACAGGGCTGGCTTTAGTTCGGATGCATTGCAAAAAACAACATGCCAGTTCCCGGGGCCCGCGCGACCTCCTCCGCTTTAACACACTAAGCTTCGAAAATCCAGAATTTTTCCAAATTTTCACCAAATATCTGATTTTCCCCTCATAAATAAATGCAAAACATCCACCAAAATTTTTCACTACATGAAGTACAAAGTGTCAAGAGAAACCACTTTTAAAATCACTTGGATATTTAAAGCTGTTCCAAGTTATAACCATTTAAGTGGCATATTGGGGGGGGGGGGGGGGGTAAAAATGGGCCCGTGTCAGGAAGGTGAAGTGCTCGGCGTTAAGGGTGGTCATATTCAGGAAACATTGGACTAACATTTATAGAACATTGTCTTCATCAGACCATTTTTAATTATATTAACGAAAGTATATATATATGGTCCAAATTATGCAATGCCATATATCTGTCTACTGAAAATGTTCATACAGACTTCAATAGACAATTGACTGGAGCTTGACCTACTTATCAGTTTAAAACTGAATAGGTTTTATTTATATGGGAATATAGATTTCATTCTGACTGCTGTTTATCGACTGCTCTAGACAGATGCCGCTCCAAAAACATGCATGTAACTTTACCTTAACTTAGCAACTGACAATGTGTTTTTCTCACTGATTAATTAGTCCATCCTCCCATACAGATTTAAAACCCAAAACCAAACAAGGCCCAATTGCATCTTCTTTGTGCACAGTTCTTTTTTTGGAAACGTGAAAATCACATCAAACATTCTTCCTCTCGTTCCTAGAGTCTGGTTATGCTTTGCATTCCGATCTGAAACACTAACATTGCAGCTCTCATGACTTTTTGGCCTGCATGTTTGTGGGGTAATCCAGATAAATAAACATTTTGATTACAAATAGTAGACTCCAAAAAGTCACCGTAGGACCAGATGATCTGTTAATATTATAGCCACAATGAAGACGCTATGGATTACTGAAATCCTGAGATTTATTTCTAGTTTTATTATTTATTTTATGTTCGTGATCCATCTGCTGCTTGTGTTTGCATCAACCATACATGGCAGAGTGATGTTTTTCTTTCAGCTAAATATAAATTGTGACACCAAGCAAAGGGTATACTCATTTAAAAACTACTTTCCAACTGCTGTACACTATACTGCCGTGAGACGCTGTTCCTGTGACTGTCAGTATCTATTCAGCATCAAGGGCTCTGCGCAATTAACCATGTGATAGCTACCAATAGAAAAGGCTTCACAATCCATCATCTGCAACAGTTTGTTCTAGGCCTTGGGCTGAGCTGAACTAGCAAAAAGATGATCCCAATATTATTGGATATACACCGGCTGTATCGTGGGTATAGTTTCAAATCATCACAGCTTCTGTGCCCTGTAACAGTGGCATGGACTAGTGAAGTGGTGACGATGACATCAGAGGGACAGCGAGGTAAGTACAAGTTTTATTTGTTTTAAGCAGCCGTCAAAATTTCATAAATGTTCTATACGTGTACAACAATCATTGACAAAAGGACCTTAACTGGAACCTGTCAGCAAAATTGACCTAATGAACCACTACCGATATTTGTCATGCAGCTGACCCTCCCAGGTCATGTTCTTAATGACGCTGTGGGTTGCATCATCAGATATCGAGCTTTGAAGTGGGTTTAATTTATTGCTTAAAGTCAAGGAGGCAGAACTTTTTTTTTATTTTAACACTGAATTCAAGCTCCCTCTTCGCTGAAGCCCGCCTTGATGTCGTAATCAAGAGACATCCCTAACCAGATCTCATAATCAGTGCACTTCAGTGGGTACTCCCCATCTCCTTGACTTTACACAGGCCAATTTCAGCTCACGTCAAAGTTGATTTTCTGGATGATGCCACCACACAGTACCATGAAAGAACGAAGGTGTTACGAGCTTGACAATACTCTGGGCTAGAGTTTATTAGACAATTGCGACATTTTTACTTTAGTTAAAATGGAACTAAACTTTACGCCAATTAATGTAAATTCAGAATAGTGCTAGCAAGAATATAAACATATACCATAATTCAGTAATCCCCTCTCTTGAACAACACATAAAAAAGTAAATCCCAAATAGAGGTATTTCCACATCCAAACATGTCTCATATATTAACCCTTACCGGCATTTGACATAATATGTACGTTGCCTGCCGGTGCGGGTGCATGGAGAGAGCTTATAATAAACCCCCCTAAAATGAAATCACCCATTTCCTTAGAACTGATATCATATAATAAACAGTAAAAATCATAAACCAATTATGTATCGCCATGTCCGGAGTGCCCAATCTACAAATATAATAACGGTTTTTGAATGTGTTTAAGCCTTACCACAAATAGCGACCAAAGACTAAAATGGGCACTTTTTTGCCATTTTAAAAAATATTTAAATTCAATAACGTGATCAAAAGGTCATACATTCCTAAAATTATAGCATTGAAACATCATCAAAAGTCACAAAAAATGCACCACCCACAGCTCTGTACACCAAAGTTATTTAGCTCGAAGATAGAACAATATTTTTTTTGTACAGGAGTTTCATTTTTGTAAATGTACAAAAACATTATAAAACCTATACACTAATTTGAAATGTTTTTTCGGCCAAACACCTCTTTCCTTGCCATTAAACCTTCCTTCCATTTGCATAACAACACCTGTCTAAAGGTATGTGCATTATACGCATCCTATGCGATCGCATGCGCATAGCGTTCCCCTGATGGAGTCCAAGGAATTGATCAGGGAGGCAAACAGCAGAGGTTACTGGGCATGGAGTAGCTTTAGCTCCCGCTCACTGGAGAGGATACGCCAAGCCATTTAGCCAAAATGAGCCTATTGTTAGATAAACTAGTTTACTTTGATATTATAACTAGGATGAGCGAAAGATAGATAGGTTAGAATGTAAGTGGAACCTATCATCAATCTACCTTATAGATACCTTGGAGTTTGCTGATTGTTAGGTTTTCCTCTAGTATACCTGAAGTGTTTTTCTTTAGGGGTGAAGATTAGTTTGGATCTATACCTGAAGTTCATGAACTTGAGCTGGCTGATAATCACTGCTCTTCTCTAGCGAGTACATTATTATCCCTTTATAAAACACACCTCTTCAACCTGTACCAATCTGCAGGTTTAACCTGCACTGACCATTATAATATGTATATTTTCGCTGTGACTCTTCAAATTACACATGTCAATTCTTTACATCATCCCTAAAAGTTTTGTCCTCCAAATGAAATATAGCCTTACACTTCCCACATTATTTGGACTCCTGTTGAGGCTTAGTATTAAAATATCATTGAATCACAAGTTCTGCTTTTATGTTGTCGTATTAGAGGTCGCATTAACGCCTCACACCGTCATAGACTCTGATACGGCAACATTTACCCCCCCAAAATAATTGCCTGCGCGGTTTAGCGCGCTGCTGCAAGATGTAACATGTCAGTAGCGCGATTACAGCGTGCGCCGACATCTCACAGGACATTTGACACAGTGATCAGTGCAGGGGTGCGTCGGAGAGACCCCGAGGAGAGCGCAGGCCCCGGGGAGACATGTGGCCCGAAGCTGCTGCTCCCGTCCTGCTCATCTCTACCTGCCCTCAGCTGCCTGCGTTTGTGCTCGCAGGACATAAAGCAGTGCTGTTGATTTTCTGTGATTGTAGCGTGTGCAGTGCTCTGTTAGGTAGCCGTGTGCAGTGTTCTGTGAGTGTGCGTGTGCTGCGTGGTGGCTTTGCGGCGTGGTGAAGCGTGTGCTGCGTGTGAGCGTGTGCGAGTGGTGCTGTGTTGTGACGTGTGCAGTGTGTGCTGTGTTTGTGATCGGTGAGCGTGTGCAGTGTGTGCTTGTTGTGCGCGGGTGAGCGTTTGCATGTGTGGGCCGTGTTGTGAGCGTGTGCAGTGTGTTCTAGGGGGGAGGGGGAGCGCCGGTGAGCGTGTGCAGTGTGTGCTGTGGTTGAGCGGTGAGCATTGCAGATGTCTGTGTTGTGAGCGTGTGTCAGTGTGTGCTGTTTTTGTGAGCTGTGCAGGTGTCGGTTGTGAGCGGTGACGTGTGCTGTGGTGCCGTTTGTGGGCGTGTTTCAGTGTGGTGCTGTTTCTGAGCGTGTGCAGTGTGTGCTGTGTTGTGAGGCAGGGTGCTGTTGTGTGCTGTGTTTGAGCGGTGCGCGTGTGCAGTGTGTCCGTGTTGTGAGCGGTGAGTGTGTGCATTGGTGCTTTGTTGTGGACGGTGAGTGTGTGCAGTGTGTGCTGTGTTTGTGACGGTGAGTGTGTGCTGGGTTGTGAGCGTGTGCGTGTGCCTGTGTTGTGAGTGGTACGTGCAGTGGGTGCCTTGTTTGTGAGCGGCGAGCGTGTGCTTGTGGCGTGTTGTGAGCGTGTGCAGTGTGCGCTGTGTTTGAGTGTGTGCAGGTTGTGAGCGGTGAGTGTGTCCAGTGTGTGCTGTGTTTGTGAGCGTTGCGTGTGTGCTGTATTACTGAAATTTTCATCTCCTGGTTATAAATAACCCCAAAAGGGTGAAGGAGTAGTTTTAACCCTTTCTGGAAAACGTTAGTGCCACGTGATGTAAAATATATTCATACATGTTTGTATTTTATCCTGAGCAGTTGCTAAGAACTTTACTCAACAATACAAATCTCAAAAAGTGCCCCAAAATCTATTTTTCCAAACTGTGGCCCCACACACTATCAACACAGACCAGGGGACCGTCCCCTCACCCTCCCCTACACAAAATACATTAAATGCTGTTCGTCCCAATACATTATATATTATCATTTATCAGCTCCATCTCCTTGACTTACCACATACATTGCCCTTCAATTATATATAATTGGTCAGTAGATAAATATACACCTGACCAAGATCAGTACATAAATAAGTATCATAACATAGTTTATATAAATACAGTACCATAAGCTGTCAAATAAATAGGTAGAAGTAGCAGCACTGTGGATAACCGGATAAACCATTGGGTGCAGGCTTCAAGGAATCCCACTCAGGATCCCATATGCATACAAACTCCAAGGACGGAAAGCAGCACTCCAAGATAAATGTGAATGTTTATGCCACACCAGGGTAAGAGCTACTTTCGGCTGACTCTATGCAGCCATTCTCAAGCATGCTTGAGAATGGCTGCATAGAGTCAGCCGAAACGTAGCTTTCCAGGGGCCTCGGTTATTACAGAAAGGGAACAACTCCATATGAAAGCCTATGAATTTAGAGTGAGATTTAATACAATGTGTGAGGAGTAACCCAGTACTTTTGTTTGTATATTTAATTGTATTTTTTGTGCGCCATTTACCAAACAGCAGTACCCCAAGACATTCACACAAAAGGACATTATACAAATTACATTATGTATATAGTATCTACATTGCATCCAGATACTATTTTAACTATAGAAGACACAAATACACAACGAAGAGCTAGATTACATTGAAAAATCCAGCCCCACCTTGGCATTTTCACAAATATTGCTTGTTCAGACAATAATAAAAATAATAACAATAAAGAAAGATTTAGAAAACTTTCGAAATAACTGAAGTAACGAAGTCAGATTTCTGTCATATTTGTATGAACCCCCAATTTTCATGTTTTTCCATCCCTGTTTTTTTTTATGTTCCAATTTCATTTGATATCTTGTAATATTCCCCTGGGAATAAATCATGTAAGTTCTGTAGCTGAGAATTCAGAGCTTCTAAGGTCTGTTTCATGTTCAGAAATATGTAGTTTCAAACCACAGATTTACAGAAATAGAGCAAAACTTTCCTTTACAGCTGCAACTGTTATATGAGTATAGAAAACACAACTTTCTTAAAGGGAATCTGTCAGGCAATTATAAGCAACAGAACCAATCCACAAGGGAGACCCCAAGACAGACAGTCCACTGTATATACCAAGTAGTCTCCAATTGGTACCGCCGTTTGTGAACCTAAATTGGTATTATGGCGGATACCAAAAAAGATTGCAAAGTACTGACCACTATAATTAAATTGTTGAAAAGCAGAAAGTGGCTATATTAAAATATAACTTTTAATAGGTCAATCAATAAAAAATGTGACAAACAGGTAACACACAAACATAACATTGAATGACGCCGCTCAGCCATAGACTACCATTATTCGATGGAATATTAAATGTAGCCAAGACAAGAGTCACAAGAATTAGTACTCTTAAACACCGGACATTACTGGACCAGCCATAAGACACTACTATTTACACTACTGGTCGTGTATCGTAAGACCAATAGGGTATAGTGAGAGCAGAAGTGGCAAGCATCAAGGGTACAGTTTGATTAGCTAGTTACATAACGAACACTTTGTAACACAAAGCTCTTAGGCTATCCGATATCAAGTAAATCACAGGCGTGTTACAAAAATAACTGCAAATGACATAGAAAGTGAGAAAAAATGGAGTGGTCTCACCCAGTCTCGTAGCTTGATAGATAGTGCCTCAGTAGTAGTATCGGGATGACACGGGGTAGGTGGCCCCGATGAAGAGATAGCCCTAGTTTATTTATTACTCCTGTCACCCCCTTTGCTCCCGCCCTAACAAGGGCGGTCCCACACTTGCCCTGGTGTCTATGCTGTCCCTAGATGTCCATCAGGTGTTGAAGGGCCTTTCAGGCAGTTGTTCAATTGTCTTTAACTCCCAACGCGTTTCCCCCCGTTCCATACGGGGTTCATCAGGGGAATCAAGCACGTAGTGACTCGGTGCCAGGTCCGGTTACCGAAGTCAATGCCTGACTAGAGCTTTCCCCGAGTGCGGGGGTAAGCAGAGATGAGGATTGGCAGTGGCCGTTCCTCCAAGAGACCCGGCCGGCATTGGCGTGCAGGTCTCTATGCTGGCGTGCGCGATGTCCTATTGCGCATGCGCCATTCAAAAAGTGTGCTTCCGATAGTCGGTCCCGCCCCCATATGACGCGTACTCTTGCTTGTGACGCGTTACTCGTCATGAGGGTGGGTGGATACTCTCAGGAATGAATGAACCAGACATACAGGAATTTACCTGTGTCCAAGGTAACTAGTTAATCGTAACCCCTTGTCAAACATAATACAGCAAGTGACATTAGTCACAGTAGTAGCCTATAGAGAGAGAAAGTACTAACTAAGCGGAGTTTATAAAAAGGGCTAGAAAATGTATCATAAACCGGAGCTAAGAGGGGAAAATGTCAACATTTTGGAATCTGTCAGGCATTTACTGTAGTGAGTTGCTCTGCATGATGAGTCAGCGACTCCTGTCAATTATAAAATGAAGCCCCATGCTTACCATTGTAATCCTGTGAATTGAGTCATCCAGATGTTCCTGAGCTGTCCTGAGTCAGGCTGCAGCACCACCTTCCTCCCCTGTCCTCTTGTAAACACGCCCCCTTCCACTTCTGCTCTTGTAAACACGCCCCCTTCCACCTCTGTCTTCTTGTAAACACGCCCCTCCATCCTCTGTCCTCTTGTAAACACGCCACCTTCCTCCTCTGTCCTCTTGTAAACACGCCACCTTCCTCCTCTGTCAAGCATGCTTGAGAATGGCTGCATAGAGTCAGCCGAAACGTAGCTCTTACCACTGGTGGAATAAACATTCACTATTTATCTTGGAGTGTAGCATGGTGTACCTAATAAAGTGGCCGGTGAGTGTATATCTCTGAAGTATTTAGCTAAAACCATTTACTATCGGTCGTTTATAAGTTCATTTACTATGGGTCGCGCTGCTCACTTTCGTCTGACTGTGCATATTCAGGGATTTCAGGGATTGTGCGGGTATTTAACAAGTGTGTGCACATGATCCTATTTTAGCACCGCTGCAACACATTTTAGGGGGCGTGTCGTCGGACTGATTCGGACTGAGCGCAGAATGATCCGAGCAGCGCGGGCAGCGGCTAGTCTATCCCAGGGTCACCTGATCTGGCCAGCCAACCACTGCTATCGACGTGTAAGGGTACCACGTCATGCTGGGTGGAGTGCAGAGTCTCCTGGCTTGTGATTGGCTCTGTTTCTGGCCGCCAAAAAGCAAAACGGCGGGAGCTGCCATTTTCTCGAGCGGGCGAAGTATTCGTTCGAGCAACGAGCAGTTACGAGTACGCTAATGCTCGATCGAGCATCAAGCTCGGACGAGTATGTTCGCTCATCTCTAATAATAAATTATTGAGAAAAAACCCCCCAAAAAAGCTATCTACATAAAAATAAATCAAGTGGTAAAAAGAATCCTATATAAATAAGGTGTAAATTACCACAATTACCAACCCTCAGTTATTACATAAAAATACTAGTGCAAAATAATTAGTGGGATTAGAATTTTTAATCAGCATAATTGATGGTGTAGGATTTAGAAAAAACGTGTCAAATACTTGTTTCTAAATCAAGCTGCCAATGAAGATTTCATAATTCAAAATGGATATGACCATGTGTGTCCAAACAAATTATTGGTGCTTACTTAAAGCATGCTTGAGAATGGCTGCATAGAGTCAGCCGAAACGTAGCTCTTACCACTGGTGGAATAAACATTCACTATTTATCTTGGAGTGCTGCTTCCTTCCTTGGAGTTTGTATGTATATGGAATCCTGAGTCAGTTCTTGAAGCCTGCACCCACATTGGATTTAATCCGGTTATCCACAGTGCTGCTCCTTCTACCTATTTATTTGATATATAGTAATCGAGTAGCATGATTAGTGAGGTACATGGTATGATACTGGATAGATACAGATACTACACATAATAATTGAACAGGTTACGATCGAATACAAGATGTCCAAGACAACGGCGACGTCCATGATATATGATGCTAGATAGATTCAGATACTACACATAATAATTGAGCAGATTGCAGTCCAATACAAGATGTCCAAGACAACGGCGACGTACATATGTAAAGGTCAGCAGTGGTTGACGAGTGATAACATAAAAAATAGCACATGTCTGTACTGAAAGGAAAATGAGAAGAAGATAACGGACACAAAAGTTCAACCCATGGGTAAGTGGGAAATGCCACTCATCCTTAGTATAGCAGAGAGTAAATATGGCACAATTACAAAAAGCGACCAATGCAAGTCACGCCCGGTCCTTGGTGAAGATCAGTATCATGACAAAAAGGAGTCTCTAAGACTGAAGTACTTCAAAATAATGAGTAGCAAAGATGTGCATAGACCCTTCCAAGAAGGAAATAGTCAGAGCCACTCAGGACATATATGAAACCCCAAATATATCAATCTAAGTAATTGTAAAAAAAAAATATATATATATATCTGTAAGATATAATGCACAAAACGACTGCTAGGCAAATGGAAATGAAGGACAACACGCCGCGGGATCGCGACGGGACCGGGTAAGTAAATCTGCCTCAATTGTGTCAAGCTCAATCAGGCCTATAATAGGTATAGTTCACTTGCTTCAATACATTATTATTACATCTCTAGAAAAAATAAATAAAACGTGAGTAACTTAAGGTCCACTCCATGTGGGAGGTAAGTCCAATGTTGTATAACAAGAGTTCAAATATGGGAATAACTCATATGTTAAAATAATTGGGTGTTTGAAAAAGTTCACAATTCAGCCATTAGATGCCTCAAGGGCTAAAAACTTGAATTTCCAGGGACAGCGGTTTAACCCTTGGACACAACAACCTTATTTGTTTCCATTTTATATTTTGATAGATCGGACATTTTGGGGCTGCGGCGTTAACTAACGTGTTTATGATTTTTTACTGTTTATTTATATCAGTTCTTTTAAAGGGGGGTTATTTACATTTTTATGTTTTTTGGATTATCAAAATCAATCAAATCCAATATTGGAGGGTGTGTGCTGGAATATGCAGCAAACACCCACCTAGTGTAGAGAGGGCTTAGCCCGTAAGCTAACGTCACACATCAGTAAGGGGTTAATATTCCAGGTTGTGTACTGAGAAATGAGCTTGAATGGATCAAGAAACGCATTTGCAACATTTTTTTGTGGATTCTGTATTTATGGTAATCAATTTGAACTTCAAATGACAATCTTTCAGAGAGGAACGCTGGCTGGTGGATATACCCCTGCAACTGCAGCTCTGACAAGGACCCACTTTCCCAGATGAGTCACAGCTCCAGGAAGGCAGATTTGCTAATTTTTAATAACAATCACTAGAGATGGGCGAATTTGTTGAAATTCAGTTCGACCCGATTGGCTGAATTTTTCGATAAAATTCGATTCAACCCAAATCAAACATGATGACTCACATTAAAAAACATTGTTTGGGCTTCAAACAATGCTGTGTTTTAGTATGACACGCACATGACAGCCGCCGCTCTTAGAATCGTTTCACTGTTCAATTCCATGGGCACTTACATAGGCTAACTTGACCAAATAAGTGCGCTTCAGGAACGCAGCCTGACAAGGTAACATCTGTGCCAGCTCGAAAGGACTGAGTGTGGGGGTGGCAGCAGCAGTAGGAGGTCAGAAAGTGGCACAATGAAAGAATGGAGGTGCCGGCAACATGGTAGGCCACAGAGTGGCACAAGGACATAGTGTGGAGGTGGCAGCAACCTGGTAGGCCACAGAGTGGCACAATGACAGAGTTTGAAGGTGGTAGCAACCTAGTAGGCCACAGAGTGGCACAATGACAGAGTGTGGACATGGCAGCAGCAGGAGGTTAGAAAGTGGCATAATGACAGAGTGGAGGTGGCAGAAACCTGGTAGGCCAAAGAGTGGCACAATGACAGAGTGTGGAGGTGGCGGCGGCAGCAGCAGGAGGCCACAGAGTGGCACAATGACAGTGTTGAGATGACAGCAACCTGGTAGGCCACAGAGTGGATCAATGACAGAATGTGGAGGTGGCAGCAGCAGCATAAGGTCAGAGAGTGGCACGATGACAAATTCTTTAGCTAGCAACAACAGGGGAGGCCACATTGTGGGTCCTACCCTCCCTTGGGTTTTGTATAGAGGACCTTTGTTTCCTTTTTAAATGCTTTTATTGGTTTTTTGGTTTGGTGTGTAATATTTATGTTGTGTTTATATTAAATAAAGATTGTGCATTTTGGAATAGCACATGTTCATCTTGTATCATTGCGCATTTAGTTTTTCATGGGCCAGTTTGCTACCATTTTGTGTAGTTCCTCCTCATTAATTTTCACATTGTGGCAAAATGACAAAGTGTGAAAAGAGTTTGTCGTTGAAATGTTCCATTAAAATTTGAATTTGAAGATTAAAGATCCCACACGTATCATACATTACAGCTTTCCTGAAAATATCATACCTTTGCCAAAAAAGATCTGCAAAGGTGGCACCAGCATTAGCATGAGGTCAGAGAGTGGCACAATGACCAATTCTGGAGCTGGCAGCAACATGGTAGGCCCCAGAGTGACACAATGACAGAGTGTTGAGGTGGCAGCAGCAGCAGGAGGTCAGAGAGTGACACAATGACAGAGTGTGTAAGTGGCGGAAACATGTCTTAGCCACAGAGTGGCACAATGACAGAGTGTGGAGGTCGCAGAAGCATGGTAAGCCACAGAGTGGCACAATGATAGAATGTGGACATGGCAGCAGCAACAGCAGAAGGTCAGAGATTGGCACAATGATAGAGTGTGGAGCTGGTAGCAACATGACAAAGTTCGGAGCTGTAGCAGCAGGAGGTCAAAGAGTGGCACAATTGGAAATTCTTTAGCTGGCAGCAACATGATGGACCACCGAGTGGAAAAATGACAGAGTGTGGAGGTGGGTGACAATTCCAGTCCCTGGTAAAGATGGTGGGAGTTAGATTGAGCAACTGGCAGCAGATGTGTGGCATCAGGCGGGTGGCAGCATCAGAATAGTGGCTAAGGCAGGTCGTTAGAATCCAGACTCATTTCTTTTGGGGGAGGCGTCATGGCTGAACTAATCTGATGCATAAGGCATTGGTGTGTTGAAATCCTGGCCGATCCACACCTGATTCATCTTGACAACGGTCAGTCTCTCCACATTATGGGTGGATAAGCAGGATCTCCTTGGGGTAATGATGGCTCCTGCCGCACTGAACACACGCTCTGATGCCACACTACTGGCCGGGCAGGACAGCTTCGCTAATTCAAACTCTCCAAGTTGCATCCACGCATCAAGTTTGGCTGCCCAGTAGTCCATGGAATCCTCTACCTGGGGTGGTAAAGTGCTGTCCAACTAGGCCACCACCTCCTGGTGCAGGGTCTGTTCCATGTTCTGATTCTGCTGGTGTCAGCTACACTCCTCACTAGGCGCGTGAAGGAAGCTGCTCATTAAGGACTCCAGACTTAAGCTGCTGCTGATGGAGCTGCTACTGTTCCTACCCCCCATCTCCCCACATCAGCCATGGCAGTAGTACGCGAACGTTGACTGCCAGGAATCCACCGGTCAGACCTGACAGAGGATGGACAATGTCACACATAGGCAGCGGCCAACTTTGTGCACAGTATTTCTCTATAGTATGCCAGTTGTTCCTCCCTCTCTGCAGCTGGAAAAAAGTCACCCCTTTTTGACCTGTAGCGAGGGTACAAGAGGGTAGAGAGCCAAAACTCAGTGCTTGTGCTTGGCTTTGTAAGAATGGATGTATTGCATGCACAGTTTCCTGGCCATTTTAGAATGTCTTGCAGATGGGTGGAAGATTTGAGGAACCTGTTGATAATCAGATTGAACACGTGTGCCATGCAGGGAGCATGGCCAATCCCTCATCAATGCAGTGTGGACACCATTTTCCTGTCACCATGGTTCCGATTGGCATGTGTGCCACTAGGTGTTGCTGCTGTTGCTGCAGCGGCAGGATCTCTACATCTGTTCCACATTTCTCCCAGGCCAATGGATGTGTTCACGCAGGACCGTGGTGCCAACATTAGCTCCCTGGCCACGCTTCAATTTATGCCAGCAGATTCTACATATACGCACCTCTGGTGTCTTAACAAAAAACTGCCACAATGCCGAGGTGGTGATTTTACTGCCAACACTCTGCACTGAGAGACTACTAACGCCAATGTCTCGCTGAGCCCCTGTGCCACTGCTAACTTGGACCTGCAAAGCGGGGTGGACTCTACAGGCAGCACATACAGTGTGAAGTGCAGAGATTGAAAATAGCTGCTAGTTTTTATAGGGGTGTGTAACATCGCATAAGCCAGCCGCTCACTGATTGGCTTACAGGTCTGCACATGTGATTGAGGGTGTTCTATTCTCCTTCCCAGAGTTCTCTGCCCCATGTAACACATTGGGGCAGATTTACTTACCCCGTCCTGTCGTGATCCCGCCGTGCGTTGTCCCACGAGGATTCAGGTCTGCCGCGATTCACTAACATTCTGCGCCCGAGTTCACCTGCTTCTTCCTGGTGTATGTGAGTGCTTGATCTTGCGACACAATTCTTTTTTTAAATTCCGCGGTTTGTCTGAATCAGTCAGGTTGACTGCCGGCCACGCCCTCCATTTTCTGTCGCATGCAAGCCGCCGCCGATGCACCACAATCCAATCACGTGCCAAAATCCCAGGGCAATTTGGCGTAAAACTGAAATATTCGGGAAACCCGGTGAAAGTGTGGCGTTCAGACCCTTAGTAAACGTGCTCGTGCCCATTTTGGTAATAAAGGAGAAAAAAAAAGTTTATTCTCAAGAATCACAATAAACTTCAGATTCGTGGCAAACCAAAGTTTTCCCGAAATTCTAAACGAATTTCAGTTTGTTAGAATCAATTCGCCCATCTCTAATAATCACCATTATCATAAAAAAATTAATATATAATTAAAATATATCATTGAGAAAATCATATAAACATAATGCTTCCAAGATACATCACTGGTCTCTAATCGCTGTCAATATTGATTACAGACATGTGACCACTACAGGCAAATTTTTTGGCTTTTAGGTTTAGCTCAATCCAGAGATCTCACTGATATATTGGCCGAGCGAGGGTTCCCTAGAAGAACCATCAGTAAAGCCTTTCAGCACGCCCTATCATCCAGGAGAGAGGATCTTTTAGTTCCGCGTACCAGAGAGGGGGATAATGCTCTACGCATAATAGGCACTTTTGATGCCAAGGCAGAGGTGGTTAAAGGGGTTGTCCGAGAATACTGGAGTATTCTGAGACAAGATCGGGAGATGAGAGACTAAACGAAAAAGTTACCCTCAATTACGTACAGAAGGGGGAAGAATTTACGGGACAGACTGGTACACAGCCATCTCGAACCGGCACGAGTAGCCACAACGTGGCTCTCGACTCGGGCCGGCACTTTTAAATGCGGCAATTGCAATGTGTGCCCACTGGTTCTCCTGGGGACACGTTTCGAAGTGTGAGCACGGGGGAGACCTATTCAATCAGAGATTATGCAAACTGTCGTACTGAGGGAGTGGTATATATGCTCACATGCCCGTGCCCACTCAACTATGTTGGTAAAACCTATCATCCGGTAAAAACTACGATCCAGGAACATATGGGCGACATCAGAAACCATCGAGAGACCACAGTAGCTAAACATTTTGCGGGGAAACATTGTAGTGACCCTAAGTGTTTGCGCTTTCAGGTTATCAAAAAAGTTAGACCACCAAAACGTGGAGGCAATTGGGACCGCCTCATCTGTCAAAAAGAGACTAGGTGGATCTACACTGTGAGAATGATGGAGAACAGCAGGCCCGCGCCTGTGCAGCCCCGGCTTCGGAGCAGTGACCGCGCAGGATCGTCGGACGAGGGTGCGCAGCTACGAGCAGCTGCGCACCGAAGATGGTGAGTAGGAGGGGTAAAGTGGCTACCGGGGCGTGGAGTAGCCGCCTCGTGTAACCTCAGATGCGGCTACTCCACGCCCCAGTAGCCGCATAAGAAAATTTGCATAAAAGTCAAATGCGAGGTCGTAAGGATTTGCCCCCAAGTTACTAAAACACTTGATCCATTGATCCACCTACCACCCGATCTACCTTTATAGGTAGATTTGTGGTGGTAGGTTCCCTTTAAAGCCATTGTTAAGAATTTTCCTTGCATTGAGTTAGTCCTTTGGCAAAGTGTTTAACCTGAAACCTACATAAACGTGTATATGTTGTAGATTTCAAATATAATGTGTGCCAGAAAATATGAAAAATATCAGGCAGCTGAAAAACAGAAATTTGGTGACACTTTTTTTTTTTAAATAATTACCCACCCTCCCCCAAATATATAGAAAAATATAAGGTGTGCCATTTTTATATATAATGAAGCAGCAGAATTAGAGCAGATTCATTTAAGTTAAATCTCAATCCCAAGCACAACAAAGTCTAAAAAAAACCAAACTTTGTATAATAAACTTATACCTACCGCCATTGTTAATGGTGAACACTGTATTGGTGATAAAAGATTTGGGAGTGGTCTAGCCCAATGCTGTACTTCCAACATTTCTTCCAAGTCACTTTCAGAATCTGATTTCACTGAGCAACAGTTATTTATTTCCTTGCAGGCCAAGATGTCAAGACTTTTAGCTTTCTTCATACCACCGACTTCATGGGTTCCTACCATAGCCAATTTAGAGTTAGATGAATTATTTGACTCTATCAAGTTCAATGGTGCTTGTACCGTATCCACTTCAGCTAAAACGCTATGTGTCTCACCAGTGTCAGGTCTACTGACACTAGTTGACAGTCTGCACTTAGGAGAAACCTTGGATTTAATTCCTCTTCGTCTGTCTGCAATTAAAGTTAAAACAAAAAAGATGGTGATTTTCCTATGCAAGCAATTCAAAACCTCTACAATGCTACATTGTATTTATTTACAAAGATGCTGCTGTTGCTTACTGGCAGTCAATAGGAGAAAAAGAAAATACAAATATTACCCTTTCATAGGTTAGTGATTGTCTCAGTTACAAGGCAAGGTAACCCTCAAATATAAAACATTGACCAATGTATTTTAGGCTTGTATGCATCGTCGTTGACTTGCAGCACCCAGGAGTGAGGGTGTCAGACTACTATGGTATTTAAAACAATAAAATGTAAAGAAGTTGCCCATTTTCAGACATAACACAGTTCTAGAGAGGTTTTTAAGAGGGCATGTAGATTCTCGTGGCTTGACGGTTTTAATAGACGATTTTATTTTCTATTAAATGGCATTTTTTTTAACTATTACTTTCCCAGAACCTTGCGACGTGCAATACCTCCAATATTTCTCTTGGAAACAAATAACCAAACAGGCTACCTGCTCTTGCAGTTCTGTCTCTATAGGATGACACTACAGTCACAGATGTATGCAGATTGGATATATTTGCAAAATGAAACTTAAGAACAAACCGACAGAACCCATCAGGTATATAACCCAGGAACGGATACACGCACACACACATACACACACATAATATTATTTTAATTATATATATAACATTCTCAATATCTCTTGATAACTTACATTTACCCAATGTCTGCTTTACGTTGGCATGTTTTTTTTATTCATTTGTAGATGGCTATGAGGCTTTCAACTTTAGGTATGATTTTTCACATTTTCATAAAAAATGCAAAACCATGCTTTTGAGGGGCCTGCTCAGATTTCAAGTCACTTTGAGAGGCCTTCATAGTAAGACCCCATTAGAAACTACACCCCTCAGTGCATGTAAAACAACTTTTATGAAGTTTGTTAACCCCTTAATTAACAGCGGTTAAAAACAAAATTGGGGCTAAGTGAATGTGTTTTTTAAAAAAAAAAAATGTACAAATTCTCAGTCGATAAAGCACCAAAATGATCCACAAAGTTGGAGACCTAATTTCTCCCAAGTATTAAAATCCCACATATTTGGTGGTAAACTGCTGCATGGGCACACGCCATGGCATTGAAGAGAAGGTATGCCAGAGTTTCTGGCGCCGACTCCGTTCAGCAGCCGCTGCCAGAAGCGGGTAGTAGTAGTACATCATGTTGCGGGAAGTCACAGCCACCAGTGACTAACTTCTGTCAATGTCAGGAAGGGGTTAAAGAAGAGGGGTACCCACACTCTATGAGGGAGTCCATCCCATATCCTCATTGCCAACCAAAAAAAAAACAAGTGTGCAATTATTTAGAAGGTTGTGGATTAACCCCTTAACGCTGAAGCCACTTTTCACCTTCCTGACACGTCCCATTTTTCAAATCTGCCCTGTGTCACTATAAGTGGTTATAACTTCGGAACACTTTAACATATCCAAGTGATTTTGAAACTGTTTTCTGGTGACACTTTGTACTTCATGTAGTTGAAAAATTTTGGTGGTAGTTTTGCATTTATTTATGAGAAAATCAGAATATTTGGGTGAAAATTTGGAAAAATTTTTGATTTTTGAACTTCAAAATGTTCTACTTTTCCATCCATAGTCATAGATAACCGCAAAAATACTTAATAATTAACATTCACCGAATGTCTTCTTTATGTGGACATGGTTTTTTATGCATACCTCTTATTTTGTAGGATGTTACGGGGCTTTGAACGTTAGGTGCGATTTTTCACATTTTCATAAAAAACGCAAAATCCTGCTATTGAGGGCCTGCTCTGGTTTCAAATCACTTTGAGAGACCTAATAAAAGTAAAACCCCATAAATTACCCCATTATAGAAACTATACCCCTCAACGTACGTAAACAACTTTTATGAAGTTTGTTAAACCCTTTAATTGTTTTACAGGGGTTAAAAAACAAATCGGATGCAATTTTGAAAGGGAAATTTTTTGTGCTAAATGAATGTGTTTTTCAAAAAAATGTACAAATTTTCAGTGGATAAAATATCAAAACGCTCCACAAAATTTGATATTCTATCCCTCCCGTGTATAATAATCCCCCATATGTGGTGGTAACCTGCTGTATGGGCACACGCCAGGGCATCAAAGAGAGGCTGCGCCATTCAGAGAGAATTATGCATTGTCACATTTTATTGGCTATACAATCTTTATTTTTTGGGCAATTTGGACTAAAGGGCTTATTTTTTGCGACATGAGATGCCTTTACAAATACTTCATTTTAGTGGGTCATTAGCTTATTGATGAGGTTTTATTAACTCTTGAATGTATGGAGTAAAAGAAAATTGTCAATTTTGGTTTCCTTTCTTTTTGTATATTTTGGGATCGTACACCATACACTAAAAATACTATATTATCTTTATTCTATAGGTCACTACGATTACAGCGATACCTCATTTATATAGTTTTTCATTTATTTTTACAAATTTTACTGGATAAAAACTAATATAGAGGAATCTCATTTTTTTTTGCATCGCCATCTTTTCGGAGACGTAACTTTATATTTTTGGTTGACAGAGCTATTTTAGGCTTTTTTTGTGTTGAGTTGTTCTTTTCAGTGGTACCATTTTGGCGCACATAACTTTTTTTGATCACTTTTTTTAGAACATTTTTGTGCAGAGATTTTATGAAAAATGTACATTTTTAGGCGTGTTTTTCAGGTTTGTTTTTACAGCGTTCACCAAGCGGGTTCCAATAATGTTTCTGAGTTATTGTACGGATTGTTACGGACGCGACGATACCAAATTTTGGGTTTTTTTTGGCGATTTGTGTTTTTCTCCCTTTATTACATGTGTATAGGGTATATTTTTGTTTAGGGGACTTTAACTTTATTTATATTATTTTTATTCAAAAATGTTTTTATTTAATGTTTTTAACTTTTTTTATTTACTTTTATAGGTAAGCTTGAAAAGCGATCCACGGATCAAGCTATTCTTCACATTACACAGTGTAATACAGATGTATTACACTGTGTAATGTACAACACTGAATGCTGCTCATGCTCAGTGTGTTACACCGGGTCCTGTCAGAAGGCACGGACCGCTACAGGAAGGAGATCGCGCAGCCCCGGGCACCGGCAGTCCCGGGCTGCGATCGGAACAGCGACCCCCCCGGTAAGCGCCGCTGGGGGGTCCGATTCACTTTAAATTCCCCCTAATACGCCCGATCGCGGGTGTTTTAGAGGCAGGTGTCAGTATGATATATAGCTGACACCCGCAGCTTCTGGCCCCGGCTCCGTTCAGGAGCCGGGGCCAGAAGCATGACTTAATAGTACTGCTTTTTGCGGGAACGCACCCTTCCGCGATGCAGTACTATTACGTCGGGAAGGGGTTAAAATGGGAAAATTTAAGATACTGCAGACTGTAATGTCCTGCTCAAATTAAGGCTAGCAATACTAAAATGCATCTGCTATAAATAAGATCACATGTATTTCAAGGAATTTTCATAAATTAAAACTCACTAAATTATACATACTGTATTTGAGAAATAAGGACATCAAAAATGCAAGTTTGTTGTAGAAAGGTTTTTTTTGAGAATTAGAAAACCTTGTGGGTTTTCATTTCTTACCAAAATACAGTAGATTATAATCACCGTTTTCCGTTGAAGACTCTATACATCCCCAAATTTGTTCCAGTAAATTCTTAATTTTCTCTATAAATAAAGAGATTTAATAAAGGATTTAAGTCAAATTGGAAACTGATAACAGAGAAACAAATTTACACACCACGGTATTTGATACTGGATTTATTTTAACAAAGCTCTCAGACCGACCTTAAAATTGGAAAAGTGAAACATTACATGGAAAACAGAATGTCACTCTTGACCGTTTAACTGACCCTGGAGACGAGATGATACATGATCTACAATACTACTGCAGCATGTTGTATCAAACTCCCTAGGGTTCCAACAAGCACAAATACAACAGTTTAGGTATCCCTGTGTGCAGCCATTTTAACCACTTAAGGACCTGGCCTTTTTAGTTTTTTTGGGTTTCCATTATTCACTACACGTCTTTAAAAATCCATAATCATATAAATTCCAAATGCAGTGGCATTGTAGAAAAAACACCCAAAAAACACTGTATTTGCGCTATTTTATGTGGGCTCTATTTCTTTACACCTTTTACTGTGTGCTCCAAATTTATATAGGTTATAAGTCTTAATAGAATAGAAACTTTTTGGGCAAAAAAATCTCTTCTTCATTTTGACCTATTCTGACTTTCATAACTTTGCTGTATAGACCTGTGTAAGGTGTCATTATTTTTAGGACGAGCTGACAGACATTAGTCTCTGCCCACTTCACCTCTAGTACAAAAAGATTTTTGTCAAACTTTCAGAACAGAAAATGCCAACTTTTGAAAAAAAAAAAGAACAAGTAGTATTAAGCAAGAATCATTATGTTAGTTTTTAAAGGGGAAATCACATAATAAATTTGGTAAAATCATAACTATAGAACTTTTAACAACAAACCATAAATGCAGTGTGTGATGCTTGACATTTCATGTAAACATCTGGCAAACGCAAATACTTACGTTTGTCTAGCTTCACAACAGGTTCTCTTGAAACTTGGGTCTGCGCATTTTTCTTAGTCACTAAATAAGAGTAAGGAATGAATTATTAAAAATAAATAAGTAGAAGATTTTTTAAAAAGAGGGGACAGCTAGTCCCAAAGTACACTACCTTTCTTGCTTTTTTCACTATAGAGATCATCCATTTTTTTCTGTAAAGACAACATTGAAACGTGTTTAGTAAAAATCTCACATAAGTCGTTATTTAGGGGATAGGCAATCATTATTAGTCTTCAACTACCCTAAACCAACATAGTATTAATGGATTACACATAAGATAGGCCATGGATACTATACCCTTCTCAACCCTTTAACCTCTTGGCGCTCTAGAGTGCTAGGCTTCAACACTTCGCTTACGATATATCGGACGCAGAGCTGATGCCGGCTCAACTTGAGATCAGAGCGGAGCCTGCATCATAAAACACTGGGTGTCAGCTGGAACGTAAAGCTGACACCCCAGTGTAAGACCTTTGGTCAGCGTTTCCATGGCAGCGCTGAGGCCCGTTGAGAAGCCCAGTGCTGTCTGCAGGCAGTGCCTGTAAGAACCAATGATGGTGGTGGACCAAACAAAAAAAGCAAAATAAAATTTTAAATATAAATATAATTGGATAAAAATAGCTATAATCCCCATTAAAGTAAAAATCATTACACAATCCCCACACATATAGTGTCACCGCTTACGTAACAAGTAGGATAAAAAAAAAAATTCAACCTGCACTATAAACGCTGTTAAAAACCCAGCCAAAATTTATGATTTTTACCCATTTCAATCGACAAAAAAATGCAATACAAAGCATCTCATCCCGCAAAAAAAAAAAAATATAATTCAGAATGACACTGGTGCAAAGTACTAGACAGCCCGCAAAAACAATGCATCAAGCAGCATAGTAGACAAAACCAAAAAAGGGTTTATGCCACTTGGAAGATGGCAATGCAAAACAGTTAATGTTTTCAACAAAAGGGGATACCAACACCAAAATGGTACCACTGGAAAATACATCTCATCCCGCAAAAAAAAAAAAAAAAAATTGCCCACACATGGCCCCACCGAAATTACTAAAACTAAAATTTTATAGGCTACAAAAGGGCAGCAACATCTAGCTGCAGGGTGCTCCTACCCTTCTGCAGCTCGCTGTGTGCAATCACAAGAAGTAACAGCCACATGTGGGGTGTCACCATACTGAGGAGAAATTGTATAGCAAATTTTAAAGATGGGTGATTGCCTTGCAGCGTTGGAGTCTTGGGTTCTAGTCCCACACAGGGCAACATCTGCAGAGTTTATATGCTCTCCGTGTTTGTGTGGGTTTCCTCCGGGTACTCCGGTTTCCTCCCACACTCCAAAACATACTGGTAGGTTGTTTAGATTGTGAGCCCCATGGGGACAGGGACCGATTTGTCATGCTTTGTGCAGAGCTGCTAACCTGTGTATGCTATATAAGAATTATTATCTCTTTTGAAAATTTGTAAATTTTAGGGCTAAATGAACGGATAACCGACAAATTTATACAATTCTAAATTTCCTGTCCATTTTGATTTCATAACTATAAAGATCTCAAGGGGTTAACAATCTTCCTAAAAGCGGTTTCTGAGGGCTGCCGATTTGAAAATGGGTTGATATATAGGGGGTTTCTAATATTATACATTTCGGATTTCATTAAAAACAATAATGATCCCCATAAAAAAGGTCAATTCTGCAATCTCCCTACGGAAAACCGATGAACAATTTGTAAGCTGCATGACATCAAAATAAGGCGTTCCCGCCGTGGCGTACGGTAGAGGAGGAGGGGGTGAACACTGCTCGCCAAGCCCCTCGCCTCGGTGAGCGCTGGCGAACTTGCGGCTGATGGTCGTGTGCATGAGCCCTAAATTTTAAAAAAATTTTACATATGGGAAATGTTAATCAGCAACTGGTGGTAGATGCACTGTAAGCTATAGACGGCTAACATTCTGAAGGGGTTAAAGTCTGTAAAAAAGGCAGGTTGCATACTAACCTGGATTTTCTTTAGTTCCTTTCCCATAATTTTCTTTTCAATTTTCAGCTGTTTATAATCCTTATCATGCTTCTGAGCAGCATCTAAAAAGAGAACATACACATTTCTATTCATAAAAGGCATTGCAGCAGATCACTTTATGGACAGGTTGCAGAAGCTCAATACAGTTGCATTGCAAATATTCTGTTCTACTCTGTCTAAGCATTTGCATTACAATAGAATTGTGTGTTATACCTTACCTGTCTTCCTGCCAGAATCCTCGGTTTGGTTCCAGGGGTTTGGCTTTGGTTTGCATGCATTTCATAATACAACAAGTGACTTGTGTGTGATGTTCACTCCTTAGCTCTCAGCCCCCACCTTTGTGCTCACTCACAGGAATAGAGTTCACAGCTGGTGAGCTGACATCAGTGAGGGAGAGAAGAGCTGTACAGGAGCACAAAGGTGGGGGCTGAGAGCTGAGGAGTACACACACGTCACATGTTTTTTAAAGTGATAAATTGATATATTGCAACACTGAACCTCACCACCCAGGCTACAGTAATATACAATGTAAAAAATAGTGGAAGTGCCATCAGTGGCGTACAGATGTCTAGCCTATTCTAAGAACACCAGAAAGGTTTAGAAAGACTGTAGTCTAAAAAGTAGAAATTTTATCTTAGGAGATTGTTACCTTGGCCCACAATACATCTATCAGATACAATGATGTTCCTAAATGCTGGGACGATTTATACAATGTTGCAAATCAAAACCAATGTTCCTTCACGGATTGATAGTTGGTCACTGCAAAAATTGTAGCTTATTTATCTGTGGATGTAGTGGAATAGCAAAATCGTCATACACGTTAACAGATGTTACGTTTTGTGGCAAATGTTTAAGTCTAGGTCTTGTAACTCGGGGTTTGTAGCTGACACACGGTTTGAAGCAAGCCAAGTATGGGAGCACAAGTTATGAATCACACGATTCTAATCATGGGGTTGTTTGCTCGTACTCTGCCTCCTCTGCATGCGTGCTTACTCAGCGGGCTTGCAATCCAAGTGTCACAGGTCTATACAGCGGACCACACTGGCTTGCGTTAGGATTCCGTTCAGTAGACCATATTAGCTTATGTGGTTAAACTTGAATCTCAATCCTCAGACTCAAGTTAAAAGTTTTAGACACAGTTTGCTGCTGGATGTTCGTTGTTCGTCCTCTCAATCACCTCTACGATAGAAACACGTCTAGATGGCATTATAGTTCGGAGTTAATTCTCAGCTCCTTCCTCAGTAGCTAGTGAGGAAGCTACTGAGGAAGGAGCTACTAGCTAAAGCATTTAGGAACATTATTGTTACCTTGGCTCAAAATACATCAGATACAATTACTACTATTTAAAACTATACAGTTTTTTTGGTATGGTTGGTACTTGGGCCAATTTAGTACCTACCTACCGTGTTGCCCACTCTGTAATCTTATAAAGCATTTTTATATTTATGACTAATGCTTTGTATTTACAATCTACAGATACTGTTCGGTTTTACCACTGCCACTGTGAAGGAGAACAAAATTCTGGCATAAAGTAGATTGGCGATGTCAATAATTTTTTTTGTGTCATAGGTCCAATATGGAGACTTGAAGATGTGATATTTCATTACTACTAATGTATTATTTGTTATACAATGTCAGTGTATCGGGCAGGCAGCCTCATCAGGGTCTAACAGGCCTTTGCAGGGGATCTTTATTGGGCCTTCAGCTGTCTTTTACGTTAAATGATAGATATCAGGGGAACTGGCACAGACAAGTTTAATTTCATTTAAAGCGATTGCATGGGTAAATCAGGACACTGCTCTATCAATTTTCTTCTCGTCTCTCTGACCACACTTTCAGAGTTTCCTTTTCCGGACCGCTCTTCTTGGTGTTGGGGGTTCCTCAAGGCTCAATTCTTGGTCCTGCTCTTTTTTTCAGCAATAATGCCCCCATTGGAAAAACCATTAGCAGATTTGGTTTTAGTAGCATCTTTATTCTGAGGATACCTAACTATATACATCTGTATGTAATTTCATCCGTACAGGACACTGGTCATTGTCGGTCTCTAACAGGTCATTTCTCTTCCGGTCATTCGAGATAATTTAAGTACATTACATGAGCGTATCCATCATGTGCAAGTCATGCCCTTTTCCATTTTAGTGTTTTTTTTTTGTTTTTGCACCATTACACCCAAAAGCCAGATGTTTTGTTTACAGAGCAATGAGAGTGTATTTACTAATGCCACCATTTTAATAACATTTGTAAAGTATAAAAACATTTTCTTAACTCTGCACCAATTTTTCCACATTTGGAATTTTTTTTCAGCTTCGCAGTACACGGCATGTTAAAATAAATAACATTACTGGAAAGTAAAATTTGTTACGCACAAAATAAGCCCTCACACAGGTCTGTACACGGAAAAATGAAAAAGTTATGGATTTTTGAAGTTGGAGAGCGAGAAATGAGCCGGAAAACCCTCCGTCCTTAAGGGGTTAATGCGATTTTGAAAATGGGGCAAATGTCTGCTAAAAGAAAATATATGGTTTGTGTTGGGATTTGCTATAATTCTTTTTGCAGTAATTTCGGTTTTAATTGTAAATGTCAAAATTGTAAAAATTGCTCTGGCCAATAACAAGACAAAAATCCAGAAATGCCTGGAAGTGAAAGGGTTATGGATTTTTGAAGTTGGAGAGCGAGAAAACCCTCCGTCCTTAAGGGGTTAAAGATTGTCAAATAAAAGTTGTTTTATCAATAACCAAGTATCCTGGAGGTGGACACTACTTCATCTTATAATTTGCTTCTGTACCAAAAATGCCCCGTGCTCGCTACGGTGGTTGGGTGAGCGGATCTTAAATTATGGTTTTTAAAAGAGGAGAGGAGGGTGGATGCTGTTGGGAGGGGCGCTAGAAGATGTGCACGTTCCCGATTAGTAGCCTGCAAGGTGCAGGAGAATATCAGTCCCAGCAAGACCTTGAGTTATGTTATACAGCATGTGACTAAACACATGCTTCAAGTTAACCAATCTATCCAGAATTTTCAATCACCACGGGGAAGGGGGACAAAGTCCGTATTTCCCACTAGGATGACACAGTCGCTCCCTTGCCACTTCAGGTGGCTGAACTGGAAAAAGCTGCTCATTTGTGGTCCCCAAAGGGCGGATGTCCTTGAAAACAGATTGAGACCAAATAATATGCATATTATGGGGGTGCCAGAAATATTGGAGGGCCAAAACCCTTGTGCCTTCATGGAGCGCTGGATTAAAGCCATGCTTCCGGTTGTTTCTTTTACTTCTGCATTAGCTATTAAGTGCACCCATCGGGAACCTGCATGCCCTTCACCAGAGAACTCTTCAAAACTTTTGTTGGCCAGGCAGCTCAGCAGCAAATATACAGATGCACTTCTACAAGCTGCTAGATGCCTAGCAAATATGAATGGGAAACAATTGCTAAATCTCCCGATTTCTCAGCAACCCTACAGAAGAGGAGAGAAGGATTTCTAGGCTATAAAAAGGTGCCTACGTGATGCTGCAATCTCTTACTCAATGGCCTTTCCACCTAGACTCCGGTTGGTCTATATTGCCCCCAGCATGATGCCAAAGACTGGCTCGCCCTGCTGCCTAGGCGTTGAGGAATGCTCTCCCCACCCCTGCAAAAGGAATCTGGCAACAACCTGAAATACCTCAGTATTAATTCTAATGCAAATTGTTTCTTTGATAGAATTGTAGGCCTAATTCTTTTTCCTTTCAGGCAGAGGTTGCACAAACATTTTTCCAGAATTTTTAGCTGAGGGGGAGTCTGAAATTTTCAGTAGTACAAATATTTAACTCATAAAATGTATATAATGTTAATAGACGCTATTTGTACAAGATGCAAGATACCGTATATACTCGAGTATAAGCCGACCCGAGTATAAGCCGAGGCCCCTAATTTTACCACAAAATACCGGGAAAACCTATTGACTCGAGTATAAGCCGAGGGTGGGAAATGCATTGGTCACAGCCTCCCAGCCCCTGCCCCAGTGTATATAGCCTGCCAGCCCCTGCCCCAGTGTATATAGCCTGCCAGCCCCTGCCCCAGTGTATATAGCCTGCCAGCCCCTGCCCCAGTGTATATAGCCTGCCAGCCCCTGCCCCAGTGTATATAGCCTGCCGCCGCTGCCGGACAGATCGCACAGAAGATATACAGGGGTCACCGGAAAGGGGAGTTTAGATATATTTATTTTTTTGACTCGAGTATAAGCCGAGTTTGGGTTTTTCAGCACATTTTTTGTGCTGAAAAACTAGGCTTATACTCAAGTATATAAGTATATAATCATCTCAGTCAGTATCTTATGTGTTGAAATAGCAAATTATGGCAGTAACATTACATCATGCAGTAAACAAGATATAAACAAGCTTTTTCCTAGTCTCCTCGGACACTTAAGCCTAAAGTTCAACCTCCGGCCCAAACCCCCCCCCCCATCAAGACTGTGGCTGATCCCGCCGACCCCCTGCACAGATGGATGTCGTGTTAAAAATAATTTTATTGAAAAACTTTATTTAAAAAATCTGTTTTTTTTTTTTTTATTTCATTTGTGTGTAATTTTTATGTGTTTTTAGGGACTGTTCTTTTATACGGATCACATGTAACCATGATCTCATGGTAACATCCCATAGGATCACCGTTATCTGTATACAGACATGCAGAGGGGATACACATTGCATCTTCTCTGAATGCAGCTAGCCCCTCTTAGAGAATCCCAGTGATGTCACGGCATCCCTCTGCAGGCACAGAGGTCTGTATGAGCAGTCCAGCGTGCAATGCGATCCTGCTTCTGATATTTCCTTCCTTTGCAGCGCAACCAGTCCCATCAGTCTGTGCAATAAAGTTAATAAATGGAGCACAGCACAGCTCCTCCCTCCTGCACAATGTGGTGAGCTGACATTATTGGAGAGAGGAGTTGTTCAGGAGCACAAAGGTGGGGGCTGAGGAGTGTACAGCACACACACTTGACTTTTTTTTTTTTTTTTTTTAAATGCATCCAAACCAAAGCCAACCCATGGGGCTTAGAGGATTCTGTCCAGGTACAAAATAATGTACAACACAAAATTATATTATAATGCAAATAGAAAGCAGTAAACTATACTTGCAATGCTGCTGTAATGGGCTTCTGAAACCCATCTTTAGTGTAAATGAGGTCCCAGGTTAAATTTAAAAGTGAAGCTTTTAGCACAGATATTGACCAACAATGTCAATCCCTTGAGCAAGAATTTAATACAAATCCTTCAGTGGTCAGTGACTCAGTGGTTGCAAACGGGCAAATTAATATTCACACGTCATGTACGAAAAGGCTAAAAGAGGGCAATTTTTTCAACAGCAACATTAATCTGAGCAGGAAAATCAGTCTAGTAGTCTGTTAGGTCAGTTAGTACAACAGAATCCTGCCACCCCTGCGGTTCTACAAATAGCTTTGGAAACTGGTGAAAATCTGATGGATAGTGCAGCAATCAGGAACAGATTTTTTCAATTCTATGGATCCCTTTACGACTCGCATCTTCACTACACTCAGAACTTTTAGAATATTTAGATTTAGAATTTCCCCACTCTAGAATAGTCCTAAACAAAGCCCTAGATCAGGGGTCAGGAACCTTTTTGGCTCAGAGAGCCATGAACGCCACATATTTTAAAATGTTATTCCGTAAGAGCCATACAACATGCCCATGACCCCAGTAGATAGGTAGTCTCAGTGTCATGGGTGCCCCTGCGAACTACAGTACGTCTCAGATCGCAGGCGCAACTGTGCCCCTTTTCGTGGCGGCGGCCCCTTTCTGAGCTCACTCACCTCTCCACATTCCTGCTCCCGCTGGCACTCGCATATTTAAAGCTACCCACTTTCTGGGTCCTAGAACCCAGCATTCCCCGCTGGATCTTAGTGCTTCATGCCTATGAGGAAGCATTCCACAGTGTTTTCTTCCCAAGTGTTGACCTCCCGGACCCGTTCCTGATACTGCTCCTTCGCTGCCAGTCCTGACCTTGCATCAATGCCGCTTACCTCGACCTTGGCTGCCACTGTGGACAATGCTGCGCGTGGAACGACCTGGTGGTACCAGGCTGCAGCAAGACCATCCTGCTTTGCGGCGGGCTCTGCTGAAGACTGGGTGCCACTTAGATTCCCGTCCCAGGTGTCCCCTTACATCATTATCCGCAGTGGTCCAGGGGGTTCACTACTCCAAATCCTGACACCCATCACATGCCTCCCAGTAGATAGGTAGCCACAGTACATGCTCCCCAGTAGATGGGTAGCCACAGCAAAAAAAAATAAATTTAATATTCACTTCCCAGCGCTCCCCGCAGCCAGCTCCCCATTGCTCCCACGCTCTTCTCTTTGACCCAGGTTTAGACGATGGCGGCGATGGCACCTGGGTTGTACAAAGGACGTAGGCAGCGGTAACATTGCTGCCTGTGTCCAGTGATCAGTCTAAGACACACACAGCAGCCATTACTATTTATTAAAGATCTGTCTGAGAGCCAGATGCAGTCAACAAAAGAGCCATATCTGGCTCCCGAGCCATAGGTTCCCTACCCCTGCCCTAGATGCTCCTTTCACTTTAGAGGAAGTAACTAAAGCTATGAAGGATATGGGAATGGGGAAACCTTCAGGATCTGATGGGATCCCTGTTGAGGTTTCACCCTCTATTAGAGTGTTATAATGGAGCAAAAGGGATCAGCAACTACCATGTTCCCTTTATGCAGCCAATCAAGTGCTCATCCTTAAAGGGGTCTTCATACAAAGCAAGTTAGACCCCAACCACAGGATCGTTGGGGGGGGCTCCTTGATGGGACCTCCATGGAACACAACAGCGGGGGTCAAATGTACCCCTCATTAGCTCCCCGAGATGAACAGAGCCTCTGTTACCGCATGGGCAGGCTGCCCAGTTCATCTCTATGGAGCCGACGGAGCTTTCCACTCCCCAGAGATGAACGAGGCAGCCACTGCATGAGTGCCCAACTGGTCCAGGCATCTTGGAGAGTGAGGGGGGTACCTTGGACCAGTTCTCTAGATAAAAGGGGGCCACATCACTTAGACCCTTACCAATCAGCAAGTTAGACCCTATCCTGGAGATAGGGCCTCACCTGCTTTGTGTGAAAAGCCTTGAAGCTGGATAAGGATCGTACGGATTGTGGGTCGTAACGCCCCGTCTCACTATTTAATGTAGATTACAAGCTTCTTACCAAAAGGATGGCGAAATGTCAAAAGTTAGTTATCCTAGATCTCTTCTACCAAGATCAAAGCAGTTGTATACCGGGCAAATCAATTTCTGAGAATGTTAGGATGTGCTGGTGGTTACACAGCTAGGTAGGAAGTTGGTGGGCTGACTGGTCTTTGGAGTCATTGGATGCCACGAAAGCCTTGGACTCAGTAGAGTGGCCATTGCTCCAGTAGGTACTCAAGAATTTCAGCTTCATGCCAGTTTTCACTACATGGTTGGATATAAAAATCACCACAAGCTTCACTATTTGTGTATAGCAAAGTCATTCACTGAGGTATGCGACATGGATGTCCCCTGTCACCCCTCTTATCTGCCCCCGCGATAGAGCCACTGTTCATACAACCGAGACATGACCCAGACTACATAGAAATAACGGTTGACCCCAAGAAAATCGTACAGCCCTATATGCAAATGATTTGATGTTGTTTATGTCATGTCTGACCCTTTACGTACTTTACAAGTGGCTATGCCCCAAATAGACAATTTGATTCATTCTCTGGACTGTGAATTAATTAAGTCTTTCTTAACTCTGCTCTCCGCTAGCCCTGTAGGGGCAGATACTAGTTCGCTACTAGACCTGAAGGTGGAAGACATTTAAACATCTTATCATTTATCTCCAAAGACCTCTCAATCACGTTGGCCTTATATAAACAACACCTACTGGACCATTTCAAGCTGACTTATAGCAAATTATAGTGCTCCTTACCGCTTTCAGTTGCAAGGCGTATACATCTTATAAAGATGAAAGTGCTGCCCAAATGTTTGTACTTTTCTTGTTTGGGGAAACTCTACAGCCAAATTTTAAAAAAAACTTACGACCATTCAAAGCCTTTGGCATCATTTAGGAGTCAAACACATCTGGCCAGTTTCTAGACCCTTCCCTCCTTAGCTCTACTTATCCCCTTATCGGAGTTGTTAGGTCAGAAGGACCATGCAGTCTTATAACCACACTGTACTCTCATTTGATAACTGCTGAAGTAGCCAATTCCCCGTCCACAGCTTTGGAAAAATGGAAAACTAATCTAGTTTGACTAGTTTTGTTATAGTGAGGCCCTGGAGTCGTTGTTATATGCATCTTCAACCGCTAACAAATTAACTCAAATTTTCTTCCTTTACCAATGTTACTTAACCCCGGTAAGATTACATAATGGCCAGAAAGCAGAGTATGGGACAATAATCCATTTGTTTCGGAAGGAAGTGACCCTTTTGCGGGCTATAGGCGATATGTATTCCCGACCCTATAAACTCTGAAATAGGTTTGTTAGCTATGTCCCAGCACACTCCATTTCTTTGAATGTGGTGAAGTCTTGTGAACTCGGTACTGCCTTTCGATGATCCGATACTCAGGCAGAAGGGATGTCAAGATAAATGCAACAAAGTCTGGAGAACCTGATGTAATTCTGCGGTTACTCTACACTCGTTTCTCAGCTACAGAAGCTGCGGGATAAGCGTGTAGCCTAGTAAATTGGAAGGCTGTGGAGAGGTAGGGGGCCTGCAGAGGGGAAGGAGTACTTGGGGTCTTGGATCTTTCCGTGTTAGTGTGTTCGTATATTTACGGGTGAAGGTACTGTTCATATATTCATGGGTTGGGTGGCATGAAGTTTCTAGGTTTGTTTTGTCAATTTTATCAGTTTTTTAAATTTTTTTGGAATTTGTAATGTTGTACACAAATGACAAAATGACACTTAATTAGGGTTGCTTGATGTATTTAAACCTTTGTACTTGTTTGATACGTTCAAAACGTTTCAATTCTGGGTTTTGTGTCATTTTCAGTACTGAATGACTTGTGAAGTTACACAGACTAGTTGCTGTCAGCAAGGAAATCCTCACAGGAGACATCGGGCAGGGACCATGTGTCATCAGGAAGATATCATGAACTATCCTTATATGGCGCTTCTACATCTCCCAGGGCTTCCTCTAACACAAGGTTGCTAAATTATTTCAAGTTATTCAATTAAATATTTTTTGCCCAGATGGAATTTAACAACTTCACAACCTCCACTCTCTACTTGCCATAGAGATACAGAGCCTCTATCCAATAAACTATGGGCTTAATGTGGCACTCGGAGCCCTTTTTGTGGGCACCAGGCCATGTCCACAGAGGACTCCATTTATCTTCCTGCAGTCCCAGACAGCCCAGGACTTGCTATGCACAGAGCTATTTTAAAGTGGCAGCGCTATCTGGGACTACTGGAGGGGTGGGAAGGGGCGGACAGTTCTGGATTATCATTGTAGCTCCTTCTCCAGCCCTGACAATCCTTCCTGTTTATGGGACCCTGGAGGGAAGCTACAATGATCATCCAAATTTCTTCTATTTTCTGCTTTATTGGTGTCCTCAGGGTGCTGATATGAATGAAAGCTGTGACAGAGAACGGAGTTTAAAACACAAATTCAATTTCTATGTTGGCACTTTGCAATAAATAAGTGGGTCATGGTTGTAGTTTGGGCACCCGGTCACTAAAAGGTTTGCCATCACTGTTCTAAGAGAGCTCTCTAAATAGCACTACATTATCTGTCTTGTTTTTTTTGTTAACATATTTATACAGCCATCTCCACACATCATCAACCTCTTAATGACCAGGCCATTTCACATATTTTTGCATTTCCATTTTTCACTCCCGGTTTTAAAAAATCCACAGAACCGTATAAGCGGCTTGTTTACAGTATAACAAATTGTACTTACTAGTGACAGCATTTCATTTTCCAGGACGGTTAGTAGGAAGCTGGGAAAAAAGTTCCACATGTGGTATTGTGATGTTTTAAAGGGAACCTGTCAGCACAAATTGACCTAATAAACCACTACCAGTATGTTAAGCAGCTGAATACCTTTCAGATCATGTTTCCTTCATCACCCAGTGTGGGGACATCATCCAGAAAACAAACTTTGAAGTGACTATAAATTGGTTCTATAAAGTCAAGCAGATATTTTAACACTTTATTCAAGCTCTTTTCTTCAGAAAGCTCCCTTCACTGTAACTGATGGTCCTGCACCCAGACAATCTTACTATGACAGCCTCGACTCGCGGCTATGACTCATACAAAGACCCGAGGCCGTCTGATTTCAAGACCATTTATTACTATGTGCAATTTTCACATTGAAATGGATGGTGTAAAATGGTAGGATCAGATCTACGGTTAAAAATAACCCAAGGGGGTCTGGGAAAAAAAAAAAAACTACTAAAAATTCATATCACCCCCTTTCCCTAGAACCAATATAAAGACAAACAGTAAAAATCATAAACATGTTAGGTATCGCCATGTCCCAAAATGTTCGATCAAAACATAAAACAGATTTTAACCGTGAGAAAATAGCATAAAACCATGACATCATAAAGCAGACATTCAGTTATTTTGGTGATATAAATATCTATCTGAAAAGCAAAAAAAAAAATAAAAAAAAATAAATAAAAAAAAAATCATTTAAAAAAATATATTTTTTTTTGTTTTTTTACAATAAAGTAACGCAAGGCAAATCACCAAAATTTTCTAACTAACTTGAATTACAATGTGCAATGAAGGTACAAAATGGCCAAGTCATTAATGGGTTAAAGGCACAGTAAAATTCACAAGTACCTCCAAGTCTACAAGTATAGGGTTTATGAGAGAAAGGACACCACAACTTACCCTCCTGCTGAGAGTCAGTGGAAAACTTGTGAGGCTTCCCTTAGCCCATAAAAATTAAAAATAACTTAGAAAAGGGAGAAATCAAGCTGCAGTGAAAACGGTCAAGTATAAGGACAAGACGGATGTCCTTATTTTGACCACAATCCAACAGCGCCACCCTGCCACCTCCAGGTCAACAATAAGTTTAAAGGTGGATTTGATCTCATCAATCAGGTGCAGTAACAGTATAGTGCCGCAAGGTCTTGCTGGATCATTTCCTTCATTTTCAAGGCCATCCTTTCAGGAAATCAGGAAGGTCAGGAACCCAGTTACAGTTACTATGGAACTGATGTATCCTGTTATTGTACCAGGGCAACATTTCCCCAGAAAGATTCCCAAGACTGCAGGAAAGGAAAGAACCCATCAATGTGACACCTGCCCTGGATAAAATATGGCATCTGCTTAAACCCTTAACGACCTGGCCCTGTTTTTTCATTTCCATTTCTCAGTCCCACCTTCAAAAACTTTTTTTTTTCTTTTTTTTACACAAAGCGTTGTGAGCTTGTTTTCTGCGTAACAAATTGCACTTCATAGTGATAGTATTGAATATTCCATGCAGTGTACAGGGAAGCAGGAAAAAAATCCAAATGAAGTAAAAATGGTGAAAAAAAAAATGCATTTTCACAGTTTTCTTGTAGGCTTGGATTTTACAGCTTTCAATTTCACATGTCTACTTTATTCTTTGGGTCATTAAGATCGCGATATGCAGCAAAGCCCATCTCTGTATAAAGAGGGCTCAGCCTGTGAGCCCTCTTCATACACCCTTCGGAGAATGAAGGGGTTAATGTATCATGGTAACTGTACAGTGTTCCTGCAAACTATGCCCTCAAAAAGCCAAATCTCAGTCTTTTCCTTCCAAGCTGCACCGTAAGCACCCAATGCAGTTTATATGCTCATATGGGACATGGGCATACTCGGGAGAAATTGGGTATCAACCTATGCAGTATATTTTAGCCTTTAATCCTATGTGAAGGTTTATTTTTTGGCTAAAAGTATTTTCTGAAAAAAAAATTACAAATTGAAAGATGAGCGGAAGCCAAACTTGCAGTTCAGGTTGGTGTGTGTCCTGCTCCACGTGGACATCTTGGCGAATTGGCAACCGTGCAGCCATAGCTATAATTGGTCAAGGGGACACCTGACCAATGGTACTGTTAAGGTAAACCTAGCTGATAGATCAAATCCTGTCATTTCTAGTTTTCTTATTTTCCTAAAAAGTTCCGTAATAGAAACAATGAACTCAAGATGGCGCCTAGACTGACATCAGGCATTTCTGAAATTCTCTAGCTTTGAAACTTTTCTGTCTCTGCGTCATCTTGAGTTCATTGTTTCTCCAATCAAGAGACTACATGAGCCGGGAATTCTTCCACCCCTTCTACTTTTTTCCTAATTTCTATATAGACTTGTGGATTCAAATAAAGCTTGTTCAGTGTAGAATTGCCAGGGGCAATGATAGCATGAGTGAGATTTAAATCAGCAAATGTTGTCTGAATTATTACTTATGATGTGCAAGCATGCTTATTGATTAGAAACACGCAGCCAACGCACACTAAAAGAGGATGTCTTAAAGGAAACCTACCATTTCAAATGGTAGGTGTAAGCTGTAAACACCGAGCACCAGCTCAGGGTGAGCTAGTGCCGGTGCTTAGTTTCGTTAGTGTTAAAACCGCGGTATCGCGTTTTAACACTTTTTAAACTTTATAGCAGAAACTGCTTCGGCGCTGCGTGCGCACGATCGTGCGCGCGCTACATAGGAAATGCCGATACTGCGGTTTTAACACTAACGAAACTAAGCACCGGCACCAGCTCACCCTGAGCTGGTGCTCGGTGTTTACAACTTACACCTACCATTTGAAATGGTAGGTTTCCTTTAAATCCTACCCCAACAGTATTGGAGCTGGTAGTTTACTCTTTGTATGAAGTTAAAGAAGCCATATTTTAAGAAAATTTATTAAAAGGAGATATTACCTTCCATTTTCTTTAACTTTGCTTCCAGTTTCTTCTTTCTATATGGAAGAGGGGGGAATAAAGTTTATTCATTGACAATTTAAAAAACTAATTTAAAAATGTTATTTCCCCCAATTGACTGAGAATGTACAAACAATTGGGTTAGGCAACCGATATTTTTCTACAGTTTACATTTTGTTGGCAAATAATTTTTTTGGTCTCTAATATTTTGGGGCAGTTAGAATTTTTTGATTGGTCAAGAATGTTGAGGGCTAGTCAGTGCTTTTGGTTCATAAAAAGTGCAGTCCCAGGGTGTGCGCTCTGGCCACCTAGAGGTAAACAGACTAATTGTAAAATTGGGTCTTGAAACTATCCACACCGCTTGAAAAAAAAGTTACTAGAGAAAACTGCATTCTTTAATGATGTAAAGAATTTGTGAAAGGTCCTATTCATATCTTTCAATGTTAATACAAAGTATTGCACATACCATGAAAATAATAGGCCCAATTTTTATACCATCTAAAAAATAACTGATGTAGCAAAATATTAAGCATGTATCTTATTAACTATGTTCATATCAATTGCAGCAAAAGAACCAGAAAGAAATGTCATGTGTGAATATTTGTTATAGACATCGCCTGCACAACCCCTTCCCATAGGGCAGTGGTGGCGAACCTATGGCACAGGTGCCAGTGGTGGCACTCAGAGCCCTTTCTGTGGGCACTCAGGCCTTAATCCCAGGACTGAGCTATCCAAACAGGACTAGATCCATCAAATTTTCCTGCAGTCCTAGGCAACTTGCCTAGATTTTGCTCTATGTTATTTTACAGCGACACTTCATTAACAGTTTGGAACTGCTTGAAAAGTAAGAAGGTGTTGAAAGAAGTGCATTATCTTTGGAGGTCATCCTTCTGGACCCACCATTCTTCCTGTACAGAGAGAAGCTGGAGAGAAGCGACAATGATAGTCTGCATTTGCCCTCCTTCTTTCAACTGTATTGGTGGCCTGCCTTAGGCGGCCGATACAATTGAAAGAACAGGAAGCAGTAAGTTAATGCTTAAAATAACACGTTGGCACTTCACAGTAAATAGTATCATAGTATATATAAGGCTGGAAAAAGACGCAAGTCCATCAAGTCCAACCTTTAAGAATTAAATAAATGTTTTATCCCCATGACCCGTGATATTTTTTCTCTCCAGAAAGGTATCCAGGCCTCTCTTGAACATGTACATAGAGTCCGCCATAACAACCTCCTGTGGCAGAGAGTTCCACAGTCTCACTGCTCGTTCAGTAAAGAACCTTTGTCTATGTTGATTGTAAAATCGCCTCTCCTCTAGGCGTAGAGAATGCCCCCTTGCCTGGTCACAGGCCTAGGTATAAAAAGATCTTTGGAGTGATCCTTGTACTGTCCGTTCAAGTATTTGTACATTGTGATGAGGTCTCCCCTCAGTCGTCTTTTTTCTAAACTGAATAATCCCAAACTTTGTAATCGTCAGTGTATTCTAATGCCTCCATTCCCCTAATAATCCTGGTTGCTCTCCTCTGCACCCGTTCCAGCTCTATACCATATCCTTTTTATACACTGGTGCCCAAAACTGTACACAATATTCCATGCTTGGTCTGACCAGGGATTTGTAGAAGGGCAAAACTAGGTCTTTATCATGAGAATCTATTCCTCTCTTGATACATCCCATAATTTTATTTGCTTTAGCAGCAGCCGCCTGGCTCTGGTCACTAAAATTAAGTTTACCATCCACCAATACCCCCAAGTCCTTTTCAGGTCCAGTTTTACTAAAGTAATTGACCGTTTAGAACATAATTATACTTTTTGTTTCCATGGCCCAAGTGCATAACTTTACATTTATCTACATTAAACCTCAGCAATCATTTCTCTGCCCACTCCTCAAGCTTCCACAAATCCCTCTGTAATGCTAAACTATCAACCTCAGTATTTATTACTTTACACAGCTTAGTATCATCTGCAAATATTGAAATTTGACTGTGTAAACCCACTACAGGGTCATTAATAAAAATATTAAAAAGAAGTGGCCCCAATACTGACCCCTGTTGCACTCCACTAGTAACCTCAACCCAATCTAAGAATGTGCCATTAATGACGACCCTCTGTTTTCTATCACTAAGTCAATTACTACCCAAATTGCAGATTTTCTCCTATTCCCAGCAGTCTCATTTTATATACCAACCTTTTATGTGGCACGGTGTCAAATGCCTTTGAGAAGTCAGATATATAACATCCACAGCGTCCCCCAGATCCAGTCTTGAACTTACCTTCTCGTAGAGAAACCAATCAGATTAGTCTGACAGGACCGATTCTCATAAACCCATGCTGACGCGGGGTATAAGGTTGTGCACAGTGAGATACTCCAGGATAGCATCTCTAACAAACCCCTCAAAATTTTCCCCACAAACAGAGTTAGACTCACGGGTCTGTAGTTTCCAGGATCGCTTTTGATCCTTTTTTGTATATTGGTACCACATTTGCTATGCGCCAGTCCTGTGGAACATAACCAGTCCTCAGTGAATTTCAAATATTAAAAATAACGGTCGGTCTGTCTATCACGTACATAATTCTGCAGAAACCTGGGGTGTATGCCATCTGGCCCCGTGAGTGATTTACTATCTTAGTGGTTGCGAGGCGGCGCCGTACCTCTTCCTGGGTTAAATGTGGACATTCCAAAAAGGAATTTACTATTCCTCATTGTGTCTTCCACCAGTCTTCTAAAAAGACTATAACCATCTATAGTAACAGCCCAGTCATAGCTACTGTCCAGCCATGTCTCGCTGATACCCACTATATCATATTTCTGCTCCAACATCAAGAGTTCCAGTTCCTCCATTTTGTTTGTGAGGCTTCTGGCATTTGTGTACATACACTTTATATGGTTTTCCATGTTCGTATTCCTTTTGTTCTTATTCCCCAATCTCATTCCAGCCCCCCTTCCTCCCCCATGGACTATATGACTCTTCCCAGCTCTCTATGTACACTGTCTATTTGCCCTGCACAAGTGTAGTTGCCCTCCCCCCAGGTCTCTAGTTTAAACACTCCTCCAACCTTCTAGCCATGTTTTCCCCCAAAACAGCTGCACCCTCCCCATTGAGGTGCAGCCCATCCCTACTGTGGAGCTTGTAGCTGACAGAAAAGTCAGCCCAGTTCTCCAGGAACCTAAATCCCTCCTTCCTACACCAACTTTTGAGCCACTTATTTACCTCCCTGATCTCCCGCTGCCTTTCTGGTGTGGCACGTGGTACAGGCAGTATTTCGAAGAAAACTACCTTCAAGGTCTTTGCCCTGAGCTTATGGCCCAAATCCCTGAAATCATTTTTAAGGACCTTCCACCTACCTGTTACTTTGTCTTTAGTGCCAATGTGGACCATGACCGATGGTTCCTCACCAGCCCCTCCCAGTAATCCGTCGACCCGATCCGCAACATGCCGAACCCGAACACCCGGCAAACAACACACTGTTCGGTATGCACGGTCTTTGTGACAGATTCCATTATTAGGGGAACACACAGGGCAATCTCCCACTACCAGCACCTGTTTGACCTTGCCTGTGCTCCCATTACCCTTCTTACTGGAGCAGACAGGAAGTGGATTTTGGTTGTAGTTTGGGCACTCTGTCTCTAAAAGGTTCGCCATCACTGCCAGAGAGGATTGCCCTGGATCCCAAAATTTAAAAGACTCAATTTGCTATGAACAGGGAATATAATTTTTTTTTTAAACAATGATATATTTTGTAATACCATACAATATCCACGAAACATTGAGAAATACATACATGATATCACTTTTCTCACACTCTTCCTTTACTTTGCAGTACTCCATGTCCGTCTGTTGATAGATCTTGAGAGAGGACTGCAAAACAAAAGAAAATCCCTCCCTACCTCTCTATATCCCCCACACAAAGATGGGCCACCTGACATCTATATATATACATACACACACACACACATACAT
Organism: Engystomops pustulosus; assembly: GCA_019512145.1. NCBI lineage: Eukaryota > Metazoa > Chordata > Amphibia > Anura > Leptodactylidae > Engystomops > Engystomops pustulosus. The sequence continues at coordinate 115,891,811 of CM033645.1, forward strand.
TATATACACACACACACACACCATACATTATATACACACACACACACAACTACTACATATATATCTACCCCACCCACGACATCATAATATATACAACATTACCCACATCCTACATATATATAGACACAACAACACACATACATACATATATATATACACACCCACACATACATATATATAGCACCTCATACATAGATATATACACCCCAAAATTTTTTACCCCCCATACATATATATATACACCACTCATACATATATATATACACCATACATACATATATATAATCACACACTACATACATATATCTATAACACATACATACCATATATATATATACACGACATACATACATACATATATACAACACATACATCATATAATACACCCATACATACTATATACACCAGACATACATATAATAGCCACACTACATACATATAGATATTATCTATAATATATCCACCCCATACTACATAATATAACACACATACATACATCATACACACACAACATACATATATACACCAGCATACATCCATAATATACACACACATACATATTATATATACACACACATACATATATATACACACACATACATATTATATATCTAGTCCAACATAATCTATATACACACACACACATACATACATATATCTATATACACACACCACCCATCCACTAATATATTATATACACACACACACACATACCTACACACACACACATACCTACACATATATACACACACACACACACACACACATACCTACACACACACACACACATCTCACACACACACACACACATACATAACCTATACACACACACATACATACATAACATACATACATATATATATATATATTATACACCTATCTCTATCTATTATGTTTATTCGCACAGTGGTAAAGAGCTACGTTTTTCCGGCTGACTCTATGCAGCCATTCTCAAGCATGATTGAGAATGGCCTGCATAGAGTCAGCCGAACGTAGCTCTTCCCACTGGTGGAATAAACCTTCACTTTTATTCTTGGAGTGCTGCTTCCGTCCTTGGATATTACATTTCTGGATATTACATAGGCTATTATTTTTAAATTTACTAAGCATTCTTGCCCTGTCCTCATCTGTAATACACAGGCATCCCGGGGTTCTTCATCCAGACTTATGCCGCGTTGGAGTCCAATGGGAATTTCTTGGCTCAATCCAGAATCCTCACTGATATATTGGCCGAGCAGGTTCCCCCGAGAAGACCCTCCAGTAAAGGGCCTTTCAGCACGCCCCTATCATCCAGTATAGAGGCTTTTAGTTCCGCGTACCAGAGAGGAGGGATAATGCCTTTCTATCTCCACGCAATAATATGCACTTTTGATGCCAGTCAGAGGTGGTTAGCAGATTGTAAACAAATACTGGCGTATTCTGATACCAGATCCAGAGATCAGGATGTTCTGGCAAACGTTTACACCCTCAATTACAGACAGAATGGGGAGACTTTAAACGGAACAGACTGGTCCAGCAGCCATCTCGAACCGGCACGAGTAGCCACAAACGTGGCTCTCGACTCGGGCCATCCACTTTTAAATGCGGCAATTGCAATGTGTGCAACTGGTTTCTCCTGGGGAACAACGTTTCGAAGTGTTGAGCACGGTGGAGACCTATTCAATCAGAGATTATGCAAACTGTCGTACTGAGGGAGTGGTATATATGCTCACGTGTGCGCGCGGCCCACTCACTATGTTGTACAACCTATCATCCATCATCCTGTAAAAACTACGATTCCAGACTAATGGGACACAATCAGAAACCATCGAGAGACCACAGTAGCTTAAACATTTTTGGCGGGAAACATTGTAGGTTACCCTAAGTGTTTGCGCTTTTCAAGGTTTATCAAAAAATAGACCACCAACACCGTGGAGGAAGTGTGTACCGCCTCATCTTCAAAAAGAGCTAGGTTGAATCTTACAACTGTGAGAATGATAAGGAACTCAGGTCCGCGCCTGTCAGCCCCGGCTTCGGAGCAGTGACCCGGCAGCGCGGGCCTGCTGTTCTGTGCTGCTCAGCTGCAGATCCGTCTTACTAGGGCGCGCATCTACGACAGCTGCGCACCGAGATGGTTAGTAGGAGGGTAAAGTGCTACCGGGGCCTGGAGTAAGCCGCCTCGTGTAACCTCAGATGCGGCTTACTTCCATCCCAGTAGCGCATTAAGAAAATTAGCATAAAAGTCAAATAAAAGTTACAAAAAGGTGCGGGGAACGTTAGATTAGCCCTTAAACGGGCTTATCTCACGTCCCATTGATCCACCTACCACCCCAGCTACCTTTATAGGTAGATTTTGTGGTGGTAGGTTCCCTTTAAAGCTATTGTTAAGAATTTTCGTTGCCTTAGTTAGTCCGTGGCAAAGTGTTGTAAAACCTGAAAACCTACATAACGTGTTCATGGGTGGTAGATTTCAATATCCTGTTGCATAAAATATGAAATATCAGGCAGCTGAAAACAGAAATTTTGGTGACACTTTGTTTTAAATAATTACCCACCCCTCCCCAAATATATAGAAAAATAGAAGTGGTTCCATTTTTATATATATGACGCATCAGAATTAGAGCAGATTCATTTAAGTAAATATCAATCCCAAGCACCAACCAAGTCTAAAAAAACCAAACTTTTGTATAATAAACTTATACTAACCGCCATTGTTTATGGTGAACACTGTATTGGTGATAAAAGATTTGGAGGGTCTAGCCCAATGCGGTAACTCTTCCAACTTTCTTTCTTCCAATCACTTTCAGCATCTGATTTTCACTGAGCAACATTTATTATTTCCTGGCATGCCCAGAATGTCAAGACTTTTAGCTTTCTTCTTCATACACCGACTTCATGGGTTCCTCCATAGCAATTTAGAGATCGATGATTAATTTGACTCTATCACGTTCATGGTGCTTGGTACCGGGTATCCATTCAGCTAAAAAACGCTACACATGTTCTCACCAGTGTCCAGGTCTACTGACACTAGTTTGACAGTCTGCATTAGAGAAACCTTGGATTTACTTCTCTTCGTCTGTTTCCTGCAATTAAATTTAAAACAAAAAGATGGTGAGTTTCCTATGCCGAGCAATTCACAAACCCTCTACAAATCTTACTTGTATTTATTTACAAAGATGCTGCTGTTGCTTACTGGCAGCCTAGGAAGGAAAACAAAATACATATTACACCTTCATCATAGGTTAGTTGGATTGTCCAGTTACAAGGCAAGGTAACCCTCAATATAAAACATTACACAATGTATTTTAGGTTTTTTATGCATCGTCGTTGACTTGCGAAGCACCCAGGGAGTGAGGGGTCAGCACTATGGTATTAAAACAAATAAAAGTAAAGAAAGTTGCCCATTTTCAGACATAACACAGTTTCCTAGAGAGGTTTTTTTTAAAGGGCATGTTGATTCTCGTGGCTTGAACGGGTTTTTTTAATATACGATTTTTATTTTTCCTTTATTAAATGGCCTTTTTTTTAACTATTACTTTTCCAGAACCTTGCGATTTGCAATACCTCCAATATTTCTCTTGGAACAAATACCAAACCGGCTACCTGCTCCTTACCGTTCTGTCTCTATAGATGACACTACGTCCCAGGTATGCAGATTGGATATATTGGCAAATGAAAACTTAAGAAACAAACTGACAGAAACCCATCATGTCTATAAACCCGGAACGGATACACCGCACACACACATACATAATATTATTTTAATTATATATATACAATTCTCATATCTCTTGATAACTTGAATAACTAACATTTAACCAATGTCTGCTTTATCGTTGGCAAATGTTTTTTTTTTCATTATGTAGATGGCTATTAGCTTAGGTTATGATTTTTTCACTTTTCTAAAAAATGCAAAACCATGCTTTGAGGGGTCCTGCTCATATTTCAAGTCCCTTTGAGAGGCCTTCATAGTAAGACCCATTAGAAACTACAACCCCTCCGTGCATGTAACACAACTTTTCTGATTTTGTTAACACCCTCTTAATTAACAATTGTTAAATGTTTTACAAGCGGTTACAACAAAATCGTGTGCAATTTAAATTTTTTTGGGGCTAAGTGAATGTTGGGTTTTTAAAAAATGTACAAATCTCAGTCCGATAAAGCCACAAAAGATCCACAAAGTTGGAGACCTAATTTCTTCTCCAAGTATTAAAATCCAATCCCACACTATTTGGTGGAAACGCTGCAATGGTCAACACGCCATGGGCATTGAAGAGAAGGTATGCCAGAGTTTCTGGCGCCGGACTCCTTCAGCCGCCGGTGCCAGGAAGCGGGAAGTAGAGTACATCATGTTTGGACGGGAAGTCACAGCCACCAATTGACTCCTGTCTGTCATGTCAGAAGGGGTTCAAGAAGCTGGGTAACCCCACTCTATGAGGGAGTCATCCCATATCCTCATTGCCACCCAAAAAAAAAAAAGTGTGGCAATTGTTTAGAATGTTGTGATTAACCTTAACGCTGAGCACTTTTTCACCTCCCCTGCCCGTCCCATTTTTACAAATCTGCCCTGGTGTCAACTATACGTGGTTATCCTTCGGAACACTTAACATTCCAGTTGATTTTTTGAACCTGTTTTCTGGTGACACTTTTGGTACTTCATGTTAGTTTACAAACTTTTGGTGGTCGTTTTTGCCATTTATTTATGAGAAAATCAATATTTTGGGTGAACAATTTGACACACCTTTTGATTTTTGAACTTCAAAATTGTTCTCCTTTTTCCATACATATCCAGAACCAACACCCCCGCAAAATACTAATCATTAACATTCACCGAATGTCTTCTTTCATGTGACCAATGGTTTTTTATGCATCCTCTTGATTTTTGTAGGATGTTACGGTGCTTTGAACTTAGGTTGCGAATTTTTCACTTTCATAAAAAACGCAAAATCCCTCCTGCTATTGAGGGGACCTGCTCTGGTTCAAATCCTTTGAGAGACCTAATAAAAGTAAAACCCCATAATACCCCATGATAGAAACTTACCCCTCAACGTACGTAAAACAACTTTTATTAAAGGTTTGTTAACCCTTTAATTGTTTACAGGGGTTAAAACAAAATCGGATGCAATGTTTGAAAGGGAAATTTTTTGTGCTAAATGAATGTGTTTTTTACAAAAAATGTACAAATTTTCAGAGTGGATAAAATATCAAAACGCTCCACAAATTTGATATTCTATCCCTCCCCCGTGTATAATAATCCCCCATATGTGGTGGTAACCTGCTGTATGGGCACACGCCAGGGCATCAAAGAGAGGCTGCGCCATTCCAGAGCAGATTATGCATTTTTCACTTGTTATTGCTATACAACTCTTATTTTTGGGCAATTGGACATATAGGGCTTATTTTTTGCGACATGAGATTGGGCCCCACTTTACAAATACTTTTTTTTTTTTTCATTTTAGTGGGTCATTACTTATTGATGAGGTTTTATTAACTCTTGAATGTATGGAGAGTCACGAAAATTGTCAATTTTGGTTTCCTTTCTTTTTGGTATATTTTGGGGTCGTACACCCATACACTAAAAATACTATATGAATCTTGTATTCTATAAGTCACTACGTACAATACCGCGATACCGGTCATTTATATAGTTTTTTTCATTTATTTTTAACAATTTTACTGATAAAAACTAAGATAGAGGACATCTCCTTTGTGTTTTGCTCGCCATCTTTTCGGAGTACTAACTTTAAAATTTTTGGTTGCAGAGCTAGTTTAGGGCTTATTTTTTGTGTTGATTTTTTGTTCTTTTCGTGGTACCATTTGGCGCCACATAACTTTTTTTGATCACTTTTTTTTAGAACATTTTTGTGCAGAGTTTATGAAAAATGTACCATTTTTAGGCGTGTTTTTCAGGTTTGTTTTTACAAGCGTTTCACCGAGCGGGTCCAATCATGTTTCTGCGTTATTGTAAAACGGATTGTTACGGACGCGACGATACCAAATATGTGGGTTTTTTTTTGGCGATTTTTGTGTTTTTTCTCCCTTTAATTACATGTGTAATAGGGGTATCTTTTTGTTTTTAGGGGACTTTAACTTTTATTTAATTTAATTATTTTTTATTCAAAAATGTTTTTATTACTAATGTTTTTAACTTTTTTTATTTACTTTTATTAGTAAGGCTTAAAGAAGCGATCCCCGGATCAAGCTATTCTTCACATACAAAACAAGTGTAATCAGATGTATACACTGTTTAGATGTACCAACACGAGCCTGCTGCTCATGCTCCAGTTGTTAAGCCGTGTCCTGTCCAGCAGCACGGACCCGGCTACATGAAGGAAGACGCGCAGCCCCGGGCACCGGCAGTCCGGGGCTGCTATCGAACACGCGACCCCCCCTGGTAAGCGCCGCTGGTGGGTCCGATCACTTTAAAATTCCCCCTAATCGCCCGATCGCGGGTGTTAGAGGCAGGTGTCAGCTATGATATATATTTCTGCCACCAGCGCAGCTTCTGGGCCCCGGCTTCCGTTAGAGCCGGGGCCAGAAGCATGACGTAATAGTAACTGCATTTTGGCGGGAAACGCACCTCCCGCGATGCAGTACTATTACGTCAAATGTCGGGAAGGTTAAAAATGGAAAATTTGAGATCCTGCAGACGGTATGTCCTGCCTCAATTAAGGCTAGCAATACTAAAAATGCTTCTGCTATAATAAATCAATGTATTTCAAGGAATTTTCATAATAAAACTCACAAATTATACATACTGTATTTGAGAAATAGGACATCAAAAATGCAAGTTTTTGTTGTAGAAGGTTTTTTTTTGAGAATTAGACAAACCTTGTGGGTTTTCATTTCTTACTCAAAATACAGTAGATTATATCACCCGTTTTCCGTTGACGACCTATACATCCCCAAATTGTTCCATTAAATTCTTATTTTCTCTATAAATAAGATTTAATAAAGGATTTCGTCATTGAACTGATAACAAGAAACAAATTTTACACAACACGACGGTATTTGTACTGGATTTAAATTTTAACAAAGCTCTCAGACCGACCTTACAATTGAAAAGTGCAAACATTACCTGGAAACATAATGTCACTCCTTGACCGTTTTAACTGACCCTTGAGACGAGATGAATACATGAATCTACAATACTACTTCAGCATTTGTATCAAACTCCTAGGGTCCCAACAAGCATAATACACATTTGTGGTTATCCCTGTGTGCAGCCTTTTAACCACTTAAGGACCTGGCTTTTTAGTTTTTTTGGGTTTCCATTATTATTCACTACACTTCTTTAAAAAATCCTAATCAGATAAATTCCAATGCAATGGCATTGTAGAAAAAACACCAAAACACACTTTATTTGCGCTATTTTATGTGGGCTCTATTTCTTTACCCTTTTACTGGTGTGTTCCAAATTTTATAGGTTATTTTTCTTAATAGAATAGAAACATTTTGGGCAAAAAATCTCTTCTTCATTGACCTATTCTGACTTTCATAACTTTGCGGTATAAGACCTGTGTAATGTTTGTCATATTTTTTTAGGACAGCTGACAGACATTAGTCCGCTGCCCACTTCACCTCTAGTACAAAAAATTTTTGGTCAAACTTTTCAGAACGAAAATGCCGACTTTTGAAAAAAAAAAAAAGAACAATAGTATTAAGCAAGTATCATTATGTTATTTTTTAAATGGGAAATCACATAATAAATTTTGGTAAAATCATAACTAAGAACTTTTACCAACAAACCATAATGCAGTGGTGAATGCTTGAATTTTCATGTAAAAATCTGGGCAACGCAAATACTTCTTTGGTCCTACTTCCCAACAGGTTCTCTTGAACCTTGGGTCTGCGTCATTTTTCTTATCCCTAAATAAGAGTAAGGATGAATTAATATGAAAAATAAATAATAGAAATTTTTTAAAAGAGGGGACGCTAGTCCCAAAGACACTACCTTTCTTGCTCTTGCTTTTTTTCACTATAGAGGATCATCCATTTTTTTCTGTAAAGGAAACATTTGACGTTTAGTACAACTCTCACTAAGTCCGTTATTTATGGGATAGGCAATCATTCTTAGTCGTTCACTACCCTAAACCAACATAGTATTACTGGATTACACATAATATATGCCCTGAATACTATACCACTTCCTCAACCCGTTAAAACCTCTTTTGGCGCTCTAGAGTTCTAGCTTCCACCCTTCCGCTTCCGATATTCGGACCATAGCTGATGCCGGGCCGTCAACGTGAGATCAAGCGGAGCTGCATCCTAAACCCTGGGTGTCAGCTGGAACGTAAGCTGACACCCATTAGACCTTTGTCAGCGTTTTCCGGGCAGCGCCTGAGGCCGTTTAGAAGCCCAGTGGCTGTCCTGCAAGGCCATTGCCTTAAGAACCAATGATGGTGGTTGACCCCAAACTCAAAAAAAGGCAAAAAAAAATGTATAAATATAATGGAATAAAAATAGGCTATAATCCCCTTAAAGTAACAATCATTGACCAAGCCCCACCACAGATAGTGTCCACCGCTTACGTAAAACAAGTAGGATAAAAAAAAAATTCAACCTGCACTACAACCGCTTGTAAAAACCCAGCCAAAATTTTATGGATTTTTACCATTTCAATCAATCGACCAAAAAAATGCAATACAAGCATCTCATCTCACAAAAAAAAAAAAAAAAAAAATATCAATTGCATAATGACACGGGTGGCAAATAACTAGACAGCCCGCAAAACATGCAATCAAGCAAGCATATAGACAAAAACCCAAAAGGTTTGCCACTTTGAAGAACGGCAATGGCAAAACAAGTTAATTGTTTTTCAACACAAAGGGGATACCACCCCAAAAGGTACACTGGAAATACATCTCCTCCGCTCAAAAAAAAAAAAAAAATTGCCCACACATTGCCCCACCGAAATTACTAAAACTAAATTTTATAGCTACAAAGGGCAGCAACATCTAGCTGCGGGTGGCTCCTACCCTTTCTGCGGCTCGCTGTGTGCAATCACAAGAATTAACAGCCACATGTGGGGTGTCCCAATACTGAGGAGAATTGTATAGCAAATTTTAAAATGGGAGATTGCCTTGCAAGCGTTGGAGTCTTGGGTTTCTAGTCCCACACTGGCAACTCTGCAAGAGTTTTATGCTCTCCGTGGTTGTGTGGGTTCCTCCGGGTACTCCCGGTTTCCTCCCCACACTCCAAACATACTGGTAGGTTTGTTTAGATTGTGAGCCCCATGGGGACGGGACCCGATTTGTCATGCTTTGTGCAGAGTTCTGCTAACCTGTTTATGCTATATAAGAATTAGTATTAGCTCTTTTGAATTTGTAAATTTTAAGGGCTAAATGAACGGATAACCGACAAATTTATACAATTCTAACGTCCTGTCCTTTTGCTTTCATTACTATAAAGATCTCAGGGTTTACCAATCTTCCTAAAAGCGGTTTTCCGAAGGCTGCAGATTTTAAAATGGTTTGATATATATGGGTTTTTCTATATTTACATTTCGGGATATTTCATTAAAAACAATCAATGATCCCCATAAAAAAGGTCAATTTCTGCAATCTCCCTCACGGAAAACCGCTAAACAATTTGTAAAGCTGCCATGACATCAAAATAAGGCGTCCGCCTGGCGTACGGTTAGAGGATGAGGGGTAACACTGCTTCGGCCAAGCCCTGCCTCGGTGAGCGCTGGCAACTTGCGGCCGAATGTCGTTGTGCATGAGCCCTAATTTTAAAAAAATTTTGTGTACATATGGAAAATGTTAATCAGCAAACGGTGTAGATGCCTGTGTAAGCTTAGACGGCTAACATTCTGAAAGGGGTTTACAGTCCCTGTTAAAAAAGGCAGGTGCATTACTAACCGGTATTTCTTAGTTCCTTTCCAAATTTTCTTTTCATTTTTCAGCTGTTTATAATCCTATCATGCTTCTGAGCAGATCTATAAAAGAGAACATGCACATTATATTCATAAAGGCATTGCACGAGATCACTTTATGGACCAGGTGCAGAGTAATACAGTTGCATTGCAACATTCTGTTCTCTACTCTGTCTAAGCATTTGCATTTACAATCTAATTTTGTGTTATACCTTTACCTGTCTTCCTGCCAGGAATCTCGGTTGGTTTCCAGGGTGTTTGTTGTTGCATGCATTTATAATACAACAAGTGACTTTTTGATGTCCCACCTCCTTAAGCTCTCAGACCCCACCCTTGTGCTCAATCACAGGAAATAGAGTTCACAGCTGGTGAGCGACATCAGTGAGGAGAAACCTGTTTACGGAGCAAAATTTGGGACTGAGAGCATGAGGAGTACACCACAGTCCAGTTTTGTTTAAAGTGGATAATTGATATATTGCAAACTGAACTGAACTCACCACCCAGGCCTACAGTAATGTATACAAGTAAAACAAATAGTGGAAGTGCCATCAGTGGCGTACATTGTCTAGCCTATTCTATTAAGAACACCAGAAGGTTAGAAAGAACTGTAGTTCTAAAAAGTGAAATCTTATCTTAGGAGATTGTTCCTTGGCCCCCCACAATAAACTCTATCATATTACAATGATGTTACCTAATGCTGGGACGATTTATACATGTTGCAAATCAAAACAATGTTCCTTCACGGATTGATAGTGGTTCACTGCAAAAATGGAGCTTATTTATCTGTGGATGTAGTGGAATAGCAAAATCGTCCATACACGTTAAACAGATGTTACGTTTGTGGCAATGTTTAAGGTCTAGGTCTTGTAACTCGGGTTTGGAGCTGACACCAAGGCGGGTTTTGAAGCAAGCCAAGTATGGGAGCACAAGTTATGAATCACACGATTCTATCATGGGGTTGTTTGCTCGTACTCTGCCTCCTCTGCATGCGTTGCTTACTCAGCGGGCTCAATCCAAGTGTCACAGGTCTATACAGCGGACCACACTGGCTTGGCGTTAGGATTCCGTTCAGTAGACCATATTAGCTTATGTGGTTAAACTTAAATCTCAATCCTCAGACTCAAGTAAAAGTTTTAGACACAGTGCTGCTGAATGTTCGTTTGTGTCCTCTCAATCCCTCTACGATAGAAACCGTCTAGATGGCATTATAGTTCGGAATTAATTCTCAGCTCCTTCCTCAGTAGCTAGTGAGGGTACTGAGGAAGGAGCTACTAGCTCCAGCTTTAGGAACATTATTGTTACCTTGGCTCAAAATACATCAGATACAATTACTACTATTTAAACCTATACAGTTTTTTGGTTGGTTGGTACTTGGCCAATTTAGTACCTACCTACCGGTGTTTGGCCCACTCTGTAATCTTATAAAGCATTTTTATATTTATGACTAATGCTTTGTTTTACAATCTACAGATACTGTTTCGGTTTTACCACTGTCACTGTGAAGAGAACAAAATTATGGCATAAAGTAGATTGGCGATGTCAATTTTTTTTTTGTATAGGTCCAATATGGACTGAAGATGTGATATTTCATTACTACTAATGTATTATTTTTGTTATACAATGTCAGTTGTATCGGGCAGGCAGCCTCATCAGGGTCTAACAGGCCTTTGCAGGGGTCTTTATTGCCTTCAGCTTTCTTTTACGTTAAATGATAGATATCGGGGAAACTGGGCACAGGACAAGTTTAATTATTTAAAGCGATTGCCTGGGTAAATCAGGACACTGTCTTATCAATTTTCTTCTCGTCTCTTGACCACACTTTCAGAGTTTTCCTTTTCCGGACCGCTCTTTTTGGTGTTGGGGGTTCCTCAAGGCTCAATCTCTTGGTTCTGCTCTTTTTTTCAGCAATAATGCCCCCATTGGAAAAAACCATTAGCAGATTTGGTTTTAGTAGCATCTTGATTCTGAGGATACCTAACTATACATCTGGATGTAATTTCACCCGTACAGGACACTGGTCATCTGTCGGTCTCTACAGTCATTTCTCTCCGGTCATTCGAGATAATTTAAGTACATTACATGAACGTATCCATCATGTGCAATCATGCCCTTTCCATTTTAGTGTTTTTTTTTTTGTTTTTGCACCATACACCCAAAAGCCAGATGTTTTGTTTACAGAGCAATGAGAGTGGTATTTACTAATGCCACCATTTTAAAACATTTTTAAAGTATATACAAACATTTTTTAACTCGCACCAATTTTGTCCACATTTGAATTTTTTTCCACTTCGCAGTACACGGCATGTTAAAATAAATAACATTACGGAAAGTAAAATTTTACGCACAAATAAGCCCTCACACCGGTCTGTACACGGAAAAAAAAATGAAAAAGTTATGGATTTTTGAAGCTAGAGAGCGAGAAAAATGAGCGAAAAAACCCCTCCGCCTTAGGGGTTAAAGATTGTCAAATAAAGTTGTTTTATCAATAACCAGTATCTGGAGGTGGACACTACTTCATCTTATAATTGCTTCTGTACCAAAATGCCCCGTGATCCTACGGTTGTTGGGCGAGCGATCTTATTATGGTTTTTAAAAGAGGAGAGGAGGGTGTGAATGCTTGGGAGGGGCGCTAGAAGATGTGCACGTTCCCGATTATTAGCCTGCAAGGTGCAGGAGAATATCAGTCCAGCAAGACCTTGAGTGATGTTATACAGCATGTGACTAAACACATGCTTCAAGTTAAACAATCTATCCAGAATTTTCAATCACCACGGGGAAAGGGGGACAAAGTCCGTATTCCCACTAGGATGACACAGTCGTCCCTTGCCACTTCAGTGGCTGACTGTAAAAGCTGCTCATTTGTGGTCCCCAAAGGTCGGATGTCCTTTGAACAGATTGAGACCAAATAATATGCATATTATGGGGGTTTGCCAGAAATATTGGAGGGCCAAAACCCTTGTGCTTCATGGAGCGCTGGATTATAAAGCCAATGATTCCGGTTGTTCTTTTACTTCTGACTTCTGCATTAGCTATTAAGTGCACCCATCGAACCTGCAATGCCCTTCACCAGAAACTCTTCAAAACTTTTGTTGGCCAGCAGCTCAGCAGCAAATATACAATGCACTTCTACAAGCTGCTAGATGCCTAGCAAATATGAATGGGAACAATTGCTTAATCTCCCGATTTCTCAGCAACCCTACAGAAGAGGAGAGAAGGATTTCTAGGCTATAAAAAGGTGCTACGTGATGCTGCAATCTCTTACTCTATGGCCTTTCCATCTAGACTCCGGTTGGTCTATATTGCCCCCAGCATGATGCCAAAGACTGGCTCCCCTGCTGCCTAGCGTTTGAGGAATGCTCTCCCCACCAGCAAAAGGAATCTGGCAACAACCTAACTCCTCAGTATTATTCTAATGCAAATTGTTTCTTTGATAGATTGGTAGCCTAATTCTTTTTCCTTTCAGGCAGAGGTTGCACAAACATTTTCCCAGAATTTTAGCTGAGGGGGAGTCTGAAATTTTTCAGTAGTACAAATATTTAACTCATAAATGTTAATAGACGCTTTTGTACAAGATGCAAGTATACCGTATATACTTGAGTATAAGCCGAACCGAGTATAAGCCGAGGCCCCTAATTTTACCACAAAATTACCGGGAAAACCTATTGACTCGAGTAAAGCCGAGGGTGGGAAATGCATTGGTCACAGCCTGCCAGCCCCTGCCCCAGTTTATAGCCTGCCAGACCTGCCCCAGTGTATATAGCCGCCGCCGCTGCCGGAACAGATCGCACAGAAGATATACAGGGGTCACCGGAAAGGGAAGTTAGATATATTTATTTTTTTTACTCGAGTATAGCCGAGTTTGGGTTTTTCAGCACATTTTTTGTGCTGGAAAAACTAGGCTTATACTCGAGTATAAGGTAATTTCTCATCAGTATCTGTATGTGTGAAATAGCAAATATGGCAGTAAAATTACATCATGCAGTAACAAGATATAAACAATCTTTTCCTAGTCTCCTCGGACACTTAGCCTAAGTTCAACGAACCCCCCCCAACCCCCCCCCCCCCCCCATCAAGACTGTGGCTGATCCCGCCGACCCCCTGCACAGATGGATGTTCGTGTTAAAAAAATTTTATTGAAAACTTTATTTAAAAAATCTGTTTTTTTTTTAATTTAATTTGTGTGGTAATTTTTATGTGTTTTAGGACTGTTCTTTTATACGGATCACATGTAACCGTGATCTCATGTAACTCCCATAGATCCACGTTATCTGTTACAGACATGCAGAGGGGACACATTGCATCTTCTCTGAATGCAGCTACCCTCTTAGAGAATCCCAGTGATGTACGGATCCCTCTGCAGGCACAGAGGGTCTGTATGAGCAGTCCAGCGTGCAATGCGATCCTGCTTCTGATATTCCTTCCTTTGCAGCGCAACCAGTCCCATCAGTCTGTGCAATAAAGTGATAATGGAGCACAGCACAGTCTCCTCCCTCCTGCACAGTGTGGTGAGCTGACATTATTGGAGAGAGGAGTTGTGGTCGGACACAAAGGTGGGGACTGAGGAGTGTCAGCACACACACTTGACTTTTTTTTTTTTTTTTTAATGCATCCAAACCAAAGCCAAACCCTGGGGCTTAGAGGATTCTGTCCAGGTACAAAAACTTACAACACAAAATATATTATAATGCAAATAGAAAGCAGTAAAACTATACTTGCAAATGCTGCTGTAATGGGCTTCTGAAACCCATCTTTAGTGTAAATGAGGTCCCAGGTTAAATTAAAAGTGAAGCTTTAGCACATATATTGACCAACCATGTCAATCCCTTGAGCAAGAATTTAATACAAATCCTTCAGTGGGTCAATGACTCAGTGTTGCAAACGGGCAAATTAATATTCACACGTCTGTAAAAAGGCTAAAGAGGGCAATTTTTTTTCAACAGCAACATTAACTGAGCAGGAAACATCAGTCTAGTAGTCTGTTAGGTCAGTTAGTACAACAGAATCCTGCCACCCCTGCGGTTCTAACAATAGCTTTGGAAACTGGTTAAAATCTGTATGATGTGCAGCTCAGGAACAGATTTTTTCAATCTATGGATCCCTTTACGACTCGCATCTTCACTACACTCAGAACTTTTAGAATATTCAGATTTAGAATTTCCCACTCTAGAATAGTCCTAAACAAAGCCTAGATGCTCCTTCACTTTAGAGGAAGTACTAAAGCTATGAAGGATATGGGAATGGGGAAACCTCCAGGATCTGATGGGATCCTGTTTATTGTTTCACCTCTATTAGAGTGTTATAAGTGGAGCAAAAGGATCAGCAACTACCTGTTCCTTTTATGCAGCCAATAAGTGCTCATCCTTAAAGGGGTCTTCATACAAAGCAAGTTAGACCTAACCACAGGATCGTTGGGGGGGGCTCCTTGAGGGACCCTCCATGGAACACAACAGCGGGGGCAATGTACCCTCATTAGCTCCCCGAGATGAACAGAGCCTCTGTTACCGCTGGGCAGGCTGCCCAGTTCATCTCTATGTGAGCCGACGGAGCTTTCCACCTCCACGAGATGAACGAGGCAGCCACTGCATGAGTGCCCAACTGGTCCAGGCATCTGGGAGAGTGAGGTGGGGTACCTTGGACCAGTTCTCTAGATAAAAGGGGGCCACATCACTTAGACCCTTACCAATCAGCAATTAGACCCTATCCTGGAGATAGGGCCTCACCTGCTTTGTGTGAAAGCCTTGAAGCTGGATAAGGATCGTACGGATTGTGGGTTAACGCCCCCTCTCCTATTTAATGTAGATTACAAGCTTCTTACCAAAGGAATGGCGAAATGTCAAAAGTTGTTATCCTAGATCTCTCTACCAAGATCAAAGCGTTGTATACCGGCAAATCAATTCTTGAGAATGTTAAGGATGTGCTGGTGGTTACACAGCTAGGTAGGAAGTTGGTGGGCCTGACTGGTCGTTGGAGTCATTGGATGCCACGAAAGCCTTGGACTCAGTTAGACGTGGCCATTGCTCCAGCAGTGTACTCAAATTTCAGCTTCATGCCAGTTTCACTACATGGTTGGATATAAAATCACCACAAGCTTCACTATTTGTGTATCAAAGTCATTCACTGAGGTAATGCGACATGATGTCCCTGTCACCCCTCTTATCTGCCCCCCTGCGATAGAGCCACTGTTTATACAACCGAGACATGACCCAGACTACATGAAATAACGGTTGACCCAAGAAAATCGTACAGCCTATATGCAAATGATTTGATGTTGTTTATGTCATTGTCTGACCCTTTACGTACTTTACAAGTGGCTATGCCCCAAATAGACAATTTGATTCATTCTCTGGACTGTGAATTATTAAGTCTTTCTAACCCTGCTCTCCGCTAGCCCCGTAGGGCAGATACTAGTTCTCTACTAGACCTGAGGTGGAAGACTTTAAACTCTTATCATTTATCTCCAAAGGACCTCTCACTCACGTTGGCCTTTATATAAACACACCCACTGGACCATTTCAAGCTGACTTTATAGCAAATTATAGTGCTCCTTACGCGCTTTCAATTGCAAGGCGTTATAATCTTAAAAGATGAAAGTGCTGCCCAAATGTTTGTACTTTTCTTGTTTGGGGAAACCTACAGCCAAATTTTAAAAAAAAACTACGACCATTCAAAGCCTTTGCATCATTTAGGAGTCAAACACATCTGGCCAGTTTCTAGACCCTCCCATCCTTAGCTCTATTATCCCCTTATCGGAGTTTGTTTAGGTCAGAAGGACCATGCATTGATAACCCAACTGTACTCTCATTTGATAAACTGCTGAAGTAGCCAATTCCCGTCCCAGCTTTGGAAAAAATGGAAAACTAATCTAGTTTGACTAGTTGTTATAGTGAGTGAGGCCCTGGAGTCGTTGTTATATGAATCTTCATCCGCTAACAAATTAACTCAAATTTTCTCTCCTTTACCATGTTAATACCCCGTAAATTACATAATGGCCAGAAAAGCGATATGGGACAATAATCCCATTTGTTCCGGAAGAATTGACCTTTTGCGGGCTATAGGCGATATGTTTCCCGACCCTATAACTCTGAAATAGGTTTGTTAGCTATGTCCCACACACTCCATTTCTTGAATGTGGTGAAGTCTTGTGAATCTGTACTGCCTTTCGATGATCCGATACTCACAGAAAGGGATGTCAAGATAAATGCAAAGTCTGGGAGAACCTGATTGTAATTCTGCGGTTACTCTACACTCTTTCTCAGCTACAGAAGCTGTGGGATAAGCGTGTAGCCTAGTAAATGGAAGGCTGTGGAGATGGTAGGGGGGGGCCGCAGAGGGGAAGGAGTACTTGGGGTCTTGGATCTTTCCGTTTTAGTGTGTTTCGTATATTACGGGTGAAGGTACTGTTCATATATTCATGGGTTGTGGGTGGCATGAAGTTTCTAGGTTTGTTTTGTCAATTTTCAGTTTTTTAAATTTTTGGAATTTGTAATGTTGTAACACAAATGACAAAATGACACTTAATTAGGTTGCGTTGATGTATTTAAACCTTTGTACTTGTTGATACGTTAAAAAACGTTTCAATTTGGGTTTTGTGTCATTTCCAGTACTGAATAGACTTGTGAAGTTACACAGACAGTTGGTCAGCAAGGAAAATCCTCACAGGAGACATCGGGCAGGGACCATGTGTCATCAGGAAGACATATCATGAACTATCCTTATAGGCGTTTTCACTCCCAGGGCTTCCCTAACACAAGGTTGCTAAAATTATTTCAAGTTATTCAATTAAATATTTTTTGCCCAGATGGAATTTAACAACTTCACAACCTCCACTCTCTACTTGCCATAGAGATACAGAGCCTCTATCCAATAAACTATGGGCTTAATGTTTGTCAATGGGAGGTTTTTTTTCGCACTACAGTTTTCATAGAGATACTGTGACACATGCGCCATGCACTGGTATATAGAAATGGATATTCTAAGACAGTGGTGGCGAACCTGTGGCACTCAGAGCCCTTTTTGTGGGCACCAGGCCATGTCCACAGAGGACTCCATTTATCTTCCAGCAGTCCAGACAGCCCAGGACTTGCTATGCAGAGAGCTATTTTAAAGTGGCAGCGCTGATCTGGGACTACTGGAGGGGTGGGGAGGGCGGACAGTTCGGATTATCACTGTAGCTCCTTCTCAGCCCTGACAATCCTTCCTGTTTATGGGACCCTGGAGGGAAGCTAACAATTCATCACAAATTTCTTCTATTTTCTGCTTATTGTGTCCTCAGGGTGTGATATAATGAAAGCTGTGACAGAGACGGAGTTTAAAACACAAATTCAATTTCTATGTTGGCACTTTGCAATAAATAAGTGGGTCATGGTTTGTAGTTTGTGCACCGGTCACAAAAGGTTTGCCATCCCTGTTCTAGAGAGCTCTCTAATAGCACTACATATTCAGTCTTGTTTTTTTGTTAAACATATTTATACAGCATCTCCACACATCATCAACCTCTTAATGACCAGGCCATTTCACATATTTTGCATTTCCATTTTTCACTCCCGGTTTTAAAAAAAATCCACAGAACCGTATAAGCGGCTTGTTACAGTATAACAAATTGTACTTACTAGTGACAGCATTTCTTTTTCCAGGACGGTTAGTAGGAAGCTGGGAAAAAATTCCACATGTGGTATTGTATGTTTTAAAGGGAACCTGTCAGCACAAATTGACCTATAAACCACTACCAGTATTTTAAGCAGCTGAAATACCTACATGTTTCCTTCATCACCAGTGTGGGACATCATCCAGAAAACAAACTTGTAGGTGACTATAAATTGGTTCTATAAAGTCAAGCAGATATTTAACACTTTATTCAAGCTCTTTTCTTCAGAAAGCTCCCTTACACTGTAACTGAGGTCCTGCACCCAGACCATCTTACTATACAGCCTCGACTCGCGGCTATGACTCATACAAAGACCCGGGCCGTCTGATTTCAAGACCATTTATTACTATGTGCAATTTTCACATTGAAATGGATGGTGTAAAATGGGTAGGAGTCAGATCTACGGTTTAAAAATAACCCAGGGTGTCCTGGAAAAAAAAAAAACTACTAAAATTCATATCACCCCCTTTCCTAGAACCAATATAAAGACAAACAGTAAAAATCATACATGTTAGGTATCGCCATGTCCCAAAATGTTCGATCAAAAAATAAAACAGATTTTAAACCGTAAGAGAAAAATAGCATAAAACCATGACATCATAAAGCAGACATTCAGTTATTTTGGTGATTGAATATCTATCTGAAAAGCAAAAAAAAAAAAATCATTTAAAAAAAAAAACATTTTAAAAAAAATTATTTAAAAAAAAAACTATTTTTTTTTGTTTTTTTACAATAAAGTAATGCAAGGCAAATCACCAAATTTTCTAACTAACTTGAATTACAATGTGCACGAAGGTACAAAATGGCCAGTCATTAATGGGTTAAGGCACAGTAAAATTCACAAGTACCTCCAAGTCTACAAGTATAGGGTTTATGAGAGAAAGGACACCACAACTTACCCTCCTGCTGAGAGTCAGTGGAAAACTTGTGAGGCTTCCCTTAGCCCTAAAAATAACTTAGAAAAGGGAGAAATCAAGCTGCAGTGAAAACGGTCAAGTATAGGACAAGACGGATGTCCTTATTTTGACCACAATCCAACAGCGCCACCCTGCCACCTCCTGGCCACAATAGTTTAAAGGTGGATTGATCTCATCAATCGGTGCAGTAACCAGTATGTGCCCGCAAGGTCTTGCTGGATCATTTCCTTCATTTCAGGCCATCCTTTCAGGAAATCAGGAAGGTCAGGAACCCAGTTACATTACTATGGAACTGATGTATCTGTTATTGTACCAGCAACATTTCCCCAGAAAGATTCCCAACTGCAGGAAAGGAAAGAACCCATCAATGTGACACCTGCCCTGGATAAAATAGTGGCATCTGCTTAAACCCTAACGACCTGGCCCTGTTTTTTTCATTTTCATTTCTCAGTCCCACCTTCAAAAACTTTTTTTTTTTTTTTCTTTTTACACAAAGCGTTGTGAGCTTGTTTTTCTGCGTAACAAATTGCACTTCATAGTGATAGTATTGAATATTCCTGCAGTGTACAGGGAAGCAGGAAAAAAATCCAAATGAAGTAAAAATGGTGAAAAAAAAAATGCATTTTCACAGTTTTCTTGTAGGCTTGGATTTTACAGCTTTCAATTTCACATGTCTACTTTATTCTTTGGGTCTAAGACCGTGAGCCCTCTTCATACACCCTTCGGAGAATGAAGGGGTTAATGTATCATGGTAAACTGTACAGTGTTCTGCAAACTATGCCCAAAAGCCAAATCTCAGTCTTTTCTCCTTCAAGCTGCACCGTAAGCACCCAATGCAGTTTATATGCTCATATGGGACATGGGCATACTCGGGAGAAATTGGGGTATCACCTATGCAGTATATTTTAGCCTTTATCCTAGGTGATTTTTATTTTTTGGCTAAAAGTATTTTCTGAAAAAAAAATTACAAATTGAAAGATGAGCGGTAAGCCAAAACTTGCAGTTCAGGTTGGTGTGTGCCTGCTCCACGTGGACATCTTGGCGAATTGGCAACCGTGCAGCCATAGCTATATTGGTCAAGGGACCCTGACCAATGGTACTGTTAGGATACCTAGCTGATAGATCAAATCCTGTCATTTCTAGTTTCTTATTTTCCTAAAAAGTTCCGTAATAGAAACAATGAACTCAAGATGGCGCCTAGACTGACATCAGGCATTTCTGAAATTCTCTAGCTTTGAAACTTTTCTTCTCTGCGTCATCTTGAGTTCATTGTTTCTCCAATCAAGAGACTACATGAGCCGGGAATTCTTCCACCCCTTCTACTTTTTTCCTAATTTCTATATAGACTTGGTGATCAAATAAAGCTTGTTCAGTGTAGAATTGCCAGGGGCAATGATAGCATGAGTGAGATTTAATCAGCAATGTTTGTCTGAATTATTACTATGATGTGCAAGCATGCTTATTGATTAGAAACCGCAGCCAACGCACACTAAAAGAGATTCTTAAAGGAAACCTCCATTTCAATGGTAGGTGTAAGCTGTAAACACCGAGCACCAGCTCAGGGTGAGCTAGTGCCGGTGCTTAGTTTCGTTAGTGTTAAAACCGCGGTATCGCGGTTTTAACACTTTTTAAACTTTATAGCAGAAAACTGCTTCGGCGCTGCGTGGCCACGATCGTGCGCCGCCGCCTACATAGGAAATGCCGATACTGCGGTTTTTAACAACACGAAACTAAGCACCGGCACCAGCTCACCCTGAGCTGGTGCTCGGTGTTTACAACTTACACCTACCATTTGAAATGGTAGGTTTCCTTTAATCCTACCCCCAGTATTGGAGCTGGTAGTTTACCTCTTTGTATGAAGTTAAAGAGCCATATTTTAAGAAAATTATTAAAGGAGAATATTACCTTCCATTTTCTTTAACTTTGCTTCCAGTTTCTTCTTTCTATATGGAAGAGGGGGGAATAAAGTTTATTCATTGACAATTTAAAAAACTATTTAAAAATGTTATTCCCCCAATTGATGAGAATGTACAAACATTGGGTTAGGCAACCGATATTTTTCACAGTTACATTTTGTTGGCAAATAATTTTTTGGTCTCTAATATTTTGGGGGCAGTTAGAATTTTTTGATTGGTCAAGAATGTTGAGGGCTAGTCAGTGCTTTTGGTTCATAAAAAGTGCAGTCCCAGGGTGTGCGCTCGGCCACCTAGAGGTAACCGACTAATTGTAAATTGGTCTGGAAAACTATCCACACCGCTTGAAAAAAAAGTTACAGAGAAAACTGCATTCTTTAATGATGTAAAGAATGTGTGAAAGGTCCTATTCATATCTTTCAATGTTAATACAAAGTATTGCACATACCATGAAATAATAGGCCCCATTTTTATACCATCTAAAAAATAACTGATGTAGCAAAATATTAAGCATGATCTTATTAACTATGTTCATATCAATTGCAGCAAAAGAACCAGAGAGAAATGTCATGTGTGAATATTTTGTTATAGACAATCGCTGCACAACCCCTTCCCATAGGGCAGTGGTGGCGAACCATGGACACAGGTGCCAGTGGTGGCACTCAGAGCCCTTTCTGTGGGCACTCAGGCCTTCATCCCAGGACTGAGCTATCCAAACAGGACTAGATCCATCAAATTTTCCTGCAGTCTAGGCAACTTGCCTATATTTGCTCTATGTTATTTTACAGCGACACTTCATTAACAGTTTGGAACTGCTTGAAAAGTAAGAAGGTGTTGAAAGAAGTGTGCATTATCTTTGGAAGTCATCCTTCTGGACCCACCATTCTTCCCTGTACAGAGAGAAGCTGGAGAGAAGCAACACTGATAGTCTGCTTTGCCCTCCTTCTTTCAACTGTATTGGCCTGCCTTAGGCGGCCGATACAATTGAAAGAACAGAAGCAGTAAGTTATGCTTAAAATAACACGTTGGCACTTCACAGTAAATAGTATCATAGTATATATACTGGAAAAAGACGCAAGTCCCACAGTCCAACCTTTAAGAATTAATAAATGTTTTATCCCCATGACCCGTGATATTTTTTCTCTCCAGAAAGGTCTCCGCCTCTCTTGAACAGTACATAGAGTCCGCCATAACAACCTCCTGTGGCAGAGAGTTCACAGTCTCACTTCTCGTTCAGTAAGAACCTTTCTATGTTGATTGGTAAAATCGCCTCTCCTCTAGGCGTAGAGAATGCCCCCTTGCCTGGTCACAGGCCTAGGTATAAAATCTTTGGAGTGATCCTTGGTACTGTCCGTTCAAGTATTTGTACATTGTGATGAGGTCTCCCCCAGTCTTCTTTTTCTAAACTGAATAATCCAAACTTTGTAATCGTCATGTATTCTAATGCCTCCATTCCCCTAATAATCCTGGTTGCCTCCTCTGCACCCGTTCCAGCTCTATACCATATCCTTTTTTATACACTGGTGCCCAAAACTGTACACAATATTCCATGTGGTGGTCGACCAGGGATTTGTATAAGGGCAAAACTAGGTCTTTATCATGAGAATCTATTCCTCTCTTGATACATCCCATAATTTTATTTGCTTTAGCAGCGAGCGCCTGCTCTGGTCACTAAAATTAAGTTTACCATCCCAATACCCCCAGTCCTTTTCAGGTCCAGTTTACTAAAGTAATTGACCGTTTAGAACATAATCATACTTTTTGTTTCCATGGCCCAAGTGCATACTTTACATTATCTACATTAAACCTCATCAACCATTCTCTGCCCACTCTCAAGCTTCCACAAATCCCTCTGTAAGCTAAACTATCGACTCAGTATTTATTACTTTACACACGCTTAGTATCATCTGCAAAATTGAAACTTGACTGTGTAAACCCACTACAAGGTCCATAATAAAAATATAAAAAGAAGTGGCCCCAATACTGACCCCTGTTGCACTCCACTAGTAACCTCAACCCAATCTGAGAATGTGCCATTAATGACGACCCTCTGTTTTCTATCACTAAGTCAATTACTTACCCAAATTGCAGATTTTCTCCTATTCCCAGCAGTCTCATTTTATATACCAACCTTTTATGTGGCACGGTGTCAAATGCCTTTGAGAAGTCCAGATATATAACATCCACAGCGTCCCCCAGATCCAGTCTTGAACTTACCTTCTCGTAGAAACCAATCAGATAGTCTGACAGGACCGATCTCTCATAAACCCATGCTGACGCTGGGTTATAAGGTTGGTGCACAGTGAGATACTCCAGGATACATCTCTAACAAACCCCTCAAATATTTTCCCACAACAGAAGTTAGACTCACGGTCTGTAGTTTCCAGGATCGCTTTTTGATCCTTTTTTGTATATTGGTACCACATTTGCTATGCGCCAGTCGGTGGAAACTACCAGTCCTCAGTGAATCTTCAAATATTAAAAATAACGGTCTGTCTATCACGTACATAATTCATCAGAAACCTGGGGTTATGCCATCTGGCCCCGTGATTTATCTATCTTAGTGGTTGCGAGGCGGCGCCGTACCTCTTCCTGGGTTAAACTGTGGACATTCCAAAAAGAATTTACATTATTCCTCATTGTGTCTTCCACCAGTCTTCTAAAAAGACTATAACCATCTATAGTAACAGCCCAGTCAGTCATAGCACGTTTCGCATGTCTCGCTGATACCACTATATCAATATTTCTGCTCCACATCAAGAGTTCCAGTTCCTCCATTTTGTTGTGAGGCTTCTGGCATTGTGTACATACACTTATTATGGTTTTCCTGTCCGTATTCCTTTGTTCTTATTCCCAATCTCATTCCAGCCCCCTCCTCCCCATGGACTAGGATCCTCCCAGCTCTCTATCTACACTGTCTATTTGCCCTGCACAGTGGTACTTGCCCCTCCCCCCAGGTCTCTAGTTTAAACCTCTCCAACCTTCTAGCCATTTTTTTCCCCCAAACACTGCACCCTCCCCATTGAGTGCCGCCCATCCCTACTGTAAGCCTGTAGCCCGCCAGAAAAGTTAGCCGTTCTCCATGAACCCAAAACCCTCCTTCCTACACCAACTTTGAGCCACTTATTTACCTCCCTGATCTCCCGCTGCCTTTCTGGTGTCACGTGGTACAGGCAGTATTTCGAAGAAAACTACCTTCAAGGTCTTTGCCCTGAGCTTATGGCCCACAATCCCTGAAATCATTTTTAAGGACCTTCCAACCTACGTTACTTTGTCTTTTAGTGCCAATGTGGACCATGACCGATGGTTCCTCACCAGCCCCTCCCAGTTCCGTCCGACCCGATCCGCAACATTCCGAACCCGAAACACCCGGCAAACAACCACTGTTCGGTATGCACGGTCTTTTGTGACAGATTCCTTATTTAGGGGAACACACAGGGCAATCTCCCACTACCAGCACCTGTTTGACCTTGCCTGTGCTCCCATTACCCTTCTTACTGGAGCAGAGAGAAGTGGATTTTGGTTGTAGTTTGGGCACTCTGTCTCTAAAAGGTTCGCATCATGCCAGAGAGGATTGCCCTGGATCCCAAATTTAAAGACTCAATTTGCTATGAACAGGGAATATAATTTTTTTTTAAACAATGATATATTTGTAAATACCATACATATCCACGAAACATTGAGAAATACATACATGATATCACTTTTCTCACACTCTTCCTTTACTTTGCAGTACTCCATGTCCGTCTGTTGATAGATCTTGAGAGAGGACTGCAAAACAAAAGAAAAAAAAAAAATTAAAACAACTACTAAAACCATTCCATTAAGCGGTTCAGGACACAACCCTAATTCCATTTTTCACCCATAAGCCACCGGCATTCAAATGTTCCTGGTGGCTTTGCCGGGTCATTTAAATGGTTAACACCAATCGCCGGTGTTGGCTGCATTATGATCACTTCCACTCCTCTTCATCTTGATCCCGGTGCTGTCCTCCGTTGGTCTTGACACGCCGGGATCACCTAGAAAACAAACTTAGAATTAGCAGCACGGCGCGGGGACAAGATGTCCAGCGCTCTAGGCTGCTAATTATTCACGAGCCTGCCGCCTGGCGGGATCAAGATGCAGAGGAGCGGAGGAGAGTATTTCTAGGTTTTTATTAGCGTTTTTGGACTGCTTGATTTCCTTTAAAATACCAGGATCAGATCTAGCACAATTATTTCAAATTATCAAACCCACCAACAATTAACTTTGCTTTTGGGAATCGGTCACAGAAAGCAGAGGCTAGTCTCGTTACAGAAGCAGCTCAAGAAGCTGTGTGCACATTAACCCCTTCCTGCTGAGGCCCTTTTTGTTTTTGCCTTTTCATTTTTCACTCTCAACCTTCAAATAGCTAACTTTTTTATTTTTCCATGTAAGGAGCTGTGTGATGGCTTGTTTTCTGCGTAACAAATTGCACTTCATAGTGATGGTATTGAATATTCCATGTCGTGTACTGGGAAGGAGGGAAAACAAAATTGGTGAATAAAACACATTTGTGCTGTTTTCTCATGGCCTTGAATTTTTTTTAATTTTGCCATCTTCTGATGCTAATAACAGTTCCATACTTTGGTGTACAAAGCTGTGGCTGGTGTTATTTTTTGCGACTCACTGGCGTTTTCAACGCTTTTATTGTCAAGACTAAACAGCCATTTTGAAAAATATAAAATAATTGAATAAAAATTGCAAATTTCAACATTTTCCGTTACAAGGTTAAACCCGGTGAAAAATTTATATTTTGATAGACCGGCATTTTCGGATGCAGCGATACCTAAAGCGTTTATGATTTTTACTGTTTATATTTATCTCAGTTCAAAGAAAAGGAGGGAAATTTTAAATTTTAGAGTTTTTAATATAATTTTTTTTTTTTACTTATTTTTATTTTTACTATTTTTCAGACCCCCAAGGTACTTTAACCCTATGTTGTCTGATTAATCTTACCATATACTGCCATACTACAGGGGGGATTTTTCTAATCACACATTGTAATGAATGGGTTAAAACAAGACAGCCTCTAGTCTTTGGAAGACCCGAGGCTGTCATGGCAACGGATTGCCACCCCCCATGAGGTCAAGGGGAGCGACGATCTTCACCAAGACCCATCTTTGCCTGTGGCGGTGGACAAGTTAACACAGGCTAGCACTGATCGGGGGCGTTACCGATCTTTTCTGCAATATGCAGCAAAGACTTGAGAGGGCTCAGACCGTGAGCCCTGTCCATGCACCCGCAGCGTGACATACTATTATGTCACACGTCAGTAAAAGGTTAAAGATGAGTGCACAAAAGCAGAGAGATTTATTAATCCATTTACGACAAAATTCTTAAGCTTGCATAAAAACCACACCACAATTTATCAAGGGTTTTAGACAGTTTTCAGGTACTATCACAACTAGTACATGAAAAGGGGAATGGTTTAAGAAAAGAGTTATGGCTTTGTGACTGTCTGTGACTACTGCTAATAGGAGTAGCAACGTTCGATTAGACAGTCTCAATCTGGAGATTTATATGATATAGTGATAAACCTGTTGCAGAATATGACTTTCTACTCTGCACCGTCTTACCTTACAAGACCTGATTAATATGTCCCATTAATCAGCTCTGAAAACAATAAGAAGGAAATTTTTTACTGGCCTGTGGTGTCAGAGTTGCAATAAAAAGGGACAGACTCCACAAATATATAATAAATTGCTACAGTTTGATCTAGGGTTGCACCGATACCAGAATTTTGAGTGTGATATGATACCCAGAAAAGTATTGCGATAATATTTTTTTTCTTTTCTTGAAAGTATCGTATTATCTAAATGTTTAGGATGCAGTCACATGAGGCATTTACATTGTGCTTAGAAACGCAATGCAAACGTCTTGGAGCGGGGCTTAGCCTGATCGCATTTGCATTCCCATTGAAACACATGTGGTCAGTAACAGTCAGACAGTGATTTGCCAGGAGAAGGTTTATGACAGTGTAGCATATGTGTTTTAATGGTTATCCTGGTAATATTAAAATACTATATTAAATAGCACAATTTAAAGCTCATGTAGATGAGTGTTTTTGATGTCTGTATGCTATACTTTTTTGGCGGAGGTGAAACGGACCCACTGTGGATGTGCAGACAATGAGAAAGAAATTGCAGCATGCGTTATTTTGTCTCGCATGTGAACCGTGTACATCCATAGAAAATCAATGGATCCGCAAAAATTTGGACGCACATGCATGACATCCGTATGCAGTGTTATTTCTTCAAATGTTGCGGGGCAATAAGTAGATTAGAAAACCAACATCCTTTTTTTGGGTATGTGAAAAAACGGATGGCTTACGGATACAATATGGATTGATAACAGACATCACGTTCGCATTTTTGGCAGATTAGCAGCGAACACGACCCTCTGAATGAGCCCTTAATTTTTGCCTTCTACATTTTTATTCATTAAATTTAACTGTATTATGCGCTTAAAATATTATAATCTCAATATTAAAGGGGTTGTCCGAGTTCTGAAAAAAAGTCCTACTTACCTTCCGGTGCCCTCCGGACTCAGCTTCCGGCCCGCATTCACAATACTGTGAATAGGGACGCTGCTCCGGCGGCCATGTTTGTTTACATGGCGCCCGGAACCGGAGCAACAGCAGCGCTGGATACCGGAGGGCAGCGGTAGGTAACGAGGACTTTATTTTATTAAGCAGCGCCCTCCCGGCCAACTTTAGATTTTTTCAGAACTCTGACAACCCCTTTCATAAGAAGATCCCTCTCTATATAGCATGCATGGAGCCCGTGTCACAATAAAACAGTGAAGCTCTTGATGTAAAGTCCCTCCATAGATAACAACTAAGCCTATAGAGTAGTGGATAGATGCTCTGTCCTGTCTCTCTATGGCAGGTGGAGGGTGGAGGATGTGGGTTTAAATCCCGGGCAGGGCAAAATTTAATTGAATTAAATAGTGACCTTGTGTCTGGGAAGCCCTGTAGAGACTCCATATATGGAAAGATGGCGATATCTCCTTGATGACTTGGTCCCTGCTCGGACGCTAACCCGACATCTCTCAAAAGAATTCCCTGCTCTGGGGAAAACCTTTGAGATGTAGAGACCATATATGGACAGATGGTGATATGAACCTGATGGTGTAGCCCCTGCTCTGCCGCTAACCAGACACATATGCAAAGGATTCCCTGCCCGATGTCTGCTCAGCAGACAGATACAAGGAGCCTGTAGAGTCTGTGGAAGATATTCAGTACCGCAAGTAACAGAAACCCGGTATTGAACAGTTCTAGCTTTGAAAGTATCGTATAAGTACTGAGATTCCGATGCATTGTGCAACCCTAGTTTGATCAATGCAGTATGTGCTAAATATTATGTAATAAGAATCTGGGAAATTTTTGAAGTTTCCTTTATCCCCTTCCACACATGTGACGTACTACTAGGACACAGCGTTGGGAAGTGGTCACAAGCAGAGCCCACTCCATACAAGGTTGGCGTTTGCTGCAGCAAACACCCACCGGTAAGACTCAGCGGTCGGTGGATGCTAACCCTTTAAATGCCTCAGGCAAAGCTGACGGAGGCTTTCAAATTTGGGGGCATGAGGTCCACTGACGCTTTTAACATTTTGTTTGTGAGTATGCTAGAATAAAATTATTTTTACTGACTTCTGGTCTGGTGCTGCATGGAGGAAGACGCGTAAGCCGAAGCTCCTGATCCCAGTCGCCACTAACCTGCGCCATCAGCTCTTCAAACTGGCAGGCAACCCAAAAAAGGGTCCCAGGAAGGGACCGAATCACCCAAGCCAAATCCGTGGCCCCAAAACCACCCTGGACCGCTTCCTTATCAGAGCCACGGAGTTCCCGCCACTACAGCCTCCGGCTCCTCGGATCTCCCCGCTTCAGACCCGCAGCACCGGCAAGAAGACGCTCCCGATGGGACGAAAAACAGCCACCACGGCACTCCCGAAGCAGCAAGACGTGAGGGAACAGGCGCCAGCGATGAGTCGGGTAGGGTTTCTTAAGATCCTGTTAACTTACTTTAAATCAAGCTCATGCTCTCTATCATTGAGTGTTTGCTATTCACTACCTATCGGAATATTGGCATTGTATACTGTACTGGCATTTTACTATGCTGTTTGTATTTCTTTTATTGCTGTACAAAAAAAAAAACTATAAATAACTAGTTGAATAAAAAAATAAATATATTTTTACTCTTATCCTTGGTGATCTGCACCATCAGTCCACATTCTTCCTGATACAGGACCGGTGTTGTGATTGCGTGCACGAGAGTGTAGCGTGGTCTCTCACAAGATCCAGCATAGAGAAGTGACTGGAGGAATTACCAATGAATTTATTCAAATCTTCGGTCTATAAGGAACTGGGCGAGACCGTTCTGTGGAATTCTCAATCCTAACATTTTATTGTGGAGTTAGAGCACTAACATTGTTTTTATTTGTTAACCCTTTAAATGCATCAGGCAAAGCTGACGGAGGCTTTTAAATCCTGGAGGCGGGGACCAGCGATCGGTTGCCATGACAGCCTCGGGTGTTCGCCAGTAAAGTATTAGAAATTAGAGTGTTAATACACTATAAAACACACATACCGTCTTTTCTTCCAGTTCAGCTTTCAGTAACTCAAGTTCCTCCTCTTGCTTTTCATGGGGAGATATTTTCTGTAACATTTGTTCTAGTTCACACCTTAGGGTTTCATTCTCCCTGAAATGTTAGAAATGGCTCACAATTATGTTCGGATGGGGACATTAACCAAAGACTGGATCTATAGTTTCCAGCGTGTGGGAATTATGAGTGGGGATTATTTAAACCCTTAATAACAAGAAAACATTTACCTGCTTTAATGAACAGAAAAATCAATATACAGCATAGAGAAAGAATGTTGGGAGATATTTTGTGAATGCAGCTGTGGAGTCAGTACTAATAATGAATAAGGCATTTATTAAGAAGGGTAATGCAGTATTGATGTCCAGGAACTGCACCTTAATGTCTATTCAACTGAATAGGATCATTAATTTTTTTCGTAGCTCTCAAAGCTGAAAACATCACTAGACTTCTGGCTCCATTTCCTGATATTCTGACACCAAAAACGGATGTGTCAGGCACTTAACAGATATTGCCGATTTATAACACAGTAAGATGGAAACCCCCCAGCTGCTCTCAATCAGCTCCATAAAGATAAATGGAACAGAACAGACATCTGCTACATTCAAGGGCTCCAGGGTACCCCAGTTATCATCCGTGGGGGTCTAATCACTGTGGATAGGGCCTAACCCTTTTAAGCGGATTTTATATTATATAAAAGTATGGTGCACAAATGTAAACAGACATTTAAAGTGGAAGTTATCCAGAGTCACATAGTTTATGAAAAGGGAAGTTGCTTGTTAATTCAGAGAATTTAAAATGTGTACCTAAAAAAAAATAAATGAATATTTACCTTTCAGCATACTGAAGATGTATTTTTGGTCAAAGAAAATACTAAAAGCAGACACTAGAAAAATGTAGCTCTGTGGTGAATAAGGAGTGATTTTATTTGTTGTCTTTCAGAAGATAAATTCACCTACTTACAACATACCATGTGCTTTGGAGTTTTAAAGGGAATCCGTCAGCAGCAGACAATGTAAGATTCAGGTCAAACATTCTGGGCTTGCTTTTTCACATCAGATGATTTTTTAAATGTTTTTCTGCACATGCATGGTATCCGCTAATGCAAATAGCTGCAAGCTCGCTGTTGGTCATTTTACTGTTGCTAAACCAATCGCATTCAAATCTATGTATCCCTGCCTAAGTTATTTAATGATGCTGTCTCCTTGAGGATTCCTCTTCTCTAAAATAAAGGCTGTCTCAGCAGGTATGCGGAGGCCTAAAGGCCATGCATGCTCCACTGGAGCCATGAAGAAAATGAATATATATATTAGTTTTGACAATTATCCCACTAGGTCTTTATGAAAAGTCATGCTACCTAACAAGAGAAAAGTTTTCCATACCTCATCATGGAAAACTTAATTGCAAATCTTCTTCTGAGGTTAACCTAACATGGCCGTGTGTAGGTTTAGGGCCGCAAACTACAGTCAGTTGTTTGTGGCCTGACAGTCATCAGTGGGTAAGCACCACTAAACTCGGACAAGTGGTTTTTTGGTACGAGCAGTTAGCCCAAACAAAAGGGCCATGGAGACAATGGAGGTAATTTATCAGTAGTGTCTGATGGAAGAACTGTTCTAGTTGCCCATGGCAACCAATCAGCGCTCAGCTTTCATTTTCCTAAAGCTGAGCGCTGATTCCATGGACAACTAGAATAGCTTTAACTCGGACATTTCTGATAAATCTCCCCCAATGGCCTCTATGCATGAGCTCATAGAGACTCATGATGTTTGCTAGCAACAGAGATAGAGGCAAGCACAAGTACATAAAAAAATGGTCATGTTAGGGTAGCTGAAGTTGTTCTGAAACATGCATATCCTGTGACTCCATTATTTACTAAAAAGTTCATATAAACACTTGCTGTAGCCAACAATTTACGATAATAAAGGATATCATCACACTTCTGCTGGTAATCTTCAAGCAGCTGGCTGGAGGGAAAAAAGAGAAGTACAAAACTCATTACAATGTAACATAAATAGATGTAAACACATGCAGTGGTATACCTCCAAGCTACAAAACTTAGATAATGATTGTTCACTTGCTGTGCAAGATTGGGTTGAGATAGATGTTGAACTTTCCGTTTCTGGAGTTCTTTTTGTTCAACAAAACAAAAAAAAAAAACAAAGCCAGTTCTGGAAAATGCAATGATTATTTAGAAAGTATTTTTTTTTTTTATTAAGTAAAAGTGATCAGTCCATTTATGAAAAAAAAAAAAAAAAAAAAAAATAGACCAATTTTATTAGTAGGTGGCCATATTTGACCCTTTTCTGACACATTATATAATACATCATGTGTGGGAATTTAATACAGCTTAGCGACCCAATTTTAATGTACACTAAAACCCAGAACTACTGCCTCATTAATCATCGCCATATAGTACGTCTGTGTACCACATTAACCCCTTAACGCCAAAGCCACTTTACACCTTCCTGACACGGCCCATTTTTTCAAATCTGCCCTGTGTCACTATAAATGGTTATAACTTTGGAACGCTTTAACATATCCAAGTGATTTTGAAAGTGTTTTCTAGTGCCCCATTGTACTTCATGTTAGTTAAAACACTTTGGTGGTATGTTTTGCATTTATTTATGAGAAAATCAGATATTTGGTGAAAATTTGGAAAAATTCTCAATTTTCGAAATTGAAAATGTTCTACTTTTTTCACACGAGTCATAACAGCAAAAAACACTGAATGTCTACTTTATGTGGACGTGTTTTTTTTATGCGTACTCTTATTTTTGTAGGATGTTATGGGGCTTTAAACGTCAGGTGCGATTTTTCACATTTTCATAAAATAAGCAAAATCCTGCTCAGGTTTGAAGTCACTTTGAGAGACCTAAATAAAAGTAAAACCCCATATATTAACCGATTATAGAAACTACACCCTCGATGTACGTAAAACACGTTTTATGAAGTTTGTTGACCCTTTAATTGTTTTACAGGGGTTAAAACAAAATCGGATGCAATTTTGAAAGTAAATTTTTTTTGGCTAAATGAATGTGTTTTTCATAAAATGTACAAATTCTCAGTGGATAAAATACCAAAACACTCCACAAAGTTTCATACCCAATTACTCCCGCGTATAACAATACCCCATATGTGGTGGTCACCTGCTGTATGG
This sequence comes from Engystomops pustulosus, assembly GCA_019512145.1. Taxonomy (NCBI): domain Eukaryota; kingdom Metazoa; phylum Chordata; class Amphibia; order Anura; family Leptodactylidae; genus Engystomops; species Engystomops pustulosus. The sequence continues at coordinate 115,924,920 of CM033645.1, forward strand.
GCACACGCCAGGGCATCGAAGGGAAGCTGCGCCATTCAGAGCAGATTATGCATTGTCACTTTGTACAGCCGTTATAATCTTTATTTTTTGGGCAATTTGGACACATAAGGGCTTATTTTTTGTGTCATGAGATGCACTTTACAAATACTTCATTTTAGTGGGTCTGTAGCTTTTTGATGAGATTTTATTAACTCTTTAATGTATGGAGTAAAAGAAAATTGTCAATTTTGGGTTTCTTTTTTTTGTATTTTTGGGGGTCGTACACCGTACACTAAAAATACTATATTATCTTTATTCTATAGATCACTACGATTACAGTGATACCTCATTTATATAGTTTTTTTTTTACATTTTTACAATTTTATTGGGAAAAAAAAATAATATATAGAGAAAATGTCATTTGTTTTGCATCGCCATCTTTTCGGAGACATTACTTTAATATTTTTTAATTGACAGAGCTAGTTTAGGGCTTATTTTTTTGCGTGGTACCATTTTGGTGCACATAACTTTCTTTGATCACTTTTTGGAACATATTTGTGAATGGAATTTATGAAAAATTTACATTTTTTGGCGAGTTTTGTTTTTACAGCGTTCACCGTACGGGTCCAATAAGGTTTCTGACTTATTGTACAGATTCTTACGGACGGGGGGTTTTGGTGGTTTTCACGTTTTTCACGTTTTTTTTTTTTACTTTATTAGATGTGTACAGGGAATGTTTGTGTTTAGGGGACTGTTTGTGTTTAATTCATTCTTTTTATTAAAAAGTGTTTAATTAGTGTTTTTAACTTTTTTCTTTACTTTTACAGGTTAGCTTGAACAAGAGATCTCCGATCGCGGGTGTTAGAGGCGGTTGTCGGCTAAAATACATAGCTGACAACCGCAGCTTCTGGCGTCAGATCCTTAACGGCCACAAGCATGATGTAGTATTACTGCATATTGCGGGAACGCACGTCCCGCCATGCAGTAAAACTACGTCAAATGTCGGGAAGGGGTTAATCTTCTATAGAGTTTAAGACGTCAGGTTGTTGGAAACACTTGGTGTCTTTATTAAGGAGTTAAATGCTGCATTCAAACATGACTGTGGCATCCATAGGCTGTGCAAAAACAATAATGCCAATCGTTCTTTTTTGTACCCTTTCATTTGAACAAACCACAGTATACATACATATTAAGGGTGTTTTTACGTACTTGAGAGAAACGGCTAAACTAATTTTGAAAAGGCATTCTCAGATTTTGTTGTTTTTTAGACTAAATAAATGTATTGTTGAAAAAAAAATAAAAATCTAAGATTTCCTTTGTTTTAAAATCAGTCAAATGCTAAAAGCAAAGCTAAAACTTCAGATTGCATAGTAATTAACCCCTTAAAGGGGTTATGCCACGACTCAACTTCCTTCAAAAAGATATCAAAGAGGTTAAAATATTTCATAAAAACCAATTCATTATGATTAACTGGAGTGAGAAATACATTTTATTTGTTTTCTCAAGGCTTGTTTAGCCTCTATTATATACCACACAGAAGTAAATGTGGGAGGGGCCTAAAAGGCAGTTTTATCACAAACCCCATAATGCTATGCAGCTGCCTATCTCTTATTGGCCTTCCCAGAGTTCTACATCACTGACTTCAGCGTCTCCTTACACCTGCTGCGTTCAAATAGTCCCAGCAAAGCAGGATGCTGCTATAAATGCTGTGTGTACCGTGTCATGTTTCCCCGATTCTCTATTACTAATTCATTGTCTATATATTTACCTAATTAAACTTTCATATAGGCCTCTTTTCTAAAAACGGTCTCAGAGTAAAATGTAATGCACACGACCGTGTGCTCATCCATGACTGATTCCTGTGATGTGCCCATATATACAGGATAGGAGTAGTAGTAGTACTGTGCTGTGCCCATTTATACAGGATAGGAGTAGTAGTAGTGCTGCTCTGTTGCCATACACATATAATAAAAGTAGTAGTTCTGTGATAGTGTGATAGGAGTGATAGTGTTGTCATGCTGCTGCTAATGTGTTTATAGAGCAGGATGCTGGATCCCGGCACTGTCTCCCCTCTACACACCTCCTGATACTTCCTCTGCATGACTGCCCCATCCCCCAGCCCTGGCCTGAAGTGCCATTTATTCACCTCCAACTCCCCAGCACCTATTCCTTGTCTGGCTCGGACTATACGTCAGCTCTAGCAGCAGCAGCTCTGTCCCTCTACTTCACAGGCTGCCGCTCAGCAGGAATGCAACACACAGCAGCCTCATGATGCTTTTTAATATCCGACCAGCAGAGGAAGCTGTGGACGCCGTCTCTGTACACAGACAGCATCCAGAGCTATATGAGACATTCTGGTTGCCTGGGATTGATAGCCACCTATATGATGATCCAGCTCTGGCTCCTCCAGGATGCAAAGGAGTGATGGGGCCAGCGGAGGAGTCTGTTTAGATATGCGCATGCCCAGAAGAGTCTTTAGCATTTTATTCTTTCTGCGCATGATCGGCCAGGGTAGGTGTTAGAGAGGACGGGAACAACACCGGTAGGGGGAGCTATTCAGATTTTGAAAAGCATTTTTTGACAAAAGACATGTAAAGAGCTGTGTGATGGCTTGTTTTCTGCGTAACAAATTGCAATTCATAGTGACGGTATTTAATATTCCATGTCATGTACTGGGAAAAAATCCTGAATGCAGTGAAAATGATGAAAAAACACATTTGCCCCTTTTTCTTATGGCCTTGGATTTTACAGCTTTCACCAAGTGTCCCACATGACATGTCTACTTCATTATTTGGGTCAGTTCGATCACAGAGATAACAAATTGGTATAAGTTTTATAATGTTTTCATACAAAAAACAAAACAAAACATAAAAAACGTTTTATTTTGAGGTCTTCTGGCACTAATAACTTTTTTATACTTTGGTGTACGGAGCGGTGGGTGGTGCAATTTTTTGATGACATTTTCAACGCTACCATTTTGAGGACTACGACCTTTCAATGCCTTTTTTATTGAACTTGTTATATATTGCAAAATGGCAAAAAAGTGCTATTTTCGACTTTAGGCACCATTTTCTATTACAGGGTTAAACACCGGGGAAAATTTTTTTAATTATATTTTGATAGATTGCACATTTTGGGATGTGGCGATACGTAGCAGGTTTATGATTTTTACTGTTTATATCAGTTCTAGAGAAAAGGAGTGATTACATTTTTAGGTTTTTTAAATTTATTTTTCAGAGCCCCTAGGGCAGTGGTGCCTGTGGCACTCTGAGTGCTCTCTGTGGGCACTTAAGCTCAGCACAGAGTTCACCAGATAGGACTCAAAGAATCTCATTGCTATTTTAACTCTTTAATGGCCAAGGAAGTATCTCAGTCTGGATTTGCCCTCCTGCTTTGAATTGTATCAGTGTCCTTAGGAGGCTGTTCTGTTAGGAGAACAGTTCAACAAATAAATAAATTACTGCTTATATTGGCACTTTGTGATAAATGTGTGGGTTTTGGTTTGGTGGGTGGTCTGGGCACCCCGTCTCAAAAAGGTTCACCATCACTGCCCTAGGGTATTTTAACCCTAGGTTGTCTGATTGATCCTGCCATATACTGCCATGCTACAGTATGGCGGTATATGGGGATTTTGCACATCATCCCTTACAAAATGCAAATTGCCTAAAACACGACATCCTCGGGTCTTTGTGTGACCTGAGGTTGTCATGGCAACAGATCGACGCTCCCCAATGACATCACGGGAAGCGACGTTCCCGGCCACGATGGTGGAACCTTAATGCAGTGCTTTACGTCGATACTTGAGTAAAAGAATACTTTATGCCAATTATACTTACTCTGAGTCTATGATTTTTTGCTTCAGTGCAATCAATGCAGCAACATATTCATTCAGACTCTAAAAAATGAAAAAAAGGTTAAAGAAATTGCCCAAGTTTAAATAGTACTCACAGGATCAGGGATAACAATATAGGCAGTTCCCGGGTTATATACAAGATAGGGTTTGTAGGTTTGTTCTTAAGTTGAATTTGTATGCAAGTCAGAACTGTATTCTTTATCACTGTAACCCCAAATTTTTTTTGGTCTCTGTGACAATTGGATTTTAAAAGTGTTGAATTGTCGCAAGAACCAAGATTAACAATAAATCTTCATTACAGACACCTGTGATAACTGTTATAGATGTTTATTGTAGCCTAAGGCTAAAGTACTGTAAATTGCCAACATCCAGAGGTCCGTTTATAACTAGGGGTCGTATGCAAGTCCCCTTAAGTGACCTTAAGTAGGGGACCGCGTGTATAAGTAAGGGCTTGGGCATGGTTTGAGAAAGTGCAATAAGCACAAGAATGTTTATGGTTTTTCCATCCCTTTTCCTACATGCTATAAGAATGTGCTGTGCCGCCTGTCGTTATTTCTTCTCTCTATGCACATTGATTAGGAAGTATGTCACTTGACATAAATGGAGTACCAACGACCAGAGGAGTCAGAGATGTAGGTAGAAATGTCAACAAACCAGAAGAGTTCAACTTAGAGAGAAGGGCTAACCTGACGTTACCCATGAAGATTACCCTTGGATTTTTCTTTTTTCAAGAGATTTTAACGACTGATACAACAAAAGGAGCATGACCTGAGTTGTGTTAAAATCTGGCACTCTTTTCTGGTGTAAAATAAGGGAACTAATAGGAGATGAAAACCTATTGTGCCAACCATTCTATTCTGTGCCCTGTCATTTGCACAAACCACAGTATACATAAATATGTGGTGAGCTTTCACATACTTTAGAGAAATTTATAAACTAATTCCACCCCCCCCCCCACCAAAAAAAAAAAAAAAAAAAAAAAAACAGACTGACAGTCTTTAACCCCTTAACGACCTCACCTTTTTTGTTTTCTATTTTTCGCTCCCCACCTTAAAAATCTATAACTTTTTATTTTTACACGTAAAGAGCTGTGTAACGGCTTATTTTCTGCGTTACAAATTGCACTTCATAGTGACGGTATGTAATACTCCATGCGGTGTTCGTGGGAAAAAAAAAATCCTAATGCAGTGAAAATACATATTTGCACCATATTCTTGTGGGCTTGGATTTTACAGCTTTCACTGTGCACCGCAAATGACATGTCTACTATATTCTTTGAGTCGGTACGATTATGGCGATACTAAATTTGTGTAGGTTTTATAATGTTTTCATACATTTACAAAAATAAAAACAAATTTTCATTTTTTTTTTCTATTTTGGTGTACGGAGCTGTGGGTGGGAGTCATTTTTTGTGACGTTTGAGGACGTTTTCATTGCTATCATTTTAAGGACTGTGCGACCTTTGATTTTTAAAAATATTTTTCAAAATGGCAAAAAAGTAGCATTTTGGACTTTGGGCACTATTTTCCGTTACGTGGTTAAACGCAGTGAAAAAACGTAATATTTTAATAGATCGGGCATTTTCAGACGTGTCGATACCTAATGAGTTTATGATTTTTACTATTTATTAATATTTATATCAGTTCTAGGGAAATGGGTTTATAAAAAATTAGTAAAAGTAAAAAAAAGTTTAAAAAAAATTATAATAGACTACCTAGGGTACTTAAACCCTAGATTGTCTTATCGATCGTATCATATACTGCCATACTACAATATGGAAGTATATGGGGATTTTCTTCCATTCATTACAATGTGCTGATAGCACATTGTAATGAAAGGGTTAAAACGAGACAAACTGTGAGCCCTACATGGAGTCGGTTCCCCACTTCCCGATGACGTCACAGGCGGCACCATCTTTTTGAAGCGCCGGGATCAGCATTGTCCTCATTCCTAAATGGTTCCTTTCCATTGTTGCAATATTAAAAAAAAAGAAAAAAAAAAATGTAAAAATAAAAAATCAGTTTGAAAACTTATATGGAACCGAAGTGAGCCCCCTGACAATAAATGAGTCCCTGCATATTTAGTGGTTACTGCACTGCCCAGCCTCCTTGTTCATGACAGATCCCACTGCTGTGTTGCAGATGTAACAGGACCTTACATGACAGGTTTATCCGAGGTAAAACTGTTCCAGTTGTCTATGCCAACTAGAACAGTTCTGCTCTCAGACACTTATGATAAATCTCCCCATAATATTTTGGGAGGAGTAGATGGGAGGAACTGACTGAGCAGGACAAGCCCCCTCTGATGCCAGATAATATAAGATAATGTGGGATTTATGTGGATGTAAGGGAAACAGTTACTAGCTGTATTTGTGAAAATGTGGTGATAGCTTGTTGTTAAAGGGAACCTATCAGTTTTAGACCGTTTGATAAATATGGTGGAAAGACTGTCTAACATTACACCCCCAATTAACTGCTAGATACTTTTGATAAACCTGCCATTTGTTTAACAGAAGTAAGAAAAAAAAACACAGGAGTACCCCAGAACATGATAAACAATGGTGTTGTGGTTTCCAAGTTTACATACAATAAAGGCGCCTCTGTAGGCAGAAATGAATCGACTGATTCATAGCTTATACAGCAGTGTCACTGACTGAATCCACTTTGCACCCCGATGCAGGATCTGGCCTAGTAATAGACACATTAGGGCTTTCGGACCAAGCCCAATTTTTTTTAAAACTGCCCTGGGTCACTATAAGTGGTAATAGCCTTCAAAAGCTTTAACGTATCCAGGTAATTTTGAGATTGTTTTCTCATCACACCTTAATGTAGTGGAAAAGTTTGGATATCGTTAGCGTGTAATTATGAAAAAAATGGGAATTTGGCAACATTTTTTTTAAATTCTCAATTTTCAAAGTTCGAATTTTTTTTTTGCTTTTCAGGCAGATAGTCATTGCACCCAAAAAAAAAAAAAAAAGCCTACATAACTAACACGTAGAAAACATTTTGATGAAATGACGAAAAGCTCCACAACATTTGATACCCAAATTCTCCTGAGCATGCCTATACCCCAGAAGTGTTGGTAAACTGCTGTATGGGCACATGACAAAGCATAGAAGGGAAGGAACAACATTCAGTGCGGATTTGCATTGTCACATTTCACATGCTATAAAAATGTTTATTTTTGTGGTTTATTTTTTTCTGGTACGAGAGACACTATTCAGGTACATCATTTAGAAGTTTTAAATAGATCACTGATGAGATTTTATAACCCATTTCTTGCTGATGATATGAAAATACCGTAATTAATTCTGGTTTCAGTCCCGGGTTTGTATCCAGCACTGCTCCAGAGATGCCGCAGTCACCATGACAATGGGGTTAAACCGCTGGAATTGCGAGTATCGTGATCCTTGCTGTAAGTGCAGAAGCATACAGCCGAGCTCCTGCTACTGAACCTGGGCATTCACCAAGACGTACATGAACGTCAGGATGCGTCAACAGACGGCATTTCCCAACATACATGTACGTCTAAATGTGCCAAGGGGTTAAAGAGAGGTTTTAAAAATATGTTTATAAGTTGCAAGAGTCCCCCTAGGCTCCGGCAACAGAGGCCATAACATGGCCGCCCTGGGAACTGGATGCAGACATGGGCTCTTGGAGGATAAGGGGATGCAACAGGGGACATGTTGTTAGTGCTCCTTTATCTTATTCTAAATATTGTAAGAACACTATAAAAACCTAAAACAAAGCTAGATCCTACATTAGGGGATTTAGTAAATAACTCTACATTTAAAGGTATGAAGCAGACAGATTTCCTTTATGGGAAGATGAAGAACCGTTTGCCCCTAGTACTAATTGTTATGAAAAACACAATCTGATAAACTGTCCAGAAAACAATGTTATCTGGCACTGAACAACGTACTAAATACCTGTTGCAAAGAAGTACAGTTCTGACAGCACCCTGCTGCCTCAGAAGCAATGCCAGCCGTCTTTGAGTGGGTCTCTCCAGGCATCATGATGAGGCGTGCCGACCACCCCAGGCCAGAGGGGAATACAGGAACTATATCTGAAAAACACACCAAAAATATTAACAGTGCACTGAATGGGTGAGACTCCGGGAACCTGCAAACTAAGGGTTTGCACTAATTTTTTCTAGTGTATGTCCTCCTCCCGAGGATGGCACCAGACCAGTGTGCCGCCTCCCCCCCCCCCCCTCCGCGGATGGCACCACCCCACCGGGCCGCCCCCCCCCCCCCCACTCTCTCCGAGGATGGCACCAGACCAGTGTGCCGCCGCCCCCCCCACTCTCTCCGAGGATGGCACCAGACCAGTGTGCCGCCGCCCCTCTCTCCGAGGATGGCACCAGACCAGTGTGCCGCCGCCCCTCTCTCCGAGGATGGCACCAGACCAGTGTGCCGCCCCCCCCCTCTCCGAGGATGGCACCAGACCAGTGTGCCGCCCCCCCCCCCCTCCTCCCCCCACCCCACCCTCCCCCCCCCACTCTCCCGAGGATGGCACCGAACCAGTGTGCCCCTCCCCCCCCCACTCTCTCCGAGGATGGCACCAAGACCATTGGTCGCCTCCCCCCCCCCCACTCTCTCCGAGGATGGCACCAGAACCATGTGTGCCGCCTCCCCCCCACTCTCTCCGAGATGGCACCAGACCAGTGTGCCGCCTCCCCCCCCCACTCTCTCTCCGAGGATGGCACCAGACCCAGTGTGCCGCCCCCCCCCCCACTCTCTCCGAGATGGCACCAGAACCAGTGTGCCGCCCCCCCCCCACTCTCTCCGCGATGCAAACAACCAGGTGCCCCCCCCCCCCCCCCACTCTCTCCGAGGATGGCACCAGACCAGTGCCCGCCCCCCCCCCCCCCCCCCCCCCCCCACCTCTCCGAGGATGGCACCAGACCAGTGTGCCGCCCCCCTCCCCAAGGATGGCACCAGAACAGTGGTGTGTCGCACCCCCCTCTCCGAGGATGGCACCAGACCAGTGCGCCCCCCACACAATCAGGCAGGGTACCAGAGCCGTGCGCCCACACATGGAATATAATGATACACAGGATTACTAGTACACACGATGGAGCGTCACAGTGTAAACATTACCACTATCCACCGACAACGTGCGCTCAATGACACATGACACTCCCATCAGTGATCGCGTCCTCGGTCTGCCAACACGAACCCGGAGTACTAGAGCCACAAACTCACCAGCCAGCTGTACCGCTTCAGCCGAAACGGAGACATGTCGTGCCGCGATGTAATGGTGAACACTGCATGTCCCGGAAGTAGTGAGACTCCAGCAAAACACTTCCCTGTCGCGATCAGCCCCCACAGCTGCTTACAGCCAATAGCAGCTTCGGCTGCTGAGGCACCAGCACTACGTCACTCACCTTCTACAAATCCAACCTCTGCTTGTGATGTTAAGGCCTTCCCCTTGCCTCACGTGATTCGTTATGGCGCGCTTTTCTCACGGTGTGCGACACAATGACGTCCTGTGAATGGTAACAACAATCAGTTCGTGTCTTATTAGAAGGCTAAATAAGGAAGGTTTTATTATTTTTTTAATCCTTAATCCCTTAGTGAAAGACCATAATAACTACGGAAACAGGGTGAAAATGGCGATGTTTTTCATAATATAAAATTTTATTGGGCATTATTTAATGTGTAATTATGTTTATTTTTACAAGTAATGTGTATGTTTTTTTAAATGTGTATGTTCCTCATGATTTTTTTTTCCCCTCTCAAGTTGTTCACTGTAGCTGACCCCCAGTTACGACGGAAACGACTGGAATGTCTTGAGCAAAGCTGTAATAAACTTGATCACTGGGTCTATAATGCTGGCTCTTCTAGTTCAGCACCATGCAGAGAAGAAAGGAGAAGGCGAAAGCGATAACTTCTTCCCAGGGTTTCCTACTGTTTCTGACAGCCCTGTCCTGCTTCTGCAATTGGTGCAATAGAAACTGCAGCAATGCAGAAATCGGCCGCTACAGACCAGGGCCGGTTTTGGACAAAGTGGGGCCCCAAAATAAAACTATTTTATGAACAGTCAAAGTCGGTAAGCTCTGCAAAATAATAACACTTTGTAGTTACACAGTAGCAAGGTAAGAATGTGTAAAATGGGACTGTAGGAGGATTGTACAGGTCGGAGATAGACAGACAATAGGTAGATTGCTGATAGAAGATAACTATGAAAGACAATATACATAACTAGCTTATATGCAGTAGATGATATAAGATAGATATGAGATGAATACAGTAGAAGTTATCTGCACCGTTATGTTTACAGTCACCAAATTTTGCACAGGCGCTCTCTGTGTCTCGAGGGAACATCATAGATTAGGCTTTGAGCCGACAATTTCCACCCGACGCTTTCCAAAATCGACTTATTACCCACCATATTCAGGAGCCATTGTCTGCTGCTGTGGCAGTTAGAAGTTGAGTCGTGATTGGTTACCGTTCTGTCACAGGTCATTAATATGAGCTCTGAGCTTTGAAAGGGAACTATAGGCAATGAGTATAATACAGCTTATATGTGAGGTAAGATAATAACCACCATATACAGGAGCCATTATCTACTGTGGCAATAAGCAACTTTTCACAGCTCAGCTTCTATCCTGCCACGGGTCATTCATATGAGCTCTGAACTGTTATTGGTTACTATAGGCAATGAGTATAACACAGCTTAGGTGTAAGGTAAGATGTGAAGTAATATGTGAGGTAATATGAGGTATTATGATAACCACCATATACAGGAGCAATTGTCTGCTGCTGTGCCAGTTGGTAGCTGAGCCGTAATTGGTTGCTGTTCTGCCACAGGTCATTTATATGAGCTCTGAGCTTTGATAGGCAGTGAATACAGCTTAGGCTGTGTTCACACGTTGCGTTTTGTTTAATGCATGCCTTTTTAAAAGCATCACAACAGCTGAGAAGAGATTTGCCTAATTACATTGTTGTCAACATTGCATTCACAAAACACAAGCGTTAATGTGATGTTAACAATTGTTAACGCATGTTAACAAAATGTTAATGCATGTTAACACACATTTTGTAAATGCAATGTTGACAGCAATGTAATTAGGCAAATCTCTTCTCAACTGCTGTGATGCTTTTGAAAATGCATGTGTTAACACAAACAAAATGCAACGTGTGAACACAGTCTTAGGTGTGAAGTAATATGTGAGTTAATATAATAACCAAATATCCAGGGCCCATTGTCTGCTGTGGCAATAAGCAACCAATCACAGCTCAGCTTCTATTTTGTAATATGCGCTCTGAGGTTTGATTGGTTACTATAGGCAATGAGTATAATACAGCTTATGTGTGAGGTAGAGTGAGTGGCATAGAGACAGGCGGGGAGCGTGAGTGACTGAGGGCGCGTTCACACGTTGCGTTTTGACCTGCGTTTGAAACGTATACACAACAGCTGAGGAGAGGTGATTTGCCTAATTACATCGCTGCTAACATTTCCGTTTACAAAACGCATCGTAAACACGATGTTAACGCACGCGTTAACAACGTGTTAACGCATGCGTTTTGTTAACACATGCGTTAACATTGTGTTTACAAGCGTAAACGGTAATGTAATTAGGCAAATCACCTCTCATCAGCTGTTGTATATGCGTTTCAAACGCAATCAAAACGCGACCAAAACGCAACGTGTGAACGCGCCCTGACAGAGAGACAGCCAGTGCGTGTGAGTGAGAGACAGCCGGTGAGTGTTAATGAGAGATTGATGGGGAGAGTCAGTGACAGAGAGACAGGCGGGGAGAGTGAGTGAGAGACTGGTATGGAGCATGAGTTCGTGACAGAGAGACAGCCACTCTTTTGGCTCTGAATGTTTAGTGCTGGGCTAACTCTGTTTGCAGCTCAGACATTAGCTCCACTATTCCACACATACATTGTATCTAAAATGCAAACCTATCAGCCCCCCAACATGTTTCGCCAGTACTCTGGCTTTCTCAGGGGTAATGGGCTATAGCCCATTACTTGTTAATATAGTGCAGTCTCCTAAGTCATGGCTTCTTTATCTGCCTCTTTGAGTAGGAATTCAGAGTTGGATCTAAGAGTTTTAATTGCTACCCTTTCTTCCCTGGTGAGATTATTTTGTGACAATCTGTTGGGTGATAGTTTTGCAATTTCTTGAGTCACTTGATTATAAAACAATTGCAAGGCAGGGATCAGACCTAAATTGGGCGTGAGTTATGAAGGTACCCGCAAAGGGCAAGGTTTCCTACCTATGGTCTCCATTGAAGCATTTTCATTCAGCAAATCCAAGAGATCACTCAGAGTCTGTTGATCCTCTAATCATGTTTTGAATGGCTGTACTTGAGTGCTTTCATTAAAGTTTACCAATTTGCCCTCTAGGGCTCTAATCTGGTCCCTAGTATGTGCCAAAATTTGTTTGTCATGTGTTAGGAGCAAGTGTATCAATATTCGAGCATTGCAATAAACCATTCTCCCATGTCCCATAGGCCCCTTCCACACTTGCGTTGCAGATCACGTCAGAGTTTGATCAGGGTGCGATCAGGGTTTGGTCAGTGAAAAACGCACATTTTGCATCAGAGTTCAATCAGTTTTCAGTCAGAGTTTGTTCAGTGTCTCAGTTTTTCACGCGCAATTTCAATGCATTTTTCACGCGCAGGTAATGCGCGTGAAAGGACTCAGGGCTGAGGTCTATCTTTTCTATGGCAATTGCTGCGTGAAAAACGCATTGCACTTGCATTGGACTTGCATGTGTCTCCAGAGTGCGATGTGTTTTTGATGCGTCTCCATAGACTTGTATGGTGCGTTTTTCACGCGCGTGACTTGCAAAAGTAGAGCATGCCGAGATTTCAACGCGCGTTAAAAAAAATGCAAGTCTGAAAAGACCCAATGATTAAAATGGTTCAGAGTGCAATGCAAGTTCTGTGCGTCAGAAGTGAAAAACGCAAGTGTGAAAGGGGCCTTAGAGTCTGGGGGCATTTACTAAGGGCCCGATTTGCGTTTTCCTGACGTGTTACCCGAATATTTCTGATTTGCGACGATTTTTTTTTCCCCTGTATTGGCTCGGGTTTTTTGGCGAACGCAATCGGATTGTGGCGCATCGGCGCCGGCATGCACGGGACGGAAATCGGGGGCGTGGCCGAACGATAACCCGACTGATTCAGAGAAACCGCCGCATTTGAAAAAAAAAAAATGTTGCGGAACACGTGCTTACCTTCACCAAGTATAGGATGGTGCACTCCGGCGGACCTCGGGGGAACTTCAGCGCAGCAGCGACATCTGGTGGACGTCGGAGGAACTGCCTTAGTGAATCGCTGGAAGACCCGAATCCACCACACAGAACATGCCGCTGGATCGCGAATGGTAAGTAAATCTGCCCCTGTGTGTCAACCTCCCAAGAAGGGAAGATCTGTTACCTCAATCCTCTCGGTACTAACTTCAATTTGATGTATTCCTCCAGACTCCTAATGTTCCAGTACACCTTGTCAATGTTTTATGTGCCTCCAGTAACTCCCCAGAAACCTGCTGAAAATCCATATCGGCCTCAGGGCTATCCACGACATCCAATAACAAGCCAGCCTGGCTAGACCAAATATTTTCTCTAGATTTTAAATCCATAATCACATAAATAGGCAACACCCAAAAAAAAAAATCAAACTTAAACAAATTCCATAAGAAAGAGACTAACAAAGACAGAGAGCCTCAAAAAAGCTCAATTGCATACAAGAAAAATAGTGGAAATTTGTCCAAAATGTCGTAAAGAATACACTAAAGCCAACACACTATATATAACACATGACTGAAAACAAAGAAAGAAGCCAGTGTGTATAGGCTGAGCAGTGAGAGAATTTTTATTATTACAAAGCATGTGAACACACACCAAAGATGCCATGCATCAAAATACATAAAAACATTTAAAAAGTGTAAGCATACACATCAAAACAAACCATGTGGATCAGAGATCCACAAATCGAAAAAAGGTTGAAAACAACCCCCCACACAATGTAAACATCAATAACTGATAGCAGCAGTACAGTACAGGAGACCATAAACACAGTGAATGACATGCACAGTAAGTAAAAAAAATGACAAACAGTGGACTCCTAAACCACAGTATGAATAGATGGATGGAAAGATCTAACCAATACAACAAAGCTGTTAGCTATAAAGTACTTCAGTAGGAGGGAAGGTGAAATCTACAACTTGCGCACCCCACGCGTTACGTCGCAGTCATGCGACTTCCTCAGGGGTCAGTGCCTTTAGTCCAATGGAGCCTACCTTTAAAGTCCCGGGTGACCACTCGCCTCCAATCTCAAGCGCTCGATAGGTGAAAACACCTGAGAACGCGGAACCACAGCATGTCGGTCTGCATAAGTTATTGCGACATTTGTGAAAGTTTGCGCATGCGCAATGAAACGTTGGGTTAGATCCTTGGCATTCAAATGGTGACCCAGAATGTCAAGTCTTAAGTCCAAGAACTCCACTGCAACCTGTGAGACATTGTGAGTGAGAATGATGTTAAAGGGGTTGTTATTAAGATGTAAAATAAAAGATTCACAGGCCTCCAAAGTTCCGTCCCACACTAGCAGGATGTCGTCAATAAAGCGGAACCACCCTATAGTATGTTTACAAAATAGGGGTGATGGGTACACGTGTGCTGCCTCCCACCAACCCAAAAATAGGGTGGCATAGGAGGGCGCACACTTTAGCCAGGGCAAGACACTCTCGATGGTGGATACTCATTTCCGGCAAAAACATGCAGGTAAGACTCGAGACATCAAGGTGGTGGGACTTGATATTGTGCGACCAACTATAAGGGGTGGCAACTCCACCCCTGAATTAGTCAGGATGGAGGCCTGTTGGATTTATAACTTGGGTAGTTTGGCCCCCCGGGGAATTAATGAGGACCTCCTTTTCTCAGGTTACTACAAGCAGTGATGGGAAAGCTACTACAAGTGATGGGAAAGCACATCTTAAGATGTTTTGGACTTCTGGATGCAGCAGGTGAGGTAAGTTGTTACACTTTGTTGCGGTCACATTTTGATGCATGTATGTATATATATGCATACAATTGTAAGTGTGTGTGTGTGTATGTATACATGCATGCACACATTTGCATATCTCAAATATTTTTTTTCAGGAATTTTTTTTTCTTTTCTTCCCTATAGTCACTTTTTGGGATATTCTTATCCCCTTGTAGTTTCGGGACTAGAGATGAGTGAGCACTAAAATGCTCGGGTACTCGTTATTCGAGACGAACTTTTCCCGATGCTCAAGTGCTCGTCTCGAATAAGGAGCCCCATTGAAGTCAATGGGAGACTCGAGCATTTTTCAAGGGGACCAAGGCTCTGCACAGGGAAGCTTGGCCAAACACCTGGGAACCTCAGAAAAGGATGGAAACACCATGGAAATGGACAGGAAACAGCAGGGGCAGCAGCATGGATGCTCTGAGGCTGCTTATCGCACATTATGCCAAATTATGGGCAACAGCAGCCAGACGATTGACAGAATGAAGCTAGATGAGCTGTAAACTCCAATAATTGACCTTGACCCTACAGATAGGGGATGGCATGCAGAGCTGGCAGGCTAGAGAGTGGATGCGACATCCCCTAATGGAGCAGGCTTGCAAACCAATGGTGGGCAGAGAGGAACCAAAGGAGGTGAGTCAAGACGCTTCAAATAATTCGGTACATGATAAAAGTTTCCAGTATGATTTTTGGTGGGATTACACAGCAGTGGTTACAAAAGTCACATGCGAGCCAATGAACACACCCAAAATCTGCCTGACACATCTCGTGATAATGGGACCCATGTAATGGAGGCAGTGAACTAGTAGAGTAATTAAAGGTGTCTGCAGTTTAAAACTATTTTACGTTGGATCTGCATGGAGCTGGCGCTCTCGCCGCTGCCAACGCGCTTTCGCAATCCAACCCTGTCCTCAGGCTCTCTCCCCAAACGCACGTTCTAAGAACCTCGTTTGTATATAGATCAAGTGTAGTAGCGTTCTATAAGTTTTGGGATATGGCGGGTGAGGGAAGATTAAAAACCGATGCTCAAGAAGCGCTGCAAATAATACGGTAATATAAAATTTGCCAGTATAATTGTTGTGGATTACAAAGCAGGGGCGACAGAAGTTAACAAGTTTTGATGTGGAATGCCCTGTATAGCTCTTTGGGCGGTGTGCCTTTGTATCGCCTAGGCTCACAGTTTGAGCAACCGCCTGCTGTCGCTTAGCGACGGCACTGTGCTGCGTGTGTCTAAGCTAGACCGGCTGATGGCGCCCTGGCCACTGAGGGATTCGGAGGTGGGAGGGTGCGGAGGAGGAGGTGGTATCCTAGGCCTTCGAGACCTGGACCGAGGTATGGCCCCCGACTGCTCTGCGTCGGCCGTAGTATGACCAGCCCAGGTGTCAGACTCGGTCCCAGCCTGCCCAAAAAAACCAGTTAAGTGTAGTCAGCGTTCTTATAAGTTTTTGGATTATGGCGGTGAGGGTGAATGTACACAATGCGCATGATGCGCATGAGCTGGCTCTCCGCTGCCAGTTCGAATCTTTCGCCAATCCAAGGCCCCTTCTCTAGCGTACCTCCACCAAACGGCACTTCAAACCTTTTGTATAGATCAAGTGTGTCAGCGTTCTATAGTTTAGGAGATGGCGGGTAGATGGGAATGTAAAAAACCGATGCGCAAGAAGCGCTGAACATAATATGGGTAAATATAAAAGTTTGCCAGTATATATTTTGTGGATAACACAGCAGTTGGGCACAGCTTAACAACTGATGTGGAATCCATGAAAACACGCCAAATTCTGGCCTGGACCGTTACACCTCCCATCGGTTGATAAGGGGAGCGATGTATGGAGGCACGATATGGACTGACTTTTTGGAAGGTAGCAATAGTAGACCATACGTGTGGAGGGCTGCTAATGGAGACAATTTCAATTTGGATAGTGCCTGTATTACTGGTCAGTCCAAAAAAGGGTTCTTCAAACCAGAGGAGTCAGGTAGGTGGCCCTCCAGAAAATGAATAGATTATGAGTGCCTGTAATGTGGCCACTCCCCAAAAATTGTTAAAACCAGAGGACCGGGTAGGTGGCCCTCCAAAAAATTAACTGCATCAAGTTACTATAGTTCGTAAGCCATGTGGGCCCTGTCAAAAATACCAGTTTCCGTCTCTGCTTTAGTGTACCAAGAGGAGACGGCAAGAAACTGAGGGAGGAGGCGTAGGAGGAGTGCAATAATTATTCAGGTTGAGCTTCCTTTCACCTGGTGGAGATTGGAAATATATGTAAATCCAAGCTTTATTCATCTTAAAAGCCGCACCCTGTCAGCGCTGTCAGTTCCGACAGGCCGTGTACGTCTTATCGGGATCGAATGCCACCAAGCTGCACGAACCCTCTCGGAACAACACGCGAGCAGGCAGGGCAGGCAAGACCCTCCAAGGCGTACAGCTCAGTATGTGGCCACTGCGCAGCTTTGAACCCCAGTAGATTTGTAGGAGCTGTGTGATCATTTATGGACGATGTATGGTCAGCTACGGTACATGCCCTCGCCATCTTTCTGTCAAATTCAGCCCTCTCTGTCTTCGCCGAACTGGGGCGGTGACAACTGTCTTGTGCGGGGTGACTAAAGCTGGCAAAAGCCGTTGGCTAAGCAGTCCCTTGCGCCAGTGCTGGACAAGCTGCCTCTCCCTACTCTCCGCGTCGTATCTTGTCCCGCAAACTACGGCACTCTGCCCGGCTAGCGCTTCATAAGTGGAAATACTGTTTCAGCTTGGGCACCAGGGCTGCTGGTATTCATGCATTCTCACACTCCTTCTCCTCTCCGGGATGATGAGTGGAAAGATTTTGCTTGTATGACCGTGGGGTCCATGAGAGTGATACCCCAGTAATCGGTGTGCGGTGAATACACTTCTTTGACGCTTAGGGTCCGCGGATAGGCAGCCTAGCCATGAAATCTGCCATAATGCGCCAGAGTACCAACACGTAAGAATCACCTCCCCTCACGCGCCGCTGTCCACTTCCTCCTCCCCCAACTCCTCCAACTCCTCTTCTCTCTCATACAAGCGCCTGAAACAGTGAAGGCTCAACAATGGTCCCCTCTTGTGTCTCACCAACATTCCCTCCTCTTCCTCCTCATCCTCCTCCACCTCCACTCACCTCCTCCGATAGCGCTGAGACAGACCTAAGGGTGCTTGGCTCTCCCAAGGGAATCTCTTCCTCCCCCGTCTCTTGTGACGAGCGCAAGCTTTCCGCTTTCAATGCTGACCTGAGAGTTTTTCACAGGCCAAGCAGCGGGTATGTGGGCTGATGATGGCGGCATCTGCCACTGATCCATCTGTGTTGACTCCTCAAGTTACTCAGCACCTGACGATCAGACATCCCACGTCACTCCTCTTGTTAACTTGAGCAATGCTGACGACTACTACCAGTTCTTGTGGAAGTTGACATCCGCCATCTAACCATCGCTCTGCGCTGCTGGTAACCTCTGGAATAACATGGTTAATGTTGAATTCCACCTCTTGGGCACGTCGCACTACAGTCGGTGAGCGTGCAGTTGGGGCGGCTCTGCGCTGCCCTGAGGAGAGTGGCACATCTGTGGCTGGACTTCCTGAAATGGCTACAGATGGCGCATCCTTCGTGAGCATCAGACATATTGGGGTATGGGTCCTGAGAAACCTGAACTATCAATTTACACATGGTCAGGCAATGGCACATGTTCGTCTGGCCGAGTTTCAAGCCAGCCACCATGGTTCCTGTCCTGTTGTCACAAAAAAAAAAACATACCACCATGGCCTGGTCTAGTTCAGCGTGCCAGCCCAGTCAGTTCTGCGCCGTGAATGCCCTTAATAGCTCTTGGGCGGTGTGCCTTTTATCGCCTAGGCTCACATTGTTTGAGCACGCCCTGCTGTCGCTCAGCGACGGCACTGCTGCGCTAGTGCCTAGAGCTACCCGATTGCGATGGCGTCATGCCCACCGGATGTTATTTGGAGGAGTGGGTTGGGTATGAGGACGATGCTAGTAGGCCCTGAAACCTGACCGAGTGTAGAACCCCGCAATCCTCGGTCGTCGGCGTATGGAACCAGCCGCAGGGTCAGTACTTCGTCCCAGCCCTCCCCAAGTTAACCCAATTGTGCCGCAGATAGTCTAGTGGCCCCTGCCCGCAGCACGTCGTCCACGTGTCCCTGGTCACAGTTGGACCTTGTCAGAAACGGCGTTGGTCAGGGCACGGATTATGTTGTCTGAACACGTGCTTGTGGCGGGCTGGGACGGTCCATCGGTAAAAGTAGTGGCGCTTGGGACCGAATACCGAGGGGCGGGCCGCCTAGCACTGGTTGCGAAGGCCTCGGTCTCTCTACTTCTAATCGGCAGCATCGCTCTCACAGGCTAAGCCCACTGGAGATGTGGACATTAAGGGCGTTGGGCGGGTGGGTTTGCACTATAGTTATTTCCTTTTCCGCTCCAGCCGTCGGGGTATAGAGAGCTGACGTGGTGGATGCGTGGAGGATTCGTGAGGCACGTATGGGTTTTTGTGCCATGGGTCCTGGGCAGGGGCTGACTATCAGCGACACAGGTGAAAGACAGGGTGTGCACGGACCGGAGGTGAACGGGGCTTTGGTGCCACTGTAGTGGGGTTGTTTTAGCATTCATTGCCGTGCGCATACTGTGGTGTTTAAGCTGTATTAGTGGTAACCCCTGCATGTCCGGGTTTGGCAAAGGTTGCACACCACAGTCCGCTCGGTCCCGTCTGGTGTTTCCTTAAAGTAACCTCCAGACGTAAAAAAATCTAAGCCCCTCGCCACGGGAGCTTCACTACGTGACCCAACAATTTGGTCGCTGATGCACCCTTGCTCTCGGCCTCTGCCTCTCCCTGTCTGGTCCCCAGCACCCCTGCCTCTTACCAACCTGTTCTGGTCGGAGGACTCTCCTTCCGTCTCAGAAGCACTGTTGTTCACCCGGCCCTCTCAACCCAGCTTAGGTCTGTCACACCTCACTCATCCTCCCGATCCCTCTCTCGTCCCTGTGCTCCCCCCTCGGACTTCCTGCCCTGACAACACTTCACCAACTGTCTGACAACCGTGTCTCACTCTCAGTCGGACACCCTTTAACACACTTCTTCCACTACGTCAGAAGGTCATCATCACGCACAAGACTGCGACTGGTTGGAAAAACCTGGCGCTCGGAAAATTGCTCAGCAGCAACCGGACATGTGTTTGTGACTGTGGGAAGGGTCCAGAAAACAGTTCCTCAGAGTATGCCGTTCAAATGCCAAATTTTCCTGGGAGGGGGCAGACTGGGGGGAGGAGGCTGAGGTGCAGGAGCTGGAGAGTGCCGATTTCAGGGACATGGGTGGACTGCGTGGAAGACTGACTGGTGAACAATTGCTCGGTAGCATTGTCGGCAATCCACGACACCACCTGTTCGCACTGTTCTGGCCTCAACAGTGCTCTACCACCACGAGTCCCAGTACTTCAGACATGAACCTAGGGAGTGGTACTCTGTGGCGTTCCCCTGCTCCCTCATCAGCAGGTGGTGTCTCACCACCCGCCCAGGACCACGGCCTCTGACCCCTGCAGTAGTTGTGACGCCCACTCCCCGCCCTCGTCCTCTAACCCTCTCCTCGGGTTAAACATTTGAAAATGAAAGTTATAACTTTTTTTTTACTTTTTTTTGTGTTTTTTGTGTTTTTTAGTTTTTAAAAACCAAACAATGCTATCCTATTATTGCTAATGGCTATTTCTAGCCAGTTGAAAGCACACTTCTATCGCAAGATGAGATGACGCTGAGTTATGAAAAATAAACGTAAAATAAAAAGGAATGGCAGACTGTGCCTAATTGAATCAACCCCTAATAAAATTTTCCCACTTATGTGTTTGAGGTGGATATGTGTGTCACTAAAGCTAAACACAACGTAGCATGTCCCCCTGCAAATTCCCACAATATGGTACTAGCTGCACTACTAGTGCCAGCAAGCCCAGCCACAAGCAAACAAAAAAAAAAGTATACGTTTATTGTAGCCCTAAGAAGGCTTGTTTCTTGTTGAATCACTCCTGCCTAACACTATTCTAATAGAGCACACCCTAACGCTTTCCCTGACCAGCAGCAGCTCTCTCCCTAGCGGCATCCAGACACAAGAATGATCCGAGCAGCGCGGGCAGCGGCTAGTCTATCCAGGGTCACCTGATCTGGCCAGCCAACATGCTATCGACGTGTAAGGGTACCACGTCATGCTGGGTGGAGTGCAGAGTCTCCTGGCTTGTGATTGGCTCTGTTTCTGGCCGCCAAAAAGCAAAACGGCGGGTGCTGCCATTTTCTCGAGCGGGCGAAGTATTCGTCCGAGCAACGAGCAGTTTCGAGTACGCTAATGCTCGAACGAGCATCAAGCTCGGACGAGTATGTTCGCTCATCTCTATTCGGGACCCTTCTGGTCCCCATACACCTTTTCCACATCACTTCTTCACCCTTAATTCACACTTTTCTTATAGTCTGGGACCCTTCTGGTCTCCTATACACTTTTTTTCTAATTTATTGTTTATTTATAGTGGTCTTTGTGTGGACACTGTAACCTATAACTTAACACTGAACCCTACCTTCTTCCCATGATCTTCATGCTTGGATGAGTGGAGAACCTTCCTTCGTCCAATACCTGGAGCACCTTTATCCCTCCTTCTGGATTCCTTGAAATGGATACTACCCATGCCATCCGATATACAACTTTTATTTACCATCTTGGATTGGCCTATGCCCGTCGATGGACTTCCACTCTTCTTAAATTGTTTGGAACTCCTTGTGACAGTTTCTGATAACAAATTTTTCAAAGATACCTTCGTTCCTCCCTTTTGCGAGAGGTAACAATGGATCCTCTTATACAATGCCAGCCATTTGGACCGTACTTTATATGACATGTATATGTGTATTTACATTGCGACTTACACTCACCTGCCACTTTATTAGGTACACCTGTCCAACTGCTCGTTAACACTTACTTTCTAATCAGCCATTCACATGGCGGCAACTCAGTGCATTTAGGCATGTAGACATGGTCAAGACAATCTCCTGCAGTTCAAACCGAGCATCAGTATGGGGAAGAAAGGTGATTTGAGTGCCTTTGAACGTGCATGGTTGTTGGTGCCAGAAGGGCTGGTCTGAGTATTTCAGAAACCTCTGATCTACTGGGATTTTCACACACAACCATCTCTAGGATTTCCAGAGAATGGTCCGAAAAAGAAAAAACATCCAGTGAGCGGCAGTTCTGTGGAAATGCCTTGTTGATGCCAGAGGTCAGAGGAGAATGGGCAGAACCTGTCCAACTGCTCGTTAACACTTAATTTCTAATCAGCCAATCACATGGCGGCAACTCAGTGCATTTACGCATGGAGACACGGTCAAGACAATCTCCTGCAGTTCAAACCAAGCATCAGTATGGGGAAGAAAGGTGATTTGAGTGTCTTGGAACGTGGCATGGTTGTTGGTGCAAGAAGGGCTGGTCTGAGTATTTCAGAAACTGCTGATCTACTGGGATTTTCATGCACAACCATCTCTAGGGTTTACAGAGAATGGTCCGAAAAAGAAAAAACATCCAGTGAGCGGCAGTTCTGTGGGCGGAAATGCCTTGTTGATGCCAGAGGTCAGAGGAGAATGGGCAGACTTTGAGGCAGATGGGCTACAGCAGCAGAAGACCACACCGGGTGCCACTCCTTTCAGCTAAGAACAGGAAACTGAGGCTACAATTTGCACAAGCTCATCGAAATTGGACAGTAGAAGATTGGAAAAACGTTGCCTGGTCTGATGAGTCTCGATTTCTGCTGCGACATTCGGATGGTAGGGTCAGAATTTGGCGTCAACAACATGAAAGCATGGATCCATCCTGCCTTGTATCAACGGTTCAGGCTGGTGGTGGTGGTGTCATGGTGTGGGGAATATTTTCTTGGCACGCTTTGGGCCCCTTGGTACCAATTGAGCATCATTGCAACGCCACAGCCTACCTGAGTATTGTTTCTGACCATGTCCATCCCTTTATGACCACAATGTACCCAACATCTGATGGCTACTTTCAGCAGGATAATGCGCCATGTCATAAAGCTGGAATCATCGCAGACTGGTTTCTTGAACATGACAATGAGTTCACTGTACTCAAATGGCCTCCACAGTCACCAGATCTCAATCCAATTGAGCAGTGATGGCGAACCTCTTAGAGACCGAGTGCCCAAACTACAACCAAGACCAGCTTGTTTATCGCAAAATGCCAACACAGAAATGTAATTAGTGATTTACACTCCCTGCTCTGTCACAGCTACAATGATAATCCAGATCTGTCCACACCTTTCCTCTCCTCCAGTAGTCCCAGTTGGCATTGTCACTTTAAAATAGCTCTGTGCACAGCAAGTCATGGGGTATCTGGGACTGCTGGAAGATACCTGGAGTACTCTCTGGTGATGGCCTGGGTGCCCACAGAGAGGGGTCTGAGTGCCACCTCTGGCACCAGTGCCATAGGTTCGCCACCACTGCAATGGAGCATCTTTGGGATGTGGTGGAACGGGAGATTCGCATCATGGATGTGCAACTGACAAATCTGCGGCAACTGTGTGATGCCATCATGTCAATATGGACCAAAATGACTGGTTCGAGCTGATAGAAAGGCAACAGTGACTCAAATCGCCACCTGTTACAACCAAGGTAGGCAGAAGAGCATCTCTGAATGCACAGTACGTCGAACTTTGAGGCAGATGGGCTACAGCAGCAGAAGATTCTCTTGGCACGCTTTGGCGCCCTGGTAGCCAGTGAATGGAGCATCATGCAAAACTCAACGGCCTACCTTGTAATGTGGTTCGGAACGTGAGTGCCATGGGGCCCGTTTAGGACCAATTGACCCCAACATCTTGATGCGACTTCAGCAGATAATGCGGCCATGGTCACTAAAGCTGGGAATCATAGTGTCGCGGGTTTTCGTGTGCACACTGACATGATTTCACTGTACTCAATTGCCTCATAGTCCCAGATCTCAATCCAATTGAGCTGATGGCGAAGCTTGTGCTTAGAGACCGAGTGCCCAACTACCTGAACAAGAGCCATCCAGCTTGTTTAAGTCGCAAGCCAACACAGAAAATGGTAATTAGTGATTGTCCAGACATCTCCCTGCTCTGTCACGCTGACAGATGATCAATCCAGGATCTTGTCCACTCCTTTCCGCTCCTCCAGTAGGCCGCAGTTGGCAGGGGTCATGGGGGAAAAATAGCTCTGTGCACGGCGTGATGTCATGGAGGATCTGCGTACTCGGGCAGATACTACCTGGAGTAGCTCCTGGGTGATGGCCTGGGTGCCCACTAGAGGTGTCGAGTGTATGCCGGCCGGGTAACATCTGGCACTCTGTGCCGATAGGGTTCGCCATCCATCTGCATGGAGCAGTCTATCTTTGGGATGGGGGTGGAACGGGAGATTCGCATCATCATGGCTGGCAGACCTTGGGACAAGTTCTGCGGCAACTGTGTGATGCATCATGGCAATAGGGGACCAAATCTCTCTGAGGAATGCTTCCAGCACCTTGTTGAATCTATGCCACGAAGAATTGAGGCAGTTCTGAAGGCAAAAGGGGGTCAAACCCGTTACTAGCATGGTGTACATAATAAAGTGGCCGGTGAGTGTACATGTATGTAGTACTTACTTGTAATTTATGTTACGCATTGTTTTTAATTGTTAGATATCAATTCTATTCTGGATATCTATCTTTGTAGCCTCCTTCCTTTTCCCAGGGCTGATCACTCGCCTTACCAATCTCCCTTCTTCATGCGCATGCATTTTGTTCATTGGTCATCTGTCACTTTATATTGTATGCATTAATTTTAGGGGCACATCTGTAGATGATCTTTACACAGTGTTTTTTAATCTGGGTTCCCCTCTGGACAATAGTAGTAAAAAAAATTTGGTAAGGATTTTACACTTCGGTTTATTTATCTTTTTGGTCTTATGATACTGAAGGTTTACCTTATAGAGTGGACTCTTGGATATGCACTTGGTGGTGCTTTTTAATTACACATTTTGTAGGTTTTTTGCTTGAAGTGGTTTTTTATTTATTTTTTTCATATTCACTGCACCATCCATAATTAATAAGTCAGAACTCTGTAATGCATATTATCGTATTTTTCGGACTAGAAGACGCTTCTTACTATAGGACGCACCCCAGATTTAGGCTTCCAAAAAAAGGAAAATATATTTTACACCAATTAAAATATCCCGGTTGGTCGCACTAAAGCACAACACACACACAGACATACATTTACACACACAGCACCACACACACAGCTCAGCTACACACACACACTTCCCCCATTCCCCTTTTTCATACCCTGTCCCAGCGCAGCATGGCAGTATCAGACCTATGGTGATATAAGAAGCATGTGATCAGTCACATACTTCTTACATCACCGCAGGTCCTGTACCTGTAGGAAGAGAGCCGTACGGAGGAAACTTGCAATGTGCCACACAGAGTTTGATTAACCCCTTAGTGTGCCCCCTAATATTCCCAAGCTCTCCCAATTACAGTGTCAGACTGATCCCATACCTCCCAACTTTTGGACGAGAGAAAGAGGGACAAAAGACCCTCCCCCTTTTTCTAAACCACGCCCATTGTCCCACCCACAAGCATAGTATAATATCGACCTTGACGGTCCCCACATAGTACAATGTCCCTTACTTTGGCCACTTCTCCCCCATGGACCCATTAAATACTCCCTAATGCAAATCTGCAACATATAAACCCCTCTTTAATTTTATCCTCCCTTTACATTTGGTTTTTCCATTTATCTCCCTAAACTTACACATAATTCCATCTGTACTCCTACCCCTTCCCCTCCTCACATGGTTTGGCCTCCTGTCCTCCAGCCTCCAGCCTATTCCTGTCCTGCAGTCTCCTCCTGTAGCCTCCAGCCTATTCCTGTCCTGCAGTCTCCTCCTGTAGCCTCCAGCATATTCCTGTCCCGCAGCCTCCTCCTGTAGCCTCCGGCATATTCTTGTCCCGCAGCCTCCTCGCAGCCTCCTCCAGCAGCCTACTCCTCTATTCTTCTCCTGTAGCCTCATGTCCCACAGCCTCCTCCTGTCCTCCAGCAGCCTCCTCCTGTCCTCCAGCAGCCTCCAGCATATTCCTGTCCCCCAGCCTCCTCCTGTAGCCTCCAGCCCCCCCTGTCCTCTATCCTCATCTTGGCTCCTCTTCCTATGGCCCCCTGTCCCCTGGTAGTAAATAAAAAAACCCTCAGATTCTTACCTTTCCTCGTTCCCCCGCAGTCATTCAGTCTTCTCCCGACTCGAGTACGACTGACTTGCGGAGGGGGCATGGCCAGCCAGGGGCAGAGCTACCTCCTCCCATGACTTGCGCAGATATTATGTGAGGAGGTAGCAGGGGCTGGTCCCGCCTCCTTCTGGCCCCCATGCCTTGGCTGCTCTGCAGCCCTAAACTACAGGGTCTGGAGGACAAACCGGGAAAAGTGGGCGAAGCCTGGGACATTCTCCCAGCCGCCCATGGCAGCAGGACAGAGCTCAAAAAATAGGACTGTCACGCTAAAACCGGGACGGTTGGGAGGTATGTGATCCTGTCATTGAATAACGTTTTGATTTCTCCGGTCAGTGACCAGCGTCCTTATGTTATCCAGTAATACTGTGATTTCTCCGGTCAGTGACCAGCGTCCTTATGTTATCCAGTAATACTGTGATTGCTCCTGTTAGTGACCAGCGTCCATACAGTGTCCAGTGATACCGTGATTGCTTACGTCACTGAAAAACGTCCAGTGATACCGTGATTGCTTACGTCACTGAATAACATCCAGTAATACCGTTATTTCTTACGTCACTGAAAAACATCCAGTGATACCGTTATTGCTTACGTCACTGAAACATCCAGTAATACCGTTATTGCTTACTCACTGAATAACATCCAGTAATACCGTTATTGCTTACGTCACTGAGTAACATCCAGTAATACCGTTATTGCTTACGTCACTGAGTAACATCCAGTAATACCGTTCTTGCTTACGTCACTGATAGCATCCGAATACCGTATTCTACTGTCACTGAATAACATCCAGTATACTTATTGCTTACGTCACTGAATACCATCCATAATACCGTTATTGCTTACGTCACTGAATAACATCCAGTAATACCGTTATTGCTTACGTCACTGAATAACATCCAGTAATACCGTTATTGCTCCTGTCAGTGACCAGCGTCTGTATAGTGTCCAGTAAGGCCCGTTCCACACTTGCGAGTGTGATGCGATGAACTCGCATCACACTCGCAACGCAAGCGGCCGGAACGCAGCCCGAACGCTGCAACACCGGGAGTGAACTCGACATGTCAGTTCACTCCCGCGGTGCGGCGTTCGGGCCCGTGCGTTCCCACAGCATGCGTTGCGAGTGTGATGCGAGTTCATCGCATCACACTCGCAAGTGTGGAAAGGGCCTAATACTGTGATTGCTTCTGTCACTGAATAACATCCAATAATAAAGTGATTGCTCCTATCAGTAACCAGCGTCAGTATATGTCCTACTTAAGTATTGCCCTGTCAGTGACCAACATCCATATAGTGTCCAGTAATACCGTGGTTGCTTCTGTCACTGAATAACATCCAATAATAAAGTGATTGCTCCTGTCACTAAATAACATCCAGTGAATATTAGTTACTAGTTGTTGTTTGTTGCCTAAAAGAAAAAAAAAAAGCGAAAAAAAAAATAAACTTAATAAAAAAAAGGATTGAGCTTTAAAACTTAGGTAGTCCTAGTTGGGATTTGAGAGTTAAAAAGAAATAAAGAATAAAATATAAAAGAAATAAAAAATGTAGTTATACTTTCTAGTTCTAGGTTTATAAATACAGTTTTTGAATATGTCTCAGAGCAAGGCTCAGCAGTTGTTTTCTGCAGAGGAAGCTTATGGGATGATCTGTTCAGACACAGATACTGCAAGTGAGATTGATGATGAACTTTTTATCTAGTCATCTAGTGACAGCGGTGACTATCTGCAGAATCATATGCCCAGCATTAACAACAGGCTATTGTGAGGCAGATTTTTTAAGTTCTTCCTTTCAGAAGACTTAAAGGGGGATGTTAATCATAGTCTGTTAGACTGTTTTGAACGTTTCTTAGCGCAAAAATCTGGCGCATCTCCTTAATTTGGCAATGTTTTGAGTCCCTGCGCCTTATCTGACATGGTGAGTGCCTCCTATACAGATATTTGCACGGGATCTATAACAAATTTGCGCCTAAAAAGGCGCAAAAATGCACCTACTCTGAGCAGGTGCACTTCCAAAAAAACCTATCTGCACAAAAAATATCACTGTCATGTAACAGAGTAAAAAAAAAAAAAAAATACGTGTGAAATGAGCTCTTTCTTTTTTTATTATAAAATACAAATAAATGGGTCTGAAATCGACATCTGTACATAATCACTCACAGAGATGATCCCATAGAAAATGGTTACTGGAGAAATTTTACATTGTAAAAACTGCCCGAAGTGGATTTCATGTTGCATACGATGGAGGAATTGTCATTTTGGAACCGTAAAATGTATGTTTTAGTATGTTAAAGTGAATTTTTTTTTTTTTGAAGTGCACATGCTAAGAGTAGGGGCATTTTTGCCCGCCTTTTAGGCGCAAATGGGTATAGATCCCGTGCAAATATCTGTATAGGAGCAACCTCCCCATGTCAGAGATTTAAGGCGCAGGGACTCAAACATTGCCAAATTAAGGAGATGCGCCAGATTTTTGCGCCTCAAGAAACGTTCAAAACAGTCTAACAGACTATGAAAAACATCCCCCTTTAAGTCTTCTGAAAAGGAAAGAACTTAAAAAAATCTGCCTCACAATAGCCTGTTGTTAAGGCTGGGATATGATTCTGAAGATAGTCACCGCTGTCACTAGCTGACTAGATAAAAAGTTCATCATCAATCTCACTTGCAGATATCTGTGTTGAACAGATCATCCCATAACTTCTCGCAGAAAAACCAATGTGAGCCTTGCTCTGAACATATTCAAAAAGTGTATTTATAAACCTAGAACTAGAAAGTATACCTACATTTTTATTCTTATATTTATTCGTTATTTCTTTTTAACTCTCAAAATCCCAACTAGGACTACCTAAGGTTTTTAAACGCTCATCCTTTTTTATTAAGTTTATTTTTTTTTTTTCGCTTTTTTTTGTTTTTTATTTAGGCACACAAACAACAACTAGTAACGAATATTCACTGATGTTATTTAGTGACAGGAAGCAACACTATTATTGGATGTTTATTCGTGACAGAAGCAACCACGGTATTACTGGACACATATGGGATGTTGGCACTGACAGGGCAATCACTTAAGTACGGACAATATAGGACGCTGGTTAATGATAGGAGAAATCACTTTATTATTGGATGTTATTCACGTGACAGAAGAAGCAATCACAGTATTAGGCCCTTATCAACACTGCGAGTGTGATGGATGAACTCGACATCACACTCGCAAAGCATGCTGGCTGGGAACGCCCGGGCCCGAACGCTTGCACCGGGGAGTGAACTGACATGCTCGAGTTCACTCCGGTGTTTGCAGCGTTCGGGCCCCTGCGTGCCCGGCCGCTTGCGGTGCGAGTGTGATGCGAGTTCATCGCATCACACTCGCAAGTGTGGAAAGGGCCTTACTGGACACTATACAGACGCTGGTCACTGACAGGAGCCAATAACGGTTATTAATGGATGGTTTCAGTGACTTAAGCAATAACGGTTATTACGGATGTTATTCAGTGACGTAAGCAATAACGGTTATTAAGGATGTTAGTCGTGACGTACTCATAACGGTATTATGGATGGTATCAGTGACGTAAGCAATAACGGTGATTACTGGATCTATCAGTGAAGTAAGCAATAAACGGTATTTACTGGATGTTATTCAGTGACGTAAGCAATAACGGGTATTACTGGATGTTATTCAGGACGTAAGCAATTACGGTGATACGGATGTATTCAAGTGGACGTACGCAATAACGGGGATTACTGGATGTTATTCAGATGAAGTAAGCAAATCACGGATTACTGCGATGTTTTTCAGTTGACGTAAGACAATAACGGTATTAATGGATGTTTTTCAGTGACGTAAGCATAACGGTAGTACTGGGATGTTTTTCAATGACGTAAGCAATAACGGTATCCACTGGACACTGTATAGACGCTGGTCACTAACAGAGCAATAACAGTATTAATGGAGATAACATAAGGAGATGGTCATGACCGGAGAAATCAAAACGTTATTCAATGACAGGAGCACATACTCCCAACCGTCCGGTTGTTTTAGCGTGTGACAGTCTATTTTTGAGACTCTGTTCCTTGAGGCCAGGGCGGCGTGGGAGATGTCCAGGCTTCGCCCCATTTCCCGGTTTGTCCTCCAGACCTGTAGTTTAGGGCTGCCAGAGCAGCCAAGGCATGGGGGCCAGAAGGAGGCGGGGGGGGACCAGCCCCCCTGCACCTACCGCACATAATATCTGCGCAAGTCATGGGAGGATGTAGCTCTGCCCCTGCTGGCATTGCCCCATCCGCAAGTCAGTCGTTACTCGAGTCGGGAGAAGGACTGAATGACTGCGGGGGAACGAGGAAAGGTAAGAATGAGGTTTTTTATTACTACCAGGGCGAAAGGGGGCATAGGAAGAGGAGCCAAGATGAGGATAGAGGACAGGGGGGGGGGCTGGGAAGGCCTACAGGAGGAGGCGTGGGGGACAGGCATATGCTGGAGGCTCTGGAGGACAGGAGGAGGCTGGGAGGACAGGAGGCGCTGTGGGACATGAGGCTACAGGAGAATAGAGGAGGAGGCTTGCAGGAGGACACGAGGAGGCTGCGGGACAAGAATATGCGGAGGCACAGGAGGAGACATGCGGGACAGGAATATGTGGAGGCTACAGGGGAGGCTGGGGGACAGGATCTGCTGAGGCTCGGGGGGGGGGGGGATTCTTGAGGGGACTGGAGGAGGCTGGAGGCAGGAGGCCAAACCAGTGGGAGGGGAGGGGTAGGACGTTACAGATGGAATTATGTGTAGTTTAGGCGAAGATAAATGAAAAACCAATGGAAAGGGAGGATAAATTAAAGAGGGTTTTTGGGTTTTATATGTTTGCGATTTGCCATTAGGGAGATTTAAGGGTCCATGGGGGAGAAAGTGGCCAAAGTAAGGAGACATTGTAACTATGTGGGGACCGTCAAGGTCGATATATACTATGCCTTTGTGATGGGTGAGGACAATGGGCGAGGGTTTTAGAAAAAGGGGGAGGGTCTTTTCTCTCGTCCAAAGTTTTGGGAGGTATGGGATCAGTCGACACTGTAATTGGAGAGCTGGG
The DNA here is from genome assembly GCA_019512145.1 of Engystomops pustulosus. Classification (NCBI taxonomy): domain Eukaryota; kingdom Metazoa; phylum Chordata; class Amphibia; order Anura; family Leptodactylidae; genus Engystomops; species Engystomops pustulosus. Next base: position 115,956,068 of record CM033645.1, read on the forward strand.
GAATATAGGGGGCACATAAGGGGTTAATCAAACTCTGTGGGGCAAATTGCAAGTGTTCATCCGTCGGCTCTATCCTACAGGTACAGGACTCTGCGGTGATGTAAGACGTATGTGACTGATAACATGCCTTCTTATAGCACCATAGGTCTGATACTGCCATTGCTGCGTGGGTATAGGGTATTGGAAAAAGGGGAATGGGGGAAGTGTGTGGATGGTGTGTAGCTGAGCGGTGTGTTGTGGGTGCATGTGTGTGCGGTGCAATTGGGTGGTGCAAAGGTAGGTATGTGTGTGTGTTGTGCTTTAGTGCGACCAACCGGGATATTTTAATTGGTGTAAAAATATAGTTTACTTTTTTTGGAGCTCTAAATCTGGGGTGCGTCCTATTAGTAAGAAGCGTTTCTAGTCCGAAAAATACGAGAATATGAAGTACAGAGTCGACTTATTAATTATGGATGCGTGCAGGGAATATGCTAAAAATAAATAAAAAACCACTTCAAGCAAAAACCTACAAAGGTTAATTAAAAAGACACCACCAAGTGCTATCCAAGAGTCCACGCCTATAAAGTAAAGATATTCGTATCATAAGCCAAAAAGATTCAATAAAACCGAAGTGTAAAATCCTTACCAAATTTTTGTGTACTACTATTGTCCAGAGGGAACCCAGATTAAAAAACATGTGTTAAGATCATCTACAGATGTGCCCCAAAATTAATCCCTACAATATAAAGGAAGTGACAGTGACCAATGAACAAATGCATGCACATGAAGAAGGGAGATTGGTAAGGCGAGTGATCAGCCCTGGAAAGGAGCGGGAGGAGGCTACAAAAGGATCGATATCCAGACATAGAATGATATCTAACAATTAAAAAACAATGCGAACATAAATACCCGTAAGTACCTACATTACATGTACACTAACCAGGCCCACTTTATTAGTACACCATGTAAGTAACGGGTTTGACCCCCTTTGCCTTCAGAACTGCCTCAATTCTTAGTGGCAGAGAGTTCACAATGGATCTCCTACTCCGTGTTTGGTACTCCGATTACGCAAGCCACCTTCACCTCGGGTGGTTTCTCATCTATCCTCTGACGGACTAACGTCATCGACGCCGTGGAGACTCGACAGCGGCGTAGGGTGACCTCCCCATCGGCATGACAGGAGATGTCACTGATTAAGAGCTTAGTTGTGGAATCAAAAAAAGATGTAGACGATAAGCCAGATACAAGCCCGCCGCCCGGACAGAAGACATTTGATGGGTGTGTAGGAGCCCTGCCCGGACAGTGAGGAGGCCGCGAGTACCGTACTTACGATAATGTCTGGACGGTTGGTGATGGGACTGCGGCGCACCAACGTTAGCGACTGCCCAGAGGACCGTAAACTAATATCGTAGAAGGGCTATGGTGGGGGGGGAACGGTGGAGATAGGCTCCGTTGGGTCACACAGTTGCCGCAGATTTGTCAGTTGCACATCCATGATGCGGAATCTTCACAGTTTTCCCACCACAATCCCAGAAGATGCTCCATGCAGTGGTGGCGGAACCTATGGCACTGGTGCGCAGAAGGTGGCAACCTTTTTTTCCAGACCCCTCTCTGTGGGCACCCAGGCCGATCAACAGAGTAGTACTCCAGGTATCTTCCAGCTAGTCCCAGATTACTCCAATGACTTGCTGGGGCAACAGAGTTATTTAACCGTGACAAGTGCCAACTGGGGACTACTGGAGGAGAGGAAAGGTGTTGGGACAGATTGGGATTATCAATTGTTTTTTTTTTTTAGCTGCTGTGACAGAGCAGGGGTTGTAAATCACTACTACCTTCTGTGTTGGGCATTTTGCCGATAAACAAGCTGGTCTTGGTTGTTAGTTGGGGGACACTCCGGTCTCTAGAGGTTCGCAATCACGGCTCAAATTGGGATGCGATTCTGCGTGGTGGACTATGGAGGCCTTTGAGTACAGTGAACTCAGTTGTCATGTTCAAGAAACCGGTCTGCGATGATTTCCAGCTTTAGGACAGGCGGACATTATGCATGCTGAAAAGTAGCCATCAGAGTGTTGGGTACAATTGTGGTCATAAGGATGGACATCGTCAGAAACAAATACTCAGGTGGCTTGTGGCGTTGCAATTGATGCTCCAATTAGGGACCAAGGGGCCCAAACAGCGTGCCAAGAAAATATTCCCCACACCATGACACCACGACCACAGCCTGAAACCGTTGATACAAGGCCAGGAGGATGCCATGCCTTTCATGTTGTACGCCAAAGTCTGACCCAGGACAGTGCACGGAAGTCGCAGCAGAGAAATCGGAGACAGACTCATCAGACCAGGGCAACGTTTTTCAATCTTCTACTGTCAATTTCGATGAGCTTGTGCAAATGTAGCCTCAGTTCCGGTTCTAGCTGAAGGAGTGGCACGCCGGTGTGGCTTCTGTTTGCTGTGTAGCGCCATCTGCCTCAAATGTCGGACGTACTGTGGCATCAGAGATGCTCTTCTGCACTACATTGGTTGTAACAGGTGGCGATTGAGTCAATGTTGCTTTCTATCAGGCTCGATCCAGTCCTGCACATTCTCCTCTGACCTCTGGCATCAACAAGGCATTTCCACAGAACTGCCGCTCACGGGGATTGTTTTTTTCTTTTGGGACCATTTTGGAAATCCTAGGATGGTTGTGTGTGAAAATCCCAGTAGATCAGATGTTTCTGAACTACTCAGACCAGCCCTTCTGGTGTCCACCAAACAAACCATTGCCGCCGTTCAAAGGCAGACTCAAATCACCTTTCTTCACCATAATGTTGCTGCTCGGTTTGATTGAACTGCAGGAGATTGTCTTGGACATGTCCTAATGACTAAATGGCACTGAGTTGCCGCATGTGAATGGTGATTAGAAAGGTAAGTGTTAACGAGCGTTGGACAGGTGTACCTAAGAATCGGGCAGGTGATTGTAAGTCGCACTGTAAATACAATATAATTGTCAATAAAGGTTCAGGTCCAAATGGCTGGCATTGTTATAAGAGGATCCATGTGCTACCTCTCGCACAAGGGAGGATCGAAGGTTCTCTTTGAAAAATTTGTATCAGAAACTGTCAACAAGGAGAGTTTTCCAAAACAATTGTTAAGAAGAGTGGAAGTCCATCGACGGCATAGGCCAATCCAGATGGTACATTAAAAAAGTTGTATATAGGGAGGGCATGGGTAGTATCCATTTCAGGAATCCCAGAAGAAGGAATAAAGGTGCTCCAGGTATTGCGAGACAGGATAGGAAGGTTCTCCACTCATCAAGCATGAAGGATCACGGGAAGAAGAAGGGTTTCAGCGTTAAGTTATCGGTTACAGTGTCCACACAAAAGACAATATAAATAAACATAATAGCAAACAAAAGTTTATAGGAGACCAGAAGGGTCCCCGACTATAGAAAAGTTGTGAATTAAGGGTGAAGATGATGGTGAAGAGTGAGGTGAAAAGGTGTATGGGGACCACGAAGGGTTCTCCGAATAGAGGATGACCGAGCGAAAATACTCGTCCGCGCTTGATTGCTCGTATCGAGCATTAGCGTTACTCGAAACTGATCGTTAGCTCGGACGAATACTTAGCCCGCGCTTCGAGAAAATGGCAGGGAACCCGCCGTTTTGCCTTTTGGGGCCAGAAACAAGAGCCAATCACACGCCAGGAGACTATGCACTCCACACAGCATGACGTAGGGTACCCTTACAGCGTCCCGATAGCAGTTGGTGGCTGGCCAGAGATCAGGTGCCTCTGGATAGACTAGCCGCTGGCCCGACGCTGATCGGATCATTCTGTGTCTGGATGCCGCTAGGGAGGAGAGCTGCTGCTGGTCAGGAAGAGTTAGGGCGTGCCTCTATTAGAACGAGTGTTAGGCAGGAGAGTAGAGTGATTTCAACAAGACCAACAGCCCTTCTTAGGGGCGACGAATAGACGTATACTTTTTTTTTTTTTGTTTGATGGGCTGGGTTGCTGGGCACTAGTAGTGCAGCTAGACAATATGTGAGGAATTGCAGGGGGACATGCTTACCGTTGTGTGTAGTCTTAGGTGACACACATATCCACCGTCAAACACCATAGTGGGAAAATTATTAGGGGTTGGGGTTGATTCAATTAGGCACAGTCTTGCCATTCCTTTTTATTTTACGTTTATTGTTAATAACTACAGCGTCATACTCATCTGGCATAGAAGTGTTGCTTTCATACTTGGCTAGAAAATAGCCATGAGAATTAGGATAGCATTGTTTGGTTTTTTAAAAACTAAAAAAACAAAAAACAAACACAAAAAAAAGTAAAAAAAAAGTTATAACGGTTCATTTTTCAAATGTTTTAACCGAGGCTAGGGGTAGAGGGACGAGGGCGGGGAGTGGGCGTACCTCACTGCAGGGGTCAGAGGCCGTTGGTCCCTGGGCGGGTGAAGGCCACCGACATGTGATGAGGGAGCGGAAGGGGAAACGGCCACAGAGCTACAATCCCTAGGTTCATGTCTAGTAGTACTGGTGATCGTTGTTGTAGAGCACTGTGTGAGGCCAGAACCTGTTTGCAGAAACAGGTGGTACAAGTTGGCGTGGATTGCCGACAATGCTTAATCCGAGTCAATTTGTGCCACCAGTCAGTCTTCCCGCAAGTCCACCCATGTACTGAAATCAGGCACTCTCCAGCTCGCAACCTCAGCCTCCTCCCCCCCAGTCTGCCCCCCTCCCAGCGGAAAAATTTGGCAGTTGAATGGCATCCTCGGAGTAAAACTGTTTTCTGGACCCTTCCAACATGTAACAAACCCACTGTCCGTTGCTGCTGAGCAATTTTCCCGATTGCCCCAGGTTTTCCAACCGTCGCAGTCTGTGGGTGATGATGACCTTCTGAGCCGTAGTGGAAGAAGTGTTGTTAAAGAGGTGTCCGACTAGAGTGAGACACGGTGGTCAGACAGTGGTGAAGTTGTTGTCAGGGCAGGAAGTCCGAGGGGGGGAGCAGACGGAAGGGATCGGAGGATGAGTGATGGGTGATGCACAGCCCACGCTGGGTGAGAGGGCCGGGTGAGACAACGAGTCTTCTGAGACGGAAAGGAGAGTCCTCCCCGACAAAGAAAGGTTGGATAAGAGGCAGGGTTGGGGCACCAGACAGAGAGGAGAGGCAGAGGCACGAGAGCAAGGTGCATCAGCGACAAATTGTTGGGTCACGTAGTGAAGCTGCCGTGGCGAGGGGCTTAGATTTCTTTTCGTGGAGGTTATTTAAGAAACACCGGATGACGCCCGACGGACTGTGGTGGTGCAACCTTGCCCAAACCCGGACATCAGGGGTTCCACCACTAATAAGCTTTAAACTACCACAGTATAGCGCAGGCATATGAATGCTAAACACCCCCAACTAAGTGGCACCAAAGCCCTCGTTCCTCCGGTCCGTGCACACCCCTGTCCTTTCACCTGTGTCGCTGATAGGCAGCACCCCTGCCAGGACCCTGGCACAAAAAAGACCGCATAGTCGCCTCACGATCCTCCACGCATCCACCAGCGTGTCAGCTCTCTATACCCCGCTGGCTGGATGACGGAAAAGTAAAAATAGTTGCAAACCACCCGCCCAACGCCCTTTAAATGTCCACATCTCCAGATTGCTTAGCCTGTGAGAGCGATGTGACCGATATAGGAAGTAGGTAGATGACGAGGCCTTCGCAACTCAGTGGCTAGGCGGGACACCGCCCCTCGGTATTCGGTCCCCAGCGCCACACTTTTACGGATGGGAAACTACGTCCAGCCCGCCACAGCACGTGTCAGACAACATCATCCGTGCCTGACCAACGCCGTTTCTGGACAAGGTCCACCTGGACCACGGACAAGTGGACGAGTGCTGCGGGCAGGGGCCACTAGGATATGCTGACGGCACATTGGGTTAAGCTTGGGGGAGGACTGGGACGAGTATGACCCTGCGGCTGGTCAGATACTGCCGACGACGAGGATTGCGGGGTCTACATCGGTCAGGTCTTTCAGGGCCTACTATGCATCGTCCTCATACCACCCATCCTCCAAACTACCATCCGGTGGGCATGACGCCATCGCAATCGGGTAGCTCTAGGACACAGCGCAGCAGTGCCGTCGCTAAGCGACAGCAGGGCGTGCTCAAACTGCTGAGCCTAGGCGATAACAGGCACACCGCCCAAGAGCTATTAAGGGCATCACGGCGCAGAACTGAGCGGGCTGGCACGCTGAACCTCAGCCAGGCCATGGTGGTTATGTTTTTTTTTTTTTTTTCTGACAACGGACGTAACCTGTGGCTGGCTCTGAAACTCGGCAGACGGACACATGTGCCATGCCTGGACCATGGTTAAATTGATAGTTCAGCGTGTTACTCCAGGATCATACCCAATCTGTCTGATTTGCTCACGAAGGATTGGCGCATCTGTGAGCCATTTCAGGAAGTCCAGCACAGATGCTGCCACTTCCTCCCTCGGGCATCGCCAGAGCCGAGCCTCCAACTGCAGCGCTCACCGGGGAATGGTATGCGATCGTGCCCAAGAGGTGGAATTCAACATTAACCATGTTATTCCAGACGGTTACCAGCAGCGCAGAGCGATGTAGATGCCAGATGTCAACTTCCACAAGAACTGGTAGTAGTCAGTCAGCATTCCTCAAGTCCTAACAAGAGGAGTGACGGTGGGATGTTGTATCGTCAGGTGCTGAGTAACTTGAGGAGTCAACACAATGGTATCAGTGGCGAGATGCCGCCATCATCAGCCTCAACATTACCGCGTGCTTGGCTGTGAAAAACTCTCAGGTTCAGCATGGTGAAGCGGAAGCTTGCGCTCGTCACAAGAGACGGGGGAGGAAGAAGATTCCCTTGGGAGAGCCAAAGCACCCTTAGTGTCTGTATCAGCGCTATCGGAGTGAGGTGAGGGAGGTGGAGGAGGATGAGGAGAGGAGGAGGATGTGGTGAGACACAAGAGGGGACCATTGTTGGCCTTCACTGTTCAGCGGGCCGCTTGTATGGAGAAAGAGAGGGTATGGAGGAGTTGGAGGGAGGAGGAAGGGACAGCCAGTGCCCCGTGAGGGGAGGGTAGATTTTACGTGTTGGATACTCTGGCGCATTATGGCAGATTTCATGCTAGGCTGTGCCTATCCGGGACCCTAAGGTGCAAAGAAGGTATTCAGCACCCTGATTACTGGGTATCACTCTCATGACCCACGGTCCAAGCAAAATCTTTTCCACTCTCATCCCTGGAGAGGAAAGGAGTGTGAGAATGCATGAAGTACCAGCAGCCCTGGTGCACAAGCTGAAACAGTATTTCCCTTTCTGAAAGCGCTAGCCGGGGCCAGACGTGCCCGTAGTTTGCGGCGACAAGATAGCGACGCGAGGAAGAGATAGGAGCGAAGCAGGGCAAGCTGGTCCAGCACTGGCGCAGAAGGGTACGCGTTTACGCCAACGGCTTTTGCCAGCTTTAGTCAACCCCGCAAAGACAGGTGTCACCTGTCCCCAGTCTCGGCAGAAGAACAGAGTAGGGCTGATATTTGACAAGAAAGATGGGGAGGGCATGTACCGTAGCTGACCATACACGTCCATAAAAAATTGATCACAAAGCTCCCTACCAACATTACTGGGGTTCAAAGCTTGCGCAGTGGCACATACTGAGCTGTACGCTTGGAGGGTGTCTTGCCTGCCCTGCACTGGCTAAGCGGTGTTGTTGCGAGAGGGTTTTCAGTGCAGCTCTGGTGGCATTCAGGATCCCGCGATAAGAGTACACGCATGTCGACTGACAGCGCTACAGGTGCGGCTTATTAAGATGAATCAAAGCCTTGGATTTAACATAATTTCCAATCTCCACCAGGTGGAAGGAAGCTCAACCTGAATAATTATTGCACTCCTCCTACGCCTCCTCCTCAGTTTCTTGCCGTCTCCTCCTTGGTCACTAAGCAGAGACGGAAACTGGCTATTTTTGACAGGGCCCACGGCTCTAGCGAACTATAGTAATGATGCAGTTAATTTTTATGGAGGGCCACCTACCGGTAATATGGGTTTAACCATTTTTGGGAGTGCCACAATTACAGGCATATAATCTATGTTCTTTCTGGAGGGCCACCTACCTGACTCCTCTGTTTGAAGAACCCTTTTTGTGGACTACCAGTAATACAACGGCACTATCCAGAATGAAATTGTCTCCATAGCAGGCCCCTCCACACGTATGGTCTACTATTGCTACCTGTCCAAAAAGTCGTCCATTATCGTGCCTCCATACACGCTCCCCTTCATCAACACGAGTGGGGCTAGGTGTGTGTCAGGCCGAATTTGGTCGTGTTTTCATTGTATCCACATCAGTTGTTAAGTGTCGCCCAACTGCTGTGTTATCCACAAAATAATACTGGCCAAGACTTTTATCATCTTACCAAATATTATGTCAGCGCTTCTTGCGCATCGGTTTTTTCAACATTCCCTCTACCCGCCATATCCTAAACTTATAGAACGCTTACGACACTTGATCGTATACCAAACAGGTTTAGAAGTGCTGTTTGGTCGAGTACCTAGAGACAGGGGCCTTGGTTGGGCGGAAAGATCGAATGGCAGCGGGAGAGCCAGCTCCATGCGCATCATGCGCATATGTGTACATTCCCCTCACCGCAATAATCCCCAAAAACTTATAAGAACGCACTACACTTCACTTGGGCAGGCTGGGACCGAGTCTGACAATGGGGCTGGTCATACTACTGCCGACGCAGAGCAGCGGGGGGGCCTACATCGGTCCAGGTCTCGAAAGGCCTAGGATACCACCCTCACTCCTCCGACCCTCCCCACCTCCGAATCCATCAGTGGCCAGGGCGCCATCAGGCCGGTTAGCTTAGACACGCAGCATAAGTGCAGTCGCTAAGCGACAGCAGGCGGTTGCTCAAAGTGAGCCTAGGCGATTTAAAGGCACACCGCCCAAGGCTATACAGGGCATTCCACATCAAAAACTTGTTAACTTCTGTCGACCCCATGCGTGTAATCCACAAAATTATACTGGCAAACTTTTATCATTACCGATATTATTTCAGCGCTTCTTGAGCATCGGTTTACATCCCCCTCACCCGTCCATATCCCACAAACTATAAGAACGCTACTACACTTGATCTTATACAAACGGGTTCTTAGAACGTGCGTTTGCGGGAGAGCCTAGGACAGGGTTGGATTGCGAAAAGCGCGCTTGGCAGCGGCGTAGGAGCGCCAGCTCCATGCCAAGATTCCAAACGTAACGATAGTTTAACTGCAGAACCTTTAATTACCTACTAGTTCACTGCCTCCATTACATGTGTCCCATTATCACGAGATGTGTCAGGCAGATTTTGGGTGTGTTCATTGGCTTCCATGTGAAACTTGTAGTAACAATGCTGTGTAATCCCACCAAAAAATCTACTGGAAACTTTTATCATTGTACCCGATAATTATTTGAAGCGTCTTGATCACCCTTCCTTTGGTTCCTCTCTGCACACATTGGTTTGCAGCCTAGTCCCATTAGGGGATGTCGCCATCCCTCTCTAGTCCTGCCACGGCCTCTCAGCCATCCCCCTACGGTGTCAGGGTCAGGAATTATTGGTGTTTTCAATGTCATCTAGCTTCATTCTGTCTACTGTCGATGCCCATGCTGTTGCCCATAAGTTTGGACATAATGGCGTGCGTAAGTCAAAAGCCTCAGAGGCATAACCATGCATGCTGCCCCTGCTGTTTTCTTTCCATTTCCATGGTGTTCCATCCTTTTCTGAGGTTCCAGGGTTTGTTTGACCCAAGCTTTTCCCTGTGCAGAGCCTTGTCCCCTGAAAAATGCGGAGTATCATTGACTTCAATGGGGCTCCGATTCGATGACAGCAACTTGAGCATCGCGGAACAAAAGTTCGTCTCGCAATAACGAGTACGCCGAGGCATTTAGTGCCACTCACTTAGTCCCGCCAAACTACCAAGGGGATAAGACGTATCCCAAAGAATGACTATACGGGAGAAAGAAAAAAAATTCCTTGAAAAAAAATATTGAGATACTGAATATGTTGATGCATGTATACATACACCACACACACACTTACAATTGTCATGCCTATCATATACAACATACATGCCAAAATGTGACTCGACAACCAAAGTGTATATAACGTCTCACCTGCTGCACTCCAGAAGTTCAAAACATCTAAGAGTGGTGCTTTCCCATACTTGTATAGCTTTCCCATCAATGGGGGGGGGGCTTGTAGGAACCTGAGACAAAGGAGGTCCTCATTAATTCACCGGGGGCCAACTACCCAATAAAAATCTCAACAGGCCTCCATCCTGAAATTCAGGGGTGGAGTGCTTCACCCCTCTTATAGTTGGTCGCACTATCAAAGTCCCACAACCTTGTATGTCTCGAGTTCGTACACTGCATGTTTTTGCCGGAAATGAGTACCACCATCGAAGTGTCTTCCCTGGCTAAGTGTGCCCTCCTATGCAACCACTATTGTTTGGGTGGTGGATGGCCGAACACGTGTACCCATCACCCCTTACTTTGTAAACATACTCATAGGGTGGTTCCGCTTTATTGACGAACATCACTGCTAGTGTGGGACGGAACTTTGGACAGCCTGTGAATCTTTATTTACTACTTAATAACAACCCCTTTAAATCATTCTCACTCAATCGTCTCACAGGTTCTGCAGTATGAGTTTCTGGACGTAAGACTTGACATTGGGGTCACTTTGAAAGCCAAGGATCTAACCCAAGCGTTTAATTGCGCATGCGCAAACTTTCACAAATGTCCGCAATAACTTATGCAGACCGACATACTGTGGTTCCGCGTTTCAGGTGTTTTCACCTATCGAGGCTGTGAGATTGGAGGCGAGTGGTCACCATTGGACTAAATGTACTGACCCGAGGAAAGTGCTGACTGCGACGTAACACGTGGGTGCGCGTGTTTAGATTTCACCTTCCATCCTACTGAAGTACTTACTAGCTACATCTTTGTTGTATTGGGTCGAAGTCTTTCCATCTATTCTACTGTGGTTTAGAGTCCTGTTTGTCATTTTTTTGACTTACTGGGCATGTCTTCACGTGTTTTGATTGTCTCCTTACTGTACTGCTGCTATCATTATGATGTTTACATGTTGGGGGTGGTTTGTTTTCAACTTTTTCGATTTGGGTGGCCGTTTTGGTGGATCTCGGTATGATCCACATGGTTTGTTTTGATGTGTATTGCTTACCCTGTTTAAATGTTTTATGTTTTTTGATGACTGGATCTTTGGTGTGTGTTCAATTGCTTTGTAATCATAAAAATTCTCTCACGCTCAGCCTATACACCCTCGTCCTTCTTTGCTTTAAGTTTCATCTGTTACCGTATAGATGTGTTGGCGTAGTGCTTTCGTTTACGACATTGTGGGACAAATTTCCACTATTTTTTCTTGTATGCATTGAGGCTTTTTTGAGGCTCCTGTCTTTGTTATCCTTTTTTACTGGAATTTGGTTAAGTTTGATTTTTTTTTGGGTGTGCCTATTTAAACTGGTATATTGGATTATAACAAGCTGGACCAAAATATTGGTCTAGCACGCTTGGCTTGTTATGATGTCGTGGCATAGCCCTGAGGGCGATATGGATTTTCAGCTGTTTCTTGGGGTTATGCTGACGGCACACTAAACATGACAAGGTTGTACTGGACATAGGGTCCTGGAGGCAATACATCAAAATTGAAGTTAGTACCGAGAGGATTGAGGTAACAGATCTACACTTACTTGGAGGTTTACAAACAGGGGCAGATTTACTCACAATTCGCGATAGCAGGATTTTCTGTGTGGAGGGGATTCGGTCTTCCAGCGATTCACTAAGTGCAGTTCCTCCGACGTCACCAGATGTCGCTGCTGCGCTGAAGTCCCCGGGTCCGCCGATGTGTACCTCCTTACTTGGTGGAGGTAAGCACGTGTTCCGACCAATTTTTTTTTTTTCAATGCGGCTGTGTTTCTCTGAATTCAGTAGGGTTATCGTACGGCCACTCCCGACCATTTCCGGCCGTGCATGCGGCGCGATGCGCACAATCCGATTGCGTGCGCACAAAACAACGAGCCAATAAAAGGGGGAGAAAAAAAAAAACGGCGCAACTCAGAATATTCGGGGAGTCGGGGAATCAATCGGGTTCGATGGGGAGCTGGAGATGAGGAAGACGCAGAAGAGGGCGGAGAAAGGAGGGGAGCCCTTAGTAAATGCACCAGCCTACCTCTAAGGCCCCCCTTTCCAACTGCGTTTTTTTCACCTTCTGACGCACAGGAACTTGCATTGGCAATATGAAACCATTTAATACATTGGGTCTTTTCAGACTTGCATTTTTTTTTAAGCCGCGTTGAAATCGTCGGCATGCTCTACTTTTGCAAGTCTACGCAGCTCGTGAAAAGCACAACAAGTCTATGGAGACGTCATCAAAAACAGCATCGCACTGGCTAGGACAACATGCAAGTGCAATGCGTTTTAATCATAGCAGCAATTGGCCATGAAAAAGATAGGACGCAGCCCTGAGGTACCTTTCAACGCGCATTTACTGCGCTCGTGAAAAGCATTGAAATTGCGCTGTGAAAAACTGAGACACTGAACTCAAACTCTGACTTGAAAAATGAGTGAACTCTGATGCAAAATGTGCGTTTTCACTTGATCAAACTCTGACGGATCTGCAATGCCAAGTGTGCCAAGGGGCCTATGGGACATGGGGAATGGTTTTTTATTGCAATGCTTCGACATATTGATACACTTGCATCCTAACACATGAACAAACAAATTTTGGCCCATCTAGGGACAGATTAGAGCCCTAGAGGGCAAATTGGAGAAACTTTTAATGAAGCACTCAAGTACAGCATTCAAAACATGATTATAGGACAAAACAGACTCTGAGTGATCTACTTGGATTGCTGAATGAAAACTGCTTCAATGGGACCATAGGTAGGACACCTTGCCCTTTGCGGTTGGTACCTTCATAACTCACGCCAATTTAGGTCTGATCCCTGCCTTGCAATGTTTTATATCAAGTGAACTCAGAAATTGACAAAACTACTGACCCACACAGATTGTAACAAAATAACTCACCGGGAAGAAAGGTAGTCAATTAAACTCTTGAGATCCAACTCTGAATTCCTACTCAAGATAGGCACGATAAAGAAAGCAGACTTAGGAGACTGCACTATATAACAAGTAGGGCTAATAGCCCATTACCCCTGAGAAAGCCAGAGTACTGGCGAAACAATGTTGGGGGGCGATAGGTTGCATTTTAGATACAATGTATGGTGCGATGGAGCTAATGTTGGAGCTGCAAACAGAGTTAGTCCAGCATCCTGAACATTCAGTAGCCAAAAGAGTGGGCTGTCTCTTCTGTCACACAATCAGCTCCATACCAGTCTCTCACTCACTCTCGCCCGCCTGTCTCTCTGTCACTGACTGCTCACTATGCAATCTCTCATTAACATCACCGCCGGCCGGCTCTCACTCACACGCACGTGGCTGTACTCTCTGTCAGGGGCGCGTTCACACGTTGCGTTTGGTGCGCGTTTTCATTGCGTTTGAAACGCATATAAATAGGCTGATGAGGGGTGATTTGCCTATATACATACCGTTTACACTTGTAGACACAAGGTTAAGCCGGGCGGTGTAAAAAAAAGCATGGCGTAACGCATTGTTTTGTAAACGGAAATGTTAGCAGCGATTTGTACATGTTAGGCAAATCACCCTCTCACTCAGCTGTTTATACTTTCATAACGCAATGAAACGCAGGTCAAAAGCAACGTGTGAAACGCGCCCCAGTCACTACCATTCACTCCCCGCCTGTCTCTATGGCCACTCACTCTACCTCACACTAAGCTGTATTATACTCATTGCTATAGTAACCAAGTACAAACCCTCAGAGCGCATATTACAAAATGAAGCTGAGCTGTGATTGTGTTGATTATGCCACAGCAGACAGATGGGCCGGAATATTTGGTGATTATATTAACTCACATATACCTCACACCTAAGACTTTGTGTCATACAGTGTTGCATTTTGTTTGTGTTAACACATTGCATTTCAAAGCCATACACAGCGTTGAGAAAGATTTTGCCTAATTACATGCTGTTCAACAGTGACATTTTACAAAATGTGGTTACATGATTAACATTTGGTTACATGCGTTAACAATTGTTAACTAACATTAACGCTGTGTGTTTTGGATATGCAAGTTCACACAATGTAATGTAGGCAAAGTCTCTTTTCCCAGCTGGTGTATGCTTTTCAAAGGCATGCATTAAACAAAACCGCAACGTCGGTAACAACAGCCTAAGCTGTACTTCACTGCTACTCAAGAGCTCATAGCCTCATATAAATGACTGTGGCAGAAACCAGCAACCAACTTACGCTCAGCTACCAAACTGGTCACAAAGCAGCAGACAATGCTCCTGTATATGGGTGGTTCAGATAATACCATATTACCTACCTACATATATACTTCACATCTCCCTTAACCTAAGGATGTGTTATACCATTGACCTATGAGTACCCTATAACACAGTGTCAGAGCTCATATGAATGACCCGGGTGCAGGATAGAAGACTGCGAGTGGAAAGTTTGCTTATTGCCACAGCAGTAATGGACTCCTGTATATGGTGTTATTATCTTACCTCACATATAATGGTATTAACTCATTGCTCTATAGTCCCTTTCAAAGCCTCAGAGCTCATAATTAATGAACCCTGTGACAGAACAGGTAACAATCACACTCACTTCTAAAGCTGCCACAGCGAGGCAGGACACTGGCTCCTATATATGGTAGGTATAAGGTGAGTTTGGAAGGGAGCGGTCGGGTGAAATTGTCGGCTCAAAGCCTGAAATCTATGATGTTTCCCTCGATCTAAGACCAGAGAGCGCCTGTGGCAAATTTGGTGACTGTAAACAATAACGGTAGCAGGAGAACTTTACTGTATTCATCTCATATCTATCTTACTATCTCTACTGTAATAAAATTAACATTAGCGTAGATGTTCGCTTCATATAGTTATCTTCCTAATCAGCAATCTAAAGAGCCTATGTACTCTATCTCCGCATACAACCGCCGTCCCGAAAGTTTACAACTTCTTCCTCTACTGGCGTAACTACAATAGCATAGCCGTGTAATTGATCCTGCCAGAGCTCTTCCACTTGCGGCTACCAGTTTTAATGTCGATTGACGCCACAGCTTTAAGGTAAGCCCCGCCTAGCGCCATCTCGTCCATTCACACATGTATGTACTACAGTATAATCGACACATGACGCTAAAGAGTTTTTGGGCCCCCTTCAGCCTTGTCTGTAGCGAAGACTTTCTGCATTGCGCATTTTCTATTGGCACCAATTGCGAAGAGAGCAGACAGGGCTGTCAGACAACAGTAGGAAAAACCCTGGGAAGAAGTTATCGCTTTCCACCTTCTCCCTATTCTCTCTGCATGGTGGCTGAACTAGAAAGGCCAGCAATTATAGACCCAGTGATCAAGTTTATTCGCTTTGACTCAAGGACATTCCAGTCGTTTCCGATCGTAACTGGGGGTCAGCTACAGTGAACACACTTGAGGGAAAAAAAAAATCATGGGAATACCATACAACTTAAAAAAACCATAACTTACTTGTAAAAATAAACATAATTACACATTAAATAATGCCCACATAAAATTTTATATTATGAAATACATCGCCATTTTCACCCGTTTCCGTAGTTATTAATGGTCTTGTCACTAAGGGATTAAAGGATTACAAAATAATCAAAACCTTCCTTATTTGCCTCTAAGTAACACGAACTGATTGTTGTGAACCATGCTCAACAGACGTCATTGTGGCGCACACCGTGAGAAAAGCGCGCCATAACGAATCAACGTGAGGGCAAGGGGAAGGCCTGGACATCACAAGCAGAGTTGGATTTGTTAGAAGGTGAGTGAAGTAGCTGGTCTCAGCAGCGAAGCTGCTATTGGCGTAAGCGCTGTGGGGGGCTGATCGCGACAGGGAAGTTGTTTTGCTGGAGTCTCACTACTTACGTCGGACAGGCCAGTGTTCACCATTACATCGCGGCACGACATGAACGTTTCGCTTGAAGCGGTAACAGCTGGCTGGTGTAGTTGTTGGCTCTAGTATCGGGTTCGTGTTGGAAGACCGAGGACGCGATCACTGATGGGAGTGTCATGTTTCATTGAGCGCACGTTGTCGGGGATAGTGGTACTGTTTCAACGTGACCTCCATCGTGTGTACTCAGTATCGTGGGATCATTATATTCCATTGTTGGGCGCACGTGCTCGGGTACCTGCCGATTGGTGTGTGGGCGCACTGGTCTGTGCCATCACTCGGAGAGGGGGGTGTGCGACACACCCTGTTCTGGTGACCCTCCTTGGGGAGGGGGGGCACATGGTCTGTGTTGCCATCCTCGGAGAGAGGGTGGGGGGGGGGGCCGGCACAACTGTGCTGGTGCCATCCTCGGAGAGAGTGGGGGGGGGGGGCGGGCACACTGGTCTGTGCCTCTCGGAGAGAGAGTGGGGGGGGCGGCACAAACTGGTCTGGTGCATCTCTCGGAGCAGAGTGGGGGGGGGCGGCCCAACTGGTCTGGTGCCAGTCCTCGGATGAGAGTGGGGGGGGAGGCGGCACATGTCTGGGCATCTGAGTCACCGAGATAGTTCTTGGGGCAGGCTTCACCACTGGTCTGGTGTCCATCCTCGGAGAGAGTGGGGGTGGGGAGGAGGCAAATGGTCTGGTGACCCATCCCGGAGAGGTGGGGGGTGGGAGGACGGCACATGGTATGGTCATCCTCGGAGAGAGTGGGGGGGAGGCGGCACACCTGGTCTGGGCCCCTCGGAGAGAGAGTGGGGGGGGAGGCGGCACACTGGCTTGGTTGTTTTTCCCGTCCTGCGAGAGAGTAGGGGGGGATACGGCAACATGTCTGGTTGCCATCTCGGAGATAGTGGGGGGGGAGGGGCGGGGCACACTGGTCTGGTGCAATCCTCAGGAGAGAGTGGGGGGGGGAGGCGGACACATCTGTCTGTGTCCACTCTCGGAGAGAGTGGGGGGGGGGAGGCGGCACACTGGTCTGGTGACCAATCCTCGGAGAGACGGGTGGGGGAGGCGGCACCTGGTCTTGGCCATCAGAGGAGAGCAGTGGGGGGGAGGCGGCACACTGGTTCTGGTGCCAATCCCTGCCTCCTCGGGAGATGAGTGGGGGGGAGGTCGCACACTGGTCTGAGTGCCATATCTCAGGAGAGAGTGGGGTGGAGGCGGCACACTGGTCTGGGTCATTGGCCATCGGTGGAGAGGGGGGGGAGGCGGCACACAGTGTTCTGGTGCTCCTCGGGAGGAGTGACATGACATAAAAAAAATTAGTGCAAACACTTAGTTGTGGTTCCCGGAGTCTCACACATTCAGTGCACTGTGTATATTTTTGGTGTGTTGTTTTCCAGTATAGTTCCTGTATTCCCCTAGCGCCTGGGGTTTGTCGGCAGGCCCTCATATGATGCCTGAAGACCCATCAAAGACGGCGGCATTGCCTTCTGGGCAAGCAAGGGTTGCTGTCAGAACTGTACTCTTCTTTGCAAGGCTTATTAGTACGTTGTTCAAAAAAAAAAAAATGCCAGATACATGTTTTCTGGACAGTTTATCAGATTGTGTTTTCTCAAACAATTAGTACTAGGGGCCACGGTTCTTCTCCATCTGTCCCATAAAGGAAATTCTGTCTGCTTCTAACCTTTAAATGTAGAGTTATTGTACTAATCCACGGAATGTAGGATAGCTTTGTTTTAGGTTTTTTATAGTGTTTCTTACAATTATTAGAATAAGATAAAGACGACTAACAACATGTCCCATGTTTGCAAATCCCCTTATCCTCCAGATCCATGTCTGCATCCGTTTCCCAGGGCGCCATGTTCTTGCCTCTGGTGCCGGAGCTAGGGAGACTATTGACAACTGTATAACATCATTTTTTAAAACCTCTCGTTACACCTTGGGCACTTGAGCGTACTAGTATGTTGTGGAAATGCCGTCTGTGACGCATCCTGACGTTCATGTAGTCTTGGGTGAGATGACCCAGGTAGATAGCAGGAGCGCGGCTGTTTGCTTTGCACTCAGCAAGGACAACGATATCGCAATTGCCAGCGGTTTAACCCCATTGTCGGGTGGACCTGCGGCATCTTGGAGCGGCAGTGCTGGAATCAACCCGGGACTGAACCAGATTAATTACGGTATTTGTATATCATCAGCAAGAAATGGGTTATATAAAATCTCACAGTGATATTTTAAAACTTCTTAAAGTTGATGTACCTGAAATGTGTGTCTCCGTACCAGAAAAACAATAACCACAAAAATAACAGTTTTAATAGCTGTGAAACTGTGACAATGCAAATCCCATGAATGTTGTTCCTTCCCTTCTATCTTTGTCATGTGCCCATACAGCAGTTTACCAACAGCTCTCTTGGGGTCTATGGCAAGACTCAGGAGAATTTGGGGTGGTATCAAATGGTGAGGCTTTTCGTCATTTTCCAATCAAAATGTTTATCTACATGTATTGTAGGTTAGTTGTTTTTTTTTTTTTTTTGGGTTGCAATGACTATCTGCCTGAAAAGCAAAAAAATAGAACACTTTGAGACAATTGAGAATTTAAAAAAAATGTTGCCAAATTCCCCATTTTTTTCATAATACACGCGTAACGATATCATCCAAACTTTTCCACTACATAAGGGGTGATGAGAAAAATCTCAAATTACCTGGGACGTTAAAGCTGTGTGACAGGGCATTAACCACTTTAGTGACCCAGGGCCAGTTTAAAAATGGGCGTGTCGAACAGCCCTAATGTCTATTACTAGGCAAGAATCCGCATCGGGGGTGCAAGGGATTATCAGTCAGTGACACTGCTGTATAAGCTATGAATCAGTCGATTCTTTCTGCCTACAAGGTTCCTTTATTGGATATGTAAACTGGAAACCACAACACCAGTGTGCTGTATCATGTTCTGGGGAACTCCGTGTTTTTTTTCTTACTTCTGTTAAACAAATTGGCAGTTTTATCAAAAGTATTAGCAGTATTGGGGGTTGTGAATGTATTAGACAGTCTTTCCACCATATTTATCAAACGGTCTAAAACTGATAGGTACCTTAACAACAGCTATCACCACATTTAAAATACAGCTAGTAAACTGTTTCCCTTACATCCAACATAACTCCCACATTACTTATATATCTGCCAAGGGCTTGTCCTGCTCAGTTCAGGTCCTTCCTCCACTACCCCTACTACCTCCTCCCAAAATATTATGGGGAAGATTTATCCATATAGTGTGTGAGAGAGATGTTTCTCTTGCATAGACAACTGGAAACAGTTTTACACTCGGTAAACCTGTCATGTAGGGTCCTGTTACATCTGCAACACAGCAGTGGGATATGTATATGAACAAGGAGGTCCTGGGCAGTTGCAGTAACCACTTAAATTTGCAGGGACTTCATTTATTGTCAGGGCCGCACTTCGGTTCCATATCGTTTTCAACTGACTGATTTTTTATTTTTTACATTTTTTTTTTCTTTTTTTTAAATATTGCAACAATGGAAGGAACCATTTAGCGAATGAGGACAATGCCGGATCCCGCGCTTCGTCACAAAAGTGGTGCCGCATGTGACTTCAATCGGGAAATTGGGGAAACCGACTCCTGTAAGGGCTCGGTTTTTCCGGAAGTCACAGTTTTGTCTCGTTTTAAATTAAAAACCTTTCATTACATGTGTCTATCAGCACATTGGTAATAATGGGAAGAAACATCCCCATATACTCTCCATATTGTAGTTATGCAGATATGTACGATCGATAGACAATCTGAGGTTGTTAAGTACCCTAGGTAGTCTATTATATTTTTTTTAACTTTTTTTACTTTTAATAATTTTTTTATAAACCCATTTCCCTCAGAACTGACTACATATATAATAAATAGTAAAAATCATAAACTCATTAAGTATCGGACACGTCTGAAAATGCCCGATCTATAAAACTTTTACTGTTTTTTCAATCGTTTTAACACGTAACGGAAAATAGTGCCCAAAGTCCAAAATGTATAGCTAACTTTTTTGCCATTTGAAAAATCTATTTTAAAAATCAAAGTTCGCACAGTCCTTAAAAGATAGCAATGAAAAAACGTCATCAACTCACAAAAATGACTCCCACCCACAGCTCCGTTACACCAAATAGAAAAAAAAATGAAATGTTGTTTTTATTTTGTCACATGACTGAAAACTATAAACCTACATAAATTAGTACTGCCATAATCGTACCGACTCAAGAATATGTAGACACGTCATTTGCGGTGCACAGTTGAAAAGCGTAAAATCAAGGCCACACGAATATGGTGCAAATATGTTATTTTCGATGCATTAGGATTTTTTTTTCCACGAACACCGCATGGATAGTATACATACCGTTCACTATGAAGGTGCAATTTGTAACGCAGAAAATAAGCCTTTACACAGCTCTTTCGGTAAAATAAAAGTTATAGATGTTTTAGGGTGGGAGCGACAAAAGAAAACAAAAAGGTGGAATGTCGTTAAGGGGTTAAAGACTGTTTTTTTGTTTGTTTTTTTTTGGGGGGGGGGTGGAATTAGTTATAAATTCTCAAAGTATGGTGAAAGCTCACCACATAGGTTGCTAGATACTGTGGTTGTTGCAAATGACAGGGCACAGAATAGAATGGTTGGCAACATAGGTTTCATTCTCAGACTATTAGTCGCCTTATTTTCAACACCAGAAAAGAGTGCCAATTTAAACACAACTCAGTAATGCTCCTTTGTTGTATACAGTCGTTTTAAATCTCTTGAAAAAAGAAAAATCCAAGGGGTTAATCTTCATGGTGGATAACGTCAGTTGTCCTTCCTCTACTAAGTTGAACTCTTCTGGTTTGTTGAATTTCTACCGACATCTCTGACTTCCTCTGGTTCCCCGATGTGGCTACTCCATTTCTGTCAAGTGGACCTACTTCCTAATCAATGTTGCATAGAGAGAAGACTAACGACCGGCGGCACCAAGCACATCTATATAGCATAGGAAAGAAGGGATGGAAAAACATAAACATTTCTTGTGCTTCTTGCACTTCTCCAAACCATGCCCAATCACTACTTACACCGGTCCCTATTAAGGTCACTTAAGGGGATTGCCATACGACCCCTAGTTATAAACGGACCTCTTGAGTTGGCAATTTACAGTACTTTAGCCGTTATGCTCAATAAACTCTATACAGTTATCACAGGGGTCTGTAAATGCAGATTATGTTAATCCTTGGTTTCTTGACCTACCATCAACACTTTAAAAGATCCCAATGGTCACAGAGACCAAAAAAAATTTGGGGTTACACTGATAAGAATCACAGTTTCTGACTTGCATACCAATTCAAACTTAAGACAAACCCTAAAATCCCCTATCTTGTATATAACCGGAACGCTATATGGTATCCCTGATCCTTGTGAGTACTATTAAACTTGGGCAATTTCTTTAACCTTTTTTCATTTTTTAGAGTCTGATGAATATGTTCGCGCTTGATTGCACTGAAGCAAAAAATCATAGAACCTCCAAGAGTAAGTATAATTGGCATAAGTTCTTTTACTCAATATCGACGTTAAAGCACGGCATAAGGTTCCACCATCTGCCGGGAAAGTCGCTTCCCGTGATGTACGGGGGAGGGAAGCGTCGTTGGTTGCCATGACAACACTCAGGTCACCCAAAGACCCGAGGATGTCGTGTTTAAGGCACTTTGCATTTTGTAGTAAGGGATTATGTGGCAAAATCCCATATACCCGCCATACTGTAGCATGGCTAGTATATGGCAGGACAATCAGACAAACCTATGTTAAATACCCTAGGGCAGTGAGTGACCTTTTGAGAGGGGTGCCCACTACCACCACACCCAAACCAAGAAACCCACACATTATCACAAAGTGCCAATATAAGCAGTAAAATTTATTATTTGTTGAACTGTTTCCTAACAGAACAGCCCCAGGACACTGATAACAAGTTCAAAAGCAGTGAGGGCAAATCAGATGAGATAACTTTCCTTGCTTAAAGAGTTATACAATAGCATGAGAGTTCTTGAGTCATTGGTGAACTCTGTGTGCTGAGCTTAATGCCAGAGGAATATCTCAGAGTTGCCACAGGCACCACTGCCCTAGGGCTCTCTGAAAAATAAAGTTTAAAAAACCTAAAAATGTAAATCACTCCTTTTCTCTAGAACTGATTAAACAGTATAAAATCAAACTCGTATATCGCCACCATCCCAAAATGTGCAATCTATCAAAATATAAGTTAAAAAAGAATTTTCCCCGTGTTTAACCCGTAAGAAAAAATGGCGCCTAAAGTCGAAATAGCCACTTTTCTTTGCATGTGCAAATATATAAACAGTTCATAAAAAAGGCATGAAAGGTCGTAGTCTCAAAAATGGGTAGTCGTTGCATGAAAATGTCATAAAAATGTGCACCACCCCCGTCCTTACACACAAGTTATAAAAAGTTATAGGCCACGAAGACCTCAAAATAAACGTTTTTTATGTTGTTGTTTTTTTTGGTATGAAAAAACATTATAAAACTATACCAATTTGTTATCTCTGTGTATCAACTGACCCAAATAATGAAGTAGACATGTCATGTGGACACTTGGTGAAAGCGTAAAAAATCCAAGGCCCAAGAAAAAAGGGCAAAGTGGTTTTTTCTCATTTTCACTGCATTCAGGATTTTTTCCCAGTACATGACAGGAATATTAAAAATATTATAAAAAATAAAAAAGTTGAGTAATTTCTTGAAAGGTGAGAGGGTGAAAAAGAAAAATGGAAAACAAAAAACGGCCGATGGTCTTTAAGGGGGGAGTTAAGTATACTATGATGCAACTTGACAGTGATTAGTTTTGCTTTTAGCATTTGAGCTGATTTGTAAAACAAAGGAAGCGAAAAAGTAGATTTTTTTTTGATTCTACAATACATTATTAGTCAAAGAACAACAAGAAGTCTGAGAATTCTTTCACAAATTAGGTTTAGCCGTTTCTCTCCAGTCAAGTAACACAACACTCTTAATGAGGTATGCTATACTGTGGTTTGTTCAATGACGTGTACAAAAGAAGATTGGCATTATTGTTTTTTGCACAGCCTATGGATGCCACAGTCATGTTTGAATGCAGGCAGTTTAACTCCTGAATAAAGACAACCAAGTGTTTGGCCAACAATCCTAGTATCAACTCTAGTAGAAGATTAACCCCTTATCCCGAAGTTGGAAGTAGTTTTAAGCATGCCGGGGGACGCTGGTTCCCGCAAAAAGTATGCAAGTAATACTACCTCAGACTTGTGGCCGTTAAGGACTCTGACGCCCGAAGATTGTGTGGGGTGGTTAAGGCGAAGGGCTATGATATTATTGAGCGACAACCCGCCCTGAACAGCCGAGGGCACGAGCAGGAAGGCGAGATCTCTGTGGTCGAAGGCTAACCTGTTGATAAAGAACGTAAACGAAAGATAAGGGTTAAGAAGTTAAAAAGACAGCTAATTAAAAGAACACGGTTGTAGAAGTAATTAAAGAATTGAATTAAACAAAACAGACTAAGTCAAGTCACTAATAACAACAAAGAAAGACAAGTTGACCAACTCGTACAAATATAGATAAAAGTTAGAGGGATAGAAAAACAAACATGAGGAAAAGCGAGACAACGAGGGAGAAAAAAAGACTCAGCACCAAACAGAATATTGCTATCGCCGCTACCGTAGAAATCTGTAACAATAAGTCAGTGAAAGCTTGTATGGACGCGGTACCGGTATCCGAACTGCGGTCAGTAAAAAACAAAACTCGCCAACAAAAATGTACAATGTTTGTCATAAATTCCATTCCACAATATGTTCCAAAAAAAAAGTGATCAAAGGAAAAGTATGTGCACCAAAATGGTACCAAGCAAAAAAACAAAGACGTCAGGACATAAAATAGCCTGTCAACTTGAAAATATAAGTATTAAAGGTAGGGCACATAAGGGAGGAATGCTTCAGCACCTTGTTGAATCGATGCCACGAAGAATTGAGGCAGTTGCCTGAAGGCAAAAGGGGGTCAAACCCTTAGCTGAGCATGGTGTAATCATAAGTGGCCGGTGAGTGTACATCATGGGGTATCTGGGACTGCTGGAAGATACCTGGAGTACTCTCTGGTGATGGCCTGGGTGCCCACAGAGAGGGCTCTGAGTGCCACCTCTGGCACCAGTGCCATAGGTTCGCCACCACTGCAATGGAGCATCTTTGGGATGTGGTGGAACGGGAGATTCGCATCATGGATGTGCAACTGACAAATCTGCAGCAACTGTGTGATGCCATCATGTCAATATGGACCAAAATCTCTGAGGAAGCCCTGAACGTTCTGTCACATTTTCTCAGTCTACTTTCATTATTGTTCACAAATGAGATCTAGCAATTTGAGACAAATTTGGCGCGAATGAATCGGACATTAGACAAATCCAAAGTGCATTTACTAAGGCCTCTTGCACACTAGCGTTGCGTTTCACGTCAGGGTGCAATGCGTGAAAAACTGACGGTTTGGCTGCGTTTTTGTTCCATTTTTCCTTGGAGTAATTTGCGTTTTTCACGCGCGTTTTGTGCGCGTTTTGGGTGCGTTTTTCACGCGCGTTTTTAAATCACATGATTCGTTTATTTTGAGGCTGGAGGACAGGAGGCTACAGGACGAGGCTGGAGGACAGGAGGCTACAGGACGAGGCTGGAGGACTGGAGGCTACAGGAGGAGGCTGGAGGACAGGAGGCTACAGGAGGGTGTGGAGGACAGGAGGCTACAGGAGGGTGTGGAGGACAGGAGGAGGATGGAGGACTGGAGGCTACAGGAGGAAACTGGAGGACAGGAGGATACAGGAGGAAACTGGAGGACAGGAGGATACATTATGAGGAGGATAGAGAACAGGGACCACACCATGTGAGGAGGGTTGGGGATAGGAGTACAGATAGGATTATGTGTAAGTTTGGGGAGATAAATAAAAGTGGAAAACGAAATGTCAAGGGAGGATAAAATTAAAGAGGGGTTTTACATGTTGCAGATTTGCTTTATGGGATATTATACGGGTCCATGGGGGTGGGGGGTGGCCAAAGTAAGGGGCACTTTACTATGTGGGGACCGTCAAGGTTGATATTATACTATGCTTGTGGGTGGGTGGGACAATGGGCGTGGTTTAGAAAAAGGGGGAGGGGCTTTTGTCCCTCTTTCTCTTGTCCAAAAGTTGGGAGGTATGGTATTATATATCAACAATACGACATTCAAGGGGAAATCTCTGCTGCACGATGGTAACGTGATAATGTGCCCTGAGTGACGCTGTATGTAGACACCCACAAGGGTTTTTGCAGCAGTCATAGTAAAGTTGACAGATTGCAATTCCTTACTAGCAGGAAGTCAGGAAAAATAATGTTTCACCCACAGAGGAACCTCTCTGCTATAGATCTTGAGTACAACCTATGGATGTGTACATCTTATATCATGTATTGGGGCAGTTTCAGTTTCAGAATTATGTAAGGATAGAAGAAATCCAATTCAAACAATCCCAAATCAACAAGAAGTTGATGGTGTCAGATGACACCACCCAATACATACTGTTCTGATCATATTATGTAAACCGGTTGGCCAGAACTATAAAAAAGGAGGAGTAATAATAATAATAATTCCTTTATTTATATAGTGCACACAGATTACCCAGCGCTGCACAGAACTTGCCAAATTAGTCCCTGTTCCCAATGGGGCTCACAATCCAAGCAACCTATTAGTATGTTTTGGAGTGTGGGAGGAAACCGGAGGATGGATTACCTCCTCGGCTCAATGATGGACTTAGAGTAAGAGTAGGCAATCTTGTCAAAACCAAAATGATGAACCTACAGCAGAACCACTGCATTCCAGCGGACTTCAGCGCAGCGCAGCCACCTGGTGGACGGCGGAGGAACTACTATCATAAATCCCGGCCGGACCCGAATCCAGCGCAGAGAACGCGCCGCTGGATCGCAAATGGGCCGGGTAAGTAAATCTGCCCCAATATCTCCAGGGATTGTGTTACCATGTATCCCCTTCAAAATTATTTCAGGGGCCCCTATGCATGACGTGGACAGATGAGGCAGAGACGTGGTTGCAAATAAACTTTTTACCTCATGTTGCTATGCACCGATGTGTTTTGGCTATTTTGGCTGCTAGGGTGCCCTGTGAAATTGCCTCCTAGACAATGAGCATGTCCCCCACTAGATAACTAGAATGTCCACCTCTCTTCCTTGGCAATGAGCATGATCCCCCTCCTAGACAATGAACATGTCCCCCACTGCCCTTGGCAGCGAGCACTTTTTTTGTGTCTATGGGTGTTTGTTTTTTTTGCCTTCCAAGACCGTGTCTCCTGTGGACTACTTTGGATTCTATGGATTCCGTCGATGAGCAGCATTTGTTTTACTAATAAAATGGTCAACGAGGGTGTATTGGAAAATACTTCGGAGCAGTTTTAAAATGTAAAATTTCTCCAGTAACCATTTTCTATGGGATCATCTCTGTGAGTGATTATTGTACAGATGTGAGATTATCAGACTCCATTTATTGTATATTATAATAAAAAAGAAAGAGACTCATTTCAGCAAGAATTTTTTTTTTTTTTTTACATCTGTTACATCACAGTGATAATTTTTTTGTGCAGAGATGAAGCCCTGAACGTTCTGTCACATTTTCTCAGTCTACTTTCATTATTGTTCACAAATGAGATCTAGCAATTTGAGACAAATTTGGCGCAAATGAATCGGACATTAGACAAATCCAAAGTGCATTTACTAAGGCAGAACTAGAGACATCATAGATCTCAAGCCAAAAAAAAGAACAAAATAGGCGAACCTGAGACCCACTATGATTAATGTCCCCCAATAAATCTAATAGTCCAACAAACAAATTTGCTGATATTTTGGGGCCTTTTCAATATGGGGCTTGTAAAAAAAGGCCAACAATGAGATCATACTGGTCAACAGATGTATTGTATGACACCCCTATGTATCCAGACGTGATGCCACGCAAGCACTTAAAGGCTATAATGCGCTTCATTCATTACAGTGAGAATTCTTTATGTCCCCCAGCAAGTGATCCCAGCCATGATCGGCCATATTAAATTAGGCCTCTCATCAAGCATTTTAATTTTAAATTTGCAGAGGTATATATACTTGGGGGACAGGAAGAGGCGGCAGGGGGACAGGAGGCTGCCGGAGGACAGGAGGATGCTTGAGTAGGCTGGGGGACAGGAGCAGGAGGCTGAAGGACAGGAGCAGGAGGCTGAAGGACAGGAGCAGGAGGCTGAAGGACAGGAGCAGGAGGCTGAAGGACAGGAGCAGGAGGCTGAAGGACAGGAGGATGCTTGAGGGGGAGGTCGGAGGACAGGAGGATTCTGGAGGGGACTGTGGGACTGGAGGACAGGTGGAGGATGCTGAAGGAGAAGGCTGGAGGACAGGAGGCTACAGGAGGAGGCTGGAGGACAGGAGGATACATTATGAGGATAGAGAACAGGGACCCCACCATGTGAGGAGGGGTGGGAGTAAGGGTACAGATAACATTATGTGTACGTTTGGGGAGATAAATAAAAGTGGAAAACGAAATGTCAAGGGAGGCTACAGGAGGACAGGGGGGGGCTGGAGGCTACAGGAGGACAGGGGGGGGCTGGAGGCTACAGGAGGACAGGGGGGGCTGGAGGCTACAGGAGGACAGGGGGGGCTGAAGGCTACAGGAGCAGGACAGGGGGGGCTGGAGGCTGCTGGGGAACAGGAGGAGGCTCGTGGGGGACAGGAGGAGGCTCGTGGGGGACAGGAGGAGGATTCTGGAGGACAGGTGGAGGCTGAGGACAGGAGGATGCTTGAGTAGGCTGGGGGGCAGGAGGAGGAGGCTGAAGGACAGGAGGATGTCTGAGGGGGAGGTCGGAGGACAGGAGGATTCTTGAGGGGACTGTGGGACTGGAGGACAGGAGGCTGGAGGACAGGGGGCTACAGGAGGAGGCTGGAGGACAGGGGGCTACAGGAGGAGGCTGGAGGACAGGGGGCTACAGGAGGAGGCTGGAGGACAGGAGGCTACAGGAGGAGGCTGGAGGACTGGAGGCTACATTTTGAGGAGGATAGAGAACAGGGACCACACCATGTGAGAAAGGGTGGGAGTAAGGGTACAGATAATATTATGTGTAAGTTTGGGGAGATAAATAAAAGTGGAAAACGAAATGTCAAGGGAGGATAAAATTAAAGAGGGGTTTTATATGTTGCTGATTTGCTTTATGGGATATTATACAGGTCCATAGGGGTGGCCAAAGTAAGGGGCACCGTACTATGTGGGGACCGTCAAGGTTGATATTATACTATGCTTGTGGGTGGGACAATGGGCGTGGTTTAGAAAAGGGGGGGGGCTTTTGTCCCTCTTTCTCTTGTCCAAAAGTTGGGAGGTATGTGTACAGAACCCTCAGCTGTGTACAGTGTCTGTGAGTGGGGAGCAGGCTGCACAGCAGTCAGGACCTGCACCAGGTGCATCTGCAGAGCAATCATCTGAGGAGAGGCCCAGCAGAGGAGACTCTTCTCCAATGTCATACGGGTCCATGGGGGTGGGGGGTGGCCAAAGTAAGGGGCACTGTACTATGTGGGGACCGTCAAGGTTGATATTATACTATGCTTGTGGGTGGGTCAATGGGCGTGGTTTAGGAAAAGGGGGAGGGGCTTTTGGCCCTCTTTCTCTTGTCCAAAAGTTGGGAGGTATGTATGAGTAAGAAACCACATGTGAGTAAGAGGTATGCTGCTTGGCTGTGGTTCTGAACCTGACTACTGCATTGTTACTGCACGGTAACAGTGCTAAGCATTGCATAATAGTCAGATTTATAGATATTAGGTAGATAAATAGGTAGGATGTAATATAGCTAGTTATGGTAAAAGTGTCTCAAGTACATATATGGTTTGGAAGAAGCCGGTACATGCCTCATCAAATCGAGAGATTACATTATAGTGCTAAATAAATAATGTTAAGTAGAACACGTCCCTGTGAGTAAGTAAAGTGCCATATGAAGTGATCAGGCCTACAGAATTCAAAGTTCAAAGCCGTGAATTTAAATAGAGAACATAGCCCTCCCAAAACAAAAAATAAAGAAATATATATATTCTACATACTTGTGCCATATTTATGGCGAAGAAAGGTGTGGTTACAGCTGTCAGAAATGATCACAAGAAAAAAAAAAAGATATATCATGGGGGTGGAAGTGGCGGCTTCGCAACAGTGTACGGCCAGACCTATCCCCAGGGCGGGGGGACCAAAAACCGGCAACAATTGAGCCTAGTCATGACAGTAATTTACTAACAATTAGATTAAACAAAAATAAGGCACTGAGGAAAGAAGGGCTGGCATAAGTAACCAATGCAGTGGAGATGGTGCACCCCTGTGTAGGGATGGGAGGGGAAACGGTGAGGCCCGAGGCCTAGCTGATTTGATGTGAATCAAAGTTAAATATAGTAAAGCATCGTTGCAAGGAGCCAGAGTCCATATATTTTGGTGGTTCAGAACAAGAGAGAGGGGGATGGTGTATACAGTGATCCTTTATAAATTCTTCATCCAGACTCGTTTGTTGTGAAGTAAAAGGGATAGCGATCTTGGAGTTCCAACGGAAGTAGATCAAACTGATGATTTCCGAGATCCTATATGATGTGTGGAGACATGCGGTGAGCCCACCTAAAACTTAAAGGTAAAGATGAGTAGTCTAATCAAAACAAGAAGAGGGAGGGGGGGCTGGAGGGGGAAGGGGAGGAGCGAATGGGGAAGAAAAACGGAGGGGTGTGGGTATATGCTTAATAAATCTACATGAGTAATGCCAATGATAATATATTGAAGGGAGACAGTGGGGGAATGTGGTCCTATTGTGTCTGGTGTGGGGAGTGTGCCTGGAAATTGGTGGAAAGTGGTGGTATGGAGTGTCAGCGGCACCACGGGTGGTGATAGGGGGATCATAATTAATGCAAAATGAAACCCTGTAGGGATCCCGGTAGAAAATGTGCAAGTTGTGTGGTCAAGGGAAACTAAAAAACAAGAACTACGTGAAGGGGTGAATAGGGACAGTGAACATACCACAAATGCAATAGAATTACTTACATCAGGAGTGTGTAGTAGAATCCGTGAGGAGAGTATACGGACGTGAGGTAGTCCATACGGGTGGAGACTTGTAAAGCGGTACTGTAAAAACTAGAATAAAATGTTTAGGATTAGACTACATAGAACCACACATCACAGGGGGGGGGGTGTCGGCACAGGAACAATATATTTAAAGTGGTTTGTAAAACCCAGTAAATAGTAGGTCTTCATTCAGACCATACGGCACCTGACTGCCCAAAGAGAAAATCCAACGGCTTTCACTGCGTAAAAGTACCGGAGTGACATTGCCCCCTCGAAAATTGGGGCGTACCCAATCCAAGCCCACCACCCGAATGCCTCCTGTTTTGCCCCAATGGTACCTTCGAAAGTGGTTTATCTTGCAGGAAATGGGTTGTGGCGTTCGTTATTGTGGACAGTTGTTGTTGTATCCTTTTCCGTAGTTCTTGTAAGGTTTGCCCCACGTAAACCTTATTGCATGGACAGATTAGGGCATATATCACATTTCGAGTCCTGCAGTTGATGTAATTTTTTAAGGCAAAGGTTTCCTGGTTCACGGGGTTGGTGAAGCTTTTCTTGGGTTGCATCAAGGGGTAGATGGAGCAAGAGCCGCATGGAAAGGAACCCTTCAATCTCTCTCCACTGCCTATATGGCGTATTGGACGTTCAAAATGGCTACGAGTTAATACATCTTTTAAATTTCTCGCCCTTCGGGCTGTGAGTGGTGAATTTATGGGTATAAAGGGTCTCAGACGCTCATCACTCTGTAAGATGTTCCAATTGGTAGATAGAAGTGTACGGACATCTGTCCATTGAGTACAGTAAGTGGTCACCAGTCTGGGGTACTCAGAGATCTGTTTGGGTCTGGGGGACAGAAGATCCTTCCGATTCGAGCTACGTGCTCTTAGGTAAGCCTTTGACAAGATTTTTTTAGGGTACCCCCATGTTTCTGAAACTTCGTGTGAGGTCCTGAGCATGATCTTTAAAATCCCTTTTCAAGGTGCATTTGCGTTTTAATCTAAGGAATTGTCCAACCTGGATGGAAGCTCTGGAAGTGGAGTAAGCTGTTAGTAGCTGTTTTCTTCCGGAACAGGGACGTCACCAACTCGTTGTTCTGTAAAGAGATATTGAGATCCAAAAATTCGACAGAGGTGGTGGAGGAGTGGGAGGTGAGTGTGATGTTCCATGGGTTATTATAAGTTCTTGAATGAACTCCTGACATAACCTGCAGGGGCCTGACCAAAATAAAAGGATGTCATCAATATAACGGTACCATCCCCTCACATGTTGGCAAAAGAGTGGATGGGGGTAGACATGCACCCTCTCCCACCACCCCAAAAAAAGGTTGGCGTAAGAGGGCACACATCTAGCCCCCATTGTCGACCCAGATACTTGCCTGAAATATGTACGGTCGAAAGTGAAATAATTATGTTGTAATATGATGTCCAACAAATCCAAAAGGAAGGAGTCATGTCTACGATCACCAGAGGATTCTTCATTCAGGAAGTATTCGACGGCCGAGATGCCCAAATAGTGGGCAATGTTTGTGTACAGGGCCTCCACGTCCAGGGTTACCAAAAGAATATCTGTATCAAAAGATAGTTGTTCTAATTTAGTCACCAAGTCTATGGAGTCCCTCACAAAAGAGGGTAATGACAAAACAATTGGTTGGAGGTAAAAGTCTACATAGATGCATTGTTTCTCTGACAGACTCCCGATACCTGCCACATTGGGTCTACCCGGTGGAGAAGAGGGGGACTTACTGACTTTGGGGAGCATATAGAAGGTGGGCACAATTGGGTGTTTGGTGGTAAGGTAATTATGCTCCTTCATAGATATTATCCCATACTGTAGTGCAGAGGCCAACAATCGGTCAATTTTGGTCTTAAATATTACCGTAGGATTTGTTGGTACAGGGGTGTAGTATTTTTTATTCGACAATTGGCATTTAGCCTCAGTCACATACAGTTCCGTAGGCCATAATACCACATTGCCCCCTTTGTCGGCTTCCTTAATTACGAACCGGTCATTGTTCTTCAGTGTCGTGATGGCGTTGTTTTCATCCCTAGTAAGATTGTAAGGACCGATGTTCTTAATCCGTAACGTTCTGATGTCCCGCACCATGCTGTCAAAGAAAAGTTGAATAGCAGGCACCAGCGAAAATTTTGGGGTATTTTGTGAGGGGAGGCGACCGGGAAACTTACGTCTGATGAGATGATTCGTTCTCGAGGAGGAGATCCATGAGGTCTTGAAAAACTCTATGGTCTTCCACGTTGGGGTTATCCACCAGACTGGGTTGTTGGTACATGCATTTGAATGACAATTATCTGCAATATAAATACACATCTTGATGAATGGGAGAAAAGGTGAGACCCTTAGTCAGTACTGATAATTCGGCTTGATCCAATTGATAATCAGATAGGTTGATGATTTGGAATCCCCCCCCTCCTCCGGGTGGGGTTGATGTAGTTTGACCCAAGGTCTCTAGTTTTTGTTCTGTCTGGTTCCCCTCTTGATATACCCCCATGATATACCTTTTTTTTTTTTTTTTTCTTGTGATCATTTCTGACTCAGGCAGCTGTAACCATACCTTTCTTCGCCATATATGTCCAGTACACTAAACGACACTACTAGATAAGTGGTCTTTGTTTTCCGCCGACTGTTAAACATATTGTTATTTTTAGATATTCGAACTTGTATTTACGCTGTTTCACTATGCGCTCCACATACTTGATACATACCTTATCGTCGTACTTTGATACCTTATCGACTTGAAACATACCTTATCGCCGTATTTTTTATTATGTATATGACCTGCTCCTTTGGCGCTTGTTTGGATATGCTTTAGCCATCCATACCTTATCGTTATACTTTAGTAACTCACAGTTTAAATATGTGATTTGCTTGTTCGGTGCACGACTGGATATTCCAGGCGGTTGTGCCTCAGCATGTGTACCACAGGCACAAATATGTAGAATATATATATTTCTTTATTTTTTGTTTTGGGAGGGCTATGTTCTCTATTTAAATTCACGGCTTTGAACTTTGAATTCTGTAGGCCTGATCACTTTCCTGAAACATACCTTATCGCCATATTTTTATATGTGTTTATGACCTGCTCGTTCGGCGCTTGTTTGCATATGCTTTAGCCATCCATACCTTATCGTTATACTTTAGTAACTCACCGTTTAATTATGTGATTTGCTCGTTCGGCGCACGACTGGATATTCCAGGCGGTTGTGCCTCAGCATGTGTACCACAGGCACAAATATGTAGAATATATATATATTTCTTTATTTTTATTTTTTGTTTTGGGAGGGCTATGTTCTCTATTTAAATTCTCGGCTTTGCACTTTGAATTCTGTAGGCCTGATCACTTCATATGGCACTTTACTTACTCACAGGGACGTGTTCTACTTAACATTATTTATTTACGCAGAGTGAAAGCTGTAAAATCCAAGCCCACAAGAAAACGTCACAAATGTGGTTTTTCACCATTTTCACTGCATTTGGAATTTTTTTCCCGCTTCCCAGTACACGCCATAGAATATTAAATACCGTCACTATGAAGTGCAATTTGTTGCGCAGAAAATAAGCCATAAAACAGCTCTTTATGTGGAAAAATAAAAAAGTTATAGATTTTTGAAGTTGGTGAGTGAAAAATGGAAGTGAAAAAACTAAAAAAGGCCAAGTCGTTAAGGGGTTAACAGCTAGAAGAGCTTCAAATTTGAAGGAACAACTAAGTCGCAGTCATTTTGTAAGGCCAGCTACTAGAACCACTGGAGGATGTAAAATGAGGGGTACCTTTGCATGTGGGAGCTTCAACCTGTGTCAATATATGATCTCACAGGACATGTTTAAAAACCCTATTGATGATAAGACTTACTCTTTGAAACATTACATCAATTGCAAGAGCAAAAACGTAGTGTATGTTATTATATGCTTGTGCCCTAAAATTTACATAGGATAGACTACTCAAGAACTATAAGCATTATGATGGAGGCAAAGACGACAAGGTGCAGGTTGTGGGCTTGGATAAAGTTTTCACAAATATCAGGGGAGGCCAAGTTATCCCTAAATTACTACAAGCAGAGTCTAAATGGATTTATTTGATGCAATCCATGGTCCCAAGAGGACTCAATGAGGAACTCTTATTTACTGAGTTTTACATACAGAACTAAACTTCGACTGGACAACAATCAGATGATTCAATCCTCAAAATAGGTAAGTATGGGTTACACTCACAGGTCATATGTATTTATTTTTTGTCACAGCACAGCACACTTTGGTAATTACATCACACACAGATACACCTGTATGCCCGTATAGGGAGATGGTACTGTTGATACCATTCCTTGTAAATTTATGTTGGATGAGCACATTATTAGTTATACCACCCACGTTATACACATGTCACGTGGATTTTATTTAAGACAAATTAGATTTCGATTCATTGCAATATCAAATTAGGTGACACGATGTAGGACACTTCACAGGTTACACATTTCACAATTAATGAGACCTAGACACATAATAAGTTATGTTATTTATAGGTTTTATTTTTAGGGAATCCATAAATGCAATAACATATAGAAAAAAAAAATAAAAATAGGAGATGTTTAGGAAAATTCATATGATTAGATTTAATCAATAGTAATACCAGTGGATGTTTTCTTCGTTTGTTTAGTTGAATTCTCATATTTTCAAATTTTTCTGAAAAGATATGTTGGGTTTCATGTCGGGCTATATATCTCTGCTGTGAGATATCGATATTATGACTGGATGTCACAAGAGATGGGGCACTTCTTGATCTGAAAAAATACAGGGATATCATAATTTCAATCATCAAGACTTCTATCAAGATCGGAGGAAACTATTGAGAACATAAACCGAAAAGAAGATGATAGAATGATGAAGAAATGACAGATACCGTCATGGTGGAACTATTTACCTCCATACTGAAGACACGAGTATAACTCAAAACATCGGGGAAATCTGCTGTAGATGCTGTGAACACGGAGGAGGAGTAGGACCATCTAGGGATACTTACCATCGGGAGAGAGTCGGTGATCTCTTCGCTTCTGTTCTCCATCCTGGATTTGGGCCGTCTGCTCTCTGGGTCCTCCGGACGAGCCCGGTGTCTCCGCTATGGAGGTGGAGGTGCGGTGGCACCGCACATGCGCATAGTTAGCCCGTCGGGGTGGGCGGGTGCCGTGGTCCAGGGCAGGGGGAAGTGACAACAGACGCCGTGCCATTCTGAAGCACTTATAAGTCTACTGCTTGATATACAATATCCCCTGAGGAAGCTGTGATGGTACAGCAATACGTGTGGGGCTAAAATCTCCATCAGCTACATGGAATATGGGGATATGCATCCAAGCTATATATATTTTATGTTATGATACAATATTAGGGGGCTTATTGGCTAATGTATTTTGCTTGATTTTTGCATATTTATTTGCACTTTACCAAAAACCCGTGTCAAATGTGACGCAAGTCGGAAATAGTCGGGAAACCTGGCGGAAATGCGGTGTGCAGACTCTTAGTAAAAGTGCTCCATTGAGTGTGTCTTTTTAAGTGTGTTTTAGTGTATATCAATAAAATTTAGCTTTTTATATAAAGTTTACTGCAGTGATCTTTTGACACCAGCTCTGTTACAAACATATGAAGAATCCGGCCATGGATCCCGCCGAGGTTCCGCTACAAATTCAATCCGATCTTACCACTATCGTGGCTCATGGGTCCCGGCAGATTGCCGCACAAGGTGAACATTTAGGACAAGTTACTGCCATGTTGCAGCAATTGATGGCAGCCCTGCCACAGTGTCAAGCTCCTGCGGCTCCAGTTAGCCTGCCTGCTCCTGAACCTAGGCTACATTTATCTATGCCCGATAAGTATCATGGGGACCCCAAGTTTTATTATCCAGTGCTCCCTGCACATTGAGGTCATGCCATCTCAATTGGTCACTGAACGATCCAAGGTGGCATTTATCATCAGTCTTCTCTCTGGGAAGGCCCTGGCCTGGGCTACCCCTCTTTGGCACAGAGAAGAGACGGTCACGGTTACTCTCTCGGCATTCCTGATGGAATTCCGGTCCGTGTTCAAAGAACCTGCACGGGCATCCTCTGCTGAGACTGCACTAATGAATCTGCGCCAGAGGAACTCTTCCATGGGAGAATATGCTGTCCAGTTCCATACCCTGGCTTTGGAACTCTCCTGGAACGATGCTGCTCTGTCTGCAACCTTTAGGAAAGGTCTCTCTCCTCAAGTTAAGGACGCATTGGCTGCTCGCGACCTGCCATCTACCCTGAGTGGTCTCATCACCAGTTACGTCACGAGCAACCCCAAGGATATCCAAGGCGTCTACCTTGCCTGGCTTCTGCTTTCCAAAGGCTACTCCAGCCGTACTCCAGTGGACGGAGCCAGACTCTCCTCCAGAAGATGTTAGGGGAACCTCTGCCTGTATTGCCCTAGTCCGAAGCACTTCATTGGGTCGGGTACTGTTCGGTTCTGTCCTTATGTTTGGAAAACGCCAGCACCTAGGGTTCTTGGGAGAAGCATCCCTAGCTTCTCCACAGTGTTGGCACCGGTAGCCAGTTTCAAGTGTGTGCCTTCTTGGATTCCAGGTCTGCAGGAAACTTTCTGGATGCTGCGCTGGTCTCGCAGCATCACATCCCAGTGATCTGCCACGAAAAGCCCCTGGTCATCTCTTCAGTCAGTGGCCAGATTCTCTATGATCCAGTCCAGTATCGCACTAAACCACTGTGTTTGCAAGTTGGTGCCTTGCATAAGGAGAGACTGTCCTTCTATGTACTTCCCCGTTCCACATCCTCCTGAATGCCAGTCTCGCTGCCACATGGCTCTCCATCCAGTCTCAACTATGCCCTCCTCCTTGTCTCTCAAGTCTCTGGGGGGGTCTTCCCGCTGCTTATCTGAACTATGCTAATGTCTTCTCTGAAAAGCAAGCGTAGACCCTACCACCGCATCATCCATACGATTTCCCTATAGAGCTTCTCCCGGGCACATTACCTACATGAAGTCAGGTTTACCCGCTGTCTGTGCCTGAAACTGTGGCCATGTCGGCCTATATCAAGGAGAATCTGCAGAAGAGGTTCTACCATAAATCCTCTTCTCCTGCCGGTTTATTCTTTGTGGCCAAGAAAGATGGATCTCTCCGCCCCTGCATTGATTATAGGGGACTCAATAAAGTGACAGTAAAGAACCGGTATCCGCTGCCCTTGATCATGGAACTCTTTGACTGCCTCCTTGGTGCTATTCTAATTTAGACCTTCAAGGGGCATATAATCTTATCCAGGAGGGCGATGAGTGGAAGACCGCCTTTAACACGCGAGACGGGCACTTTAAATATCTGGTCATGCCCTTTGGACTGTGCAATGCGCCTGCAGTATTTCAGGAATTTGTTTACGGTATCTTACACCTGTGTCGTAGTCTACATAAAAGACATCTTGGTGTTCTCTGCTGATCTGGAGTCGGATCAAGTCCACGTACGACAAGTTGTTAGGTGCCTAAGGGCCAATTGTCTATGCCAATGTCGTTGCAGCGGCTTACAGCAAGTTATCTATGGGTGTGAGAGTGAGAGAAATGTCTATTCTTGTCAGAGGTCAATGACCTAAGACAGCCAGCACAATGCAATAATTGTGTTCACATAAACTTAATACATTATTATTTTATTTGCATTCACATTTCCTCCTTTTGAACACATTTATTGCCTCCTTATGTTGTTGCACCCAAACAGCTACTTCTGGCCGGATCCCCGGACCAGGACACACAAACGTCATTCACCAGTTGGGCCACAACCTCATAAGGAAATACTAAAACTCTGGAACTCTTGCAGAGTTATTTCACTATATAGTTATTTCACTATATCTAAGGGATTGTATCAAATAAAGTATTGACGTAGGGTGATCTTCTTATGCGGCACCAAACTCCAGAAGTTCAAGGGTCACATCATCTGACTTCAGAAAGCTTTAATCATCTCCCCTTGGACTCTTCTGAGCTTGGACCACACTGGACTTGTACTGTTTCAGCATCTTCAGCTGTTGCTTTAAATTACCTTACACAAAAGCAAAACACAAGCTTAAAAGACAGCAAAAACAGCAAAAATACATATCCCTATAATCAATAAATTTAAAATCCCTAAAATTGATTAATCCCTCAAGGCCACCACCAGTTGACTAAACAAACTAAGACAGGCCGGTCACCAGAAATTCTCATCCTCTACTAAGTTAGATGGTTGATATTTTTCCCTTGACCTTTACACTTGCTCAACATCATGTTAGACCCACAAAGACCAATAGGATGTATATATAACTGATAGAACCCACCACCTGGCACATGTCATACTATTAGAAAAGACAATACTTTTAACAATACTATGCCAGATCCCAATAATTTAACAAAAAAACTACTTCCATAAATAGGAAACACATATAATACCATATATACTCGAGTATAAGCCGACCCGAGTATAAGCCGAGACCCCTAATTTTACCACTGAAAACTGGGAAAACCTATTGACTCGAGTATAAGCCGAGGGTGTAGTATACAGCCAGCCCCCATATTCCTCATTGTGTCTTCCACCAGGGGATTTTCCTGGGCAAAGACAGTTGAGAAGGCGACATTCAGTAGATTGGCCCTTTCCTCATCTCCTTCCACCATGACCCCCATGTTATTTCTAAGGGGACCCACACTCTCTGTTTTTAGTTTCTTATCATTTATATACTTGAAAAATAATTTGGGATTATTTTTGCTCTCCCTGGCAATATTTCTCTCAGTCTCTATTTTTGCGGCCTTTATCTGCTTTTTACAGGATTTATTTTTCTCTCTATAATCCTGTAATGCCTCATCGCTACCTTCACGTTTTAGCACGCTTTATCTTTCTTGCTTATTGCTTTCCTTACAAGACTAGTTAGCCACATAGGGTTTTCCCAGTATTTTGTGGTAAAATTAGTGGCCTCGGCTTATACTCGGGTCGGCTTATACTCGAGTATATATGGTAAGTTAAAAATAGTAAAGTTAAGAGTGGCACTTTTTTGCCATTTTGAAAAATATAAAAAATTAAATAAAAAGTAATCAAAAGGTCAAAAAAAGATTTTGTTGTTTGTGTGTGCTCACCCTTCCATGGGGACGTCTTGAGTCAAAGCCGTGCTGGATAAATTTTCCGCTTGGTCCGGATCCAAGGTACAGGATAACAAGAAAAGGTAAAAAAATAAAAAAATGTATATATCCGCATCGGCAACTGTTAAAAGTTAGAAAGTTCTTCCAATTTTTATTAGCATCTTGTTAAAAGTGACATCACAAAAAAAGGGGGGGGGAGGGGAAGTCTGGTAACGCGTTTCGGACAAAAAATGTCCTTAATCAGAAAATCTGAAATGATTTATACAATGGAGGAAGACGCCACCGGCAGCCAGGAGGTGGGCATAACGGGTGTGTGTACAAGAATGAGCATGCTGCAGATCATGTGATACTATGTGGGCTTCCCGTATATGGAGTTTTTTCTTGTGATCCCCTCCACGGTTATTTGCAGAGACCTGTTCTATCGCTGTAACACTCATGTGTTTGAAGGAGCCCTTATGTACGTCCCGGTTTTTGAGTTTTCTGTTGGAAGATGATTCTATATATTTGAAATTATCTACTAATCCCACCAATCAAATCCAGACTAATCTCAAGAAACTATTGGAAGAAGGTGTAAGCTTGGGAATCTTTGATCAAACTACTGCGGATTCTTTTATTCCTCTGGATCCCATTTGCCCTAATTTTTATTTACTACCCAAGACTCACAAAGGGTCATTTCCACCCAAATTCAGACCCATTGGATTATTGGATTATGCAGTTGGATACACGTTTCCCTAAAGGTTTAAATTATAGAAACGATCTTATGTTTATATATTGATTTTTATGCACATTTTTTTGTACCATTACACTGCATTGTATTTTTCTTGCTAAACATATTGTCTATTTTTTATAATCATGTTACTTACGTATTGTTCTCCATTCTTCCCCTCCCGGATCATGTGATTAGGCCATGCCCACATAGTATTACATGATCTGCAGCATGCTCATTCTTGTACACACCCCTGTTATG
The DNA here is from genome assembly GCA_019512145.1 of Engystomops pustulosus. Classification (NCBI taxonomy): domain Eukaryota; kingdom Metazoa; phylum Chordata; class Amphibia; order Anura; family Leptodactylidae; genus Engystomops; species Engystomops pustulosus. The sequence continues at coordinate 115,996,246 of CM033645.1, forward strand.
CCCACCTCCTGGCTTCCGGTGGCGTCTTCCTCCATTGTATAAATCATTTCAGATTTCCTTGTCGATAGGTATGATTAAGGACATTTTTTGTCCGAAACGCGTTACCAGACTTCCCCTCCCCCCCCCTCCTTTTTTTTGTGATGTCACTTTTAACAAGATGCTAATAAAAATTGGAAGAACTTTCTAACTTTTAACAGTTGCCGGTGCGGATATATACATTTTTTATTTTTTTACCTTTTGTTGTAATCAAAAAGTCATACTGTCCGAAAAATGGTAGCATTGAAAACATCATCAAAAGTAGAAAAAAATTACATCACCCACAGCTCTATACACCAAAGTATTAAAAAGTTATTAGCGCCAGAAAATGGCACAATCCCCCAAAGATTTTTCATACAGGAGGTTTTAATTTTTGTAAATGTATGAAAACATTATAAAACCTATAAAATTTGTAAATGTATGAAAACCTTGTGATCGCAACCACCCTGTGCGCCCCAAATGACACGTCTACTTTATTCTTTGGGTCAAAGAATAAAGTAGACGTGTCATTTGGGGCGCACAGTGAAAGCCGTAAAACCCAAGCCCACAAGAAAATGGCTCAAATTTGTTTTTTCACCATTTTCACTGCATTTGAAATATTTTCCAGCCTCCCAGTACATGGCATGGAATAATAAATACCATCACTATGAAGTGCAATTTGTTATGCAGAAAACAAGCCATCACAGAGCTCTTTACGTGTAAAAACAAAAGAGTTATAGATTTTTGAAGGTGGGTAGGGAAAAATGGAAATTAAAAAAGGGCCAGGTTGTTAAGGGGTTAAGGACTGCTAGAGAAAGCTGAGTCCAACATTTAACACCACTGATTCTTGTGACCTTCTATGTATAAACCAGTATACAGTAAACTCCCCCTGCTGGTGGCAGCTTGTAGAATTTGAAGCACTGTATCAGAATAGCATACTGCCTTTCAGCAAAGCTAGAAACTGTTAAAGAAAAACAAGTGCTCGATAACGCTCACCTTGTGGTAGACAAATTATTTATGCATTTCCGTTCTACACTATGCAACATTTAGACCCCTTCCACACTTGCGTTGCAGATCACTTCAGAGTGTGATCAGGGTGCGATCAGGGTTTGGTCAGTGAAAAACTGACGTTTTGCATCAGAGTGCAATCTGTTTTCAGTCAGAGTTTGTTCAGTGTCTCAGTGTTCAGTGAAAAGGACTGGGGTCTGAGCTCTATCTTTTCTATGGCAATTGATGCGTGAAAAACGCATTGCACTTGCATTGGACTTGCATGTGTCTCAGAGTGCGATGCGTTTTGGATGCATCTTCATAGACTTGTATGGTGCGTTTTTCACGCACGTGACTTGCAAAAGTAGAGTAGAGTGTGTGTGAAAAAAAATGCAAGTCTGAAAAATCAATTGTAATCAATGGGTCAGAGTGCAATGCAAGTTTCTCCATTATATTCCCCCTATAAAAATATATTGTGACCTCCATATAGAATTATATATATAATATACACTGCTCAAAAAAGCAGTATTCTGTAGGTGGTGACCACAGACTACAGACTTTTATTTGGCTGTTATTTTGTTCCCTTTTGCATGTCATTATTCTCACCCTTAGAGGTAGCATAAGGAGATGTCTACAACCCCCAGAAGTTGCTCAGGTAGTTCAGCTCATGCACTTTAATGAGGCAAGAAGCACAATGTCCAGAGCATGGAGCAGATACCAGAGGACAGAGCAGTACATCAGGAGGCATGGGGAAGGGGGCATAGGATGGCAACAACCAATAGCTTTACCTTCTCCTTTGCGTAAGGAAAAACAAGAGGAACAGTGCCAGAACCGTGCAGTATGACCTCCTGCTTGTCACTGCATGTGTCTACTCAAACTGTCCGGAACAGACTTAAAGGGTTTATGCCACGAAACAATTGACTACAAAAAGCTGTCAAAGAGCTATTCAAAAATCTATTTGTAATGGTTACCTGGAAGTAAAGATACCTTTCTATTTGTTATTATGATGCGTGTTCAGCCTCTATTCTGCTCCACGCAGAAGCAGATGTGGGAGGGGCCTAGCCAGGCACATGCACAGCACTGACAGCGGCAGTTATTGCACAACTCAATGCTACAGAGCGCTCAGCCTTCAGAGTCTCCTTCCACCTGCTGTGCTCAAATAGTCCCTGCATTTACTGATCCAATAGAAGTCCAATGTTGCAGCGGCTTACAGCAAGTTATCTATGGGTGTGAGAGTGAGAGAGACAGACTGACAGACATACAGAGAGAACATAGTCATCCCCCCATAGGAGATGGTGGGGGTAGGGAGTAGGGACAGAGACACAGGTGACACGTTGTTGCTTAGTGCTCCATCCACCTTCCCCCCAGAGCATTCAAATAAACTTTATTATATATAGTGAAATCCTGGGACTGCCCCTCACAATCTACATAGACATGTGACTGATGACATAAGAGAACACATGATGCCATATATGTCCTTTACATAAAGCTGATGATAAAGCTAGAATGTGTAACTAAATATAAAAATAGTCTTTAGTGATGGGGGAAGTCTTGCAGAGTCCAGCTACAAAGTTGTACAATGTCTATTCTTGTCAGAGGTCAATGACCTAAGACATGTTAAAAGTGCACCAAAAAAAGTTGGTGCACTCTGTCAAAGCAGTGCAGGGGGCACCAGATTCATGAAGAACGTGCGCCAGAAATCCTGAATCTGGCGCCCCCTGCACACTACACAGGACACTGCACATAGTACACATGTACTATGTATTCTCACAGCATCATGGTGGGTCAGGCTGACATGCATGGATGCATAGATAGATAGGTGACAGCTTCTCACATGTTACTGATCTTTAGCTACTTCCCTGCTAGTCAGGGACAGGGGCCCCTTTGCAGGACAGCAGTGTAACATGGAGGGACAGTGAATGGTGGAATGTACAGGAGGAGGACTGCAGGACAGCAGGGTAACATGGAGGGACAGTGAATGGTGGAGTGTACAGGAGGAGGACTGCAGGACAGCAGGGTAGCATGGAGGGACAGTGCATGGTGGAGAGTACAGGAGGAGGACTGCAGGACAGCAGGGTAGCATGGAGGGACAGTGAATGGTGGAGTGTACAGGAGGAGGACTGCAGGACAGCAGTGTAACATGGAGGGACAGTGAATGGTGGAGAGTAAAGGAGATGCATCAGGAGAGATCAGAGCTCAGCCTGTTACTTGTGTTATCTCTGCAGCCTTCTGTGTGACCTGACTAATGGTGGAGGGAGGAGAGGGCTGCTACATTGCTATGATCCATGTTAGGGGGGACTCCTCTGGGCAGCAGATAGTCATGTATATCTGCAGTTACCTTGTATCTGCTGCTGGAAGCAACTGTGGAGCAGTGGAAATCACCTAGTACACATGTACTATGTATTCTCACAGCATCATGGTCGGTCAGGTTGACATGCATGGCGGAAGTCTAGGTGGTTGCAGGGGAGGCAAACCCCACGTGTATCGTCACTCCAAAGTGCCACTTACCCCTGAGGAAGTCACTTTGAAGAGAGGATACGCATGGAGTTTGCTGTCCCTGCATTTTTCTAGACCTCTGACATATTTACACTTTTGGCTGTATACTACATGGGGGCTGGCTGTATACTACACCCTCGGCTTATACTCGAGTCAATAGGTTTTCCCAGTTTTCGGTGGTAAAATTAGGGGTCTCGGCTTATACTCGGGTCAGCTTATACTCGAGTATATATGGTATATATAATATATAAAAATTACCCTTTTTTAAAATTTAGTAACAAAATACATTTATATTTTTCCCCTATGTCACACTAAGAAGCATTATAATGCAATCTTTTGATTGCTTCTTTAATGCATTGATAAAATGGGGCACATTTACTTACCCGTCCTCTGGAGTTCACAGAAAGTGCACTGTCCGACTCCAATGCACTGTGCCGCGATTTACTAAGTTTGTGCGCCCGATATCCTGCTTCCCCGCACAGATGCGACGGAGTTCAACTTATTCTTCTCGGTGTATGTAAGTACATTGTCTTGCGACACAATTTGAAAATTAAATCCTGCGGTCAGTCTGAATCAGTCGGATCATCCGACGCTGCTCCCCCCCACCCCAATTTGTGTCTTATGGAAGCCAGCGCAGCTGCGCCAAAAAATGATCAGGTGCATCACAATCCCAGCGCAGACACCTATTAAATGCCTGCCCAAGCCTTGCAATCCCGAAAACGGCAAACAGTACAATGAAATTGTGATATGCGACCTTAGTAAATGGGCCCTAATAAGTAGCTCTCTGGTACCTCCCAATAGGCATTACTTCATAGCAGTCAAGTGGGTCTCTCTAAGGCAGTGATGGCTAACCTATGGCACTGGTGCCAGAGGTGGCACTCGGAGCCCTTTCTGTGGGCACTCAGGCCATCACCAGAGATGAGTCCAGGTATCTTCCTGCAGTCCCAGACAGCCCAGGACTTTCTGTGCACAGAGCTATTTTAAAGTGACATCTCTACCTGGGACTATTTTTTGCTTTATTGGTGTCCTCAGGGGCTGGTATCAATGAAAACCGTGACAGAGAAGGGAGTATAAATCACAAATTAAATTTCTGTGCTGGCACTTTGCGATAAGTAAGCGGGTCTTTGTTGTAGTTTGGGCACTCGGCCTCTAAAAGGTTTGCCATCACTGCTCTAAGGCCTCAAGCCCTCGTGACCTCCACTGACACCCGAGATCAGTGCTGGCACCAATTGCAGGTGTTATCGTGGGTATTTGCTGCAATATATCCATGAGTCCTAACAAATATACCCGCAGGCCATGTGTTATATACTAATATGTCACACATCAGTAAGGTTAAAGTTGAAACTCTGCAGTCCGGCAGGTTCTGTGCCTGTATAAGATACTTACTTCTACCCCTGACGTCCAGTTACATCTACTTGCAACTAAGGGTTAAAAACCAAAGTAAAAACAAGGTAAAATTTACATTTTAAGACAGAATTATAAATATACCTGTATATATATGTGTGTATAGATAGATAGATAGATAATCTCAGGAAAGGCAGCAGCACTCCAAAGTGAAGTCAAAGCAGGGTGATCTTTATTTCAAAAGTGCAACGTTTCGGTGAGCATTTCACCTTTTTCAAGCATACAACATAGTGGCCAGCATGTGATATAAATAGACCTAATCACATTCCGATTGGTCAAGACAGGTAAGTGCAATACAAATAAATATACAGCATATTTGTGAAAAGACTGCTGTGATACATTTTCCAAAGGTATATTAAACTAGAGTTACAACACAAGTGTAAAACAAGCAGTGCACAAATATGCTGTATATTCACAAATATGTTGTAACTCTAGTTTAATATACAGCATGTGATATAAATAGACCTAATCACATTCCGATTGGTCAATACAAGTAAGTGCAATACAAATAAATATACAGCATATTTGTGAGAAAATTACTGTGATACATTTTCCAAAGGTATATAAGACTCAAGTTACAATATCAGTGTGAAACAAGCAGTGGAATGGTGAATTAAAAATGATAGTAGAGCCTCCAGGTGCAGGACCGCCCCTCGTCAACAGCAGTCATTCATAAAAAAGAGATTAACCCATTGTATCTGCTACAAACTAACATACCGCATTGAGAAAGGCTTCCAGGAAGGGATGGTGTCACGTGCTTAGAGACCGGAGTGAACCGGAAGTGGAGCGTGTACCACACAAGTAGGGCCGGTTGCCGGCAAGGGGCATCCAGGCGCATGCGCACTGCGCCATCCTGAGCCGCGGCGGCCATATTGGAATCGGGAGCCCTGGCAATAGCCGAATGCGGAGAAGTGACAGTAACGGTAAGTGAATCTATGTCCAGGCTGGCAGTCAGAGTCACACTATATTCACCCTATGGGTGCGTGTGAACAATAGGGACTAGCGGAGCACAGGGGGGCCGCGCATTGGTAGTCCATCGTGCAGCCGCTAATCGTCCCAGACAGTCAGCATTAAGGACAGAGACCAAGAGAAGAATATGAAAAATATGAAAAAGGCCATCGGGCCATGGATGGGTATCTTCAGTTGTAGCAGACAAGAGTATGGATGTCGACTGGGGAAAGCGGTCACACCAAGGAGGAATCTGAAAGAATGAAAAAAAATAATAAATATTAGGAATGTAGCTGGAGAGGGGATCTCCCTCAAAAACAACAATATGCTTAATACTTTGAAAAATCATAGAGACGGCAGAACAGAGCAAACATCTAGGGCAGCAATTTCGACACATCATATTAATTCATTCAGATTGAACTCAATGTTAAGCCCGTAGGGCTGTAGTGTTCGGAGGCGATGAATCCATTCTAATTCTCTCTTTCTCAGCATCAGTTCTCTGTTCCCTCCTCTCCTGGGTACAGGAATATGGTCAATGAGCTGAAATTTAAGCTGAGATTCCTTATGTCCCTTTTCTGTAAAGTGTCTGCTAACAGGCAGATCCAGTCTAGGTTTGCGTATAGTGTATCTATGCTGCGTGAACCTGGTCTTGAATTCAAGCGTAGTTTCACCAACATAGAGTAAATTGCAGGGACAGGGATAGTTTTGTAAAATACAAGTCGCTAGTGCAGTCAAGATAATGTTTATCGGAGGTAATGTCATATGAACGAAGTATCACCCGAATGGGGAAGCAGTTTTATACAGAGCGGACCATGGGAAACAACCGTTTAGTGGGACCATGATGGTCCTTTGGCGGGATTTCCCAAGGGGCCCCCCATAGATTTCCCAAACGTTTCCGCACCGGAAAAATTTATGCCTGGCAAGGAATGTATAATCAGCCATCTAGTACCTTTAATAAGGATAACAGCAGAAAAAAGAAACGCACCCCAAACAAGAAATCATCTACCAACACAGGCAGACAGGAGTCTTTACCCACATCACAAGATGATTCTTTTTTAGGACTATCCCCAAGCACCGAAAGAGAACCAGACGGGGCGGTAAACACCATTTCAGATATCGAAAAAGACAAACCCACGAAAGGTCGGATCCTTCCACAGAGAGTCACGTCCAACAAGAAGAAATGACCCAGTTGGTTGTGGTAAATATATCCTCTAAGACTCTAACCGATTATGAAATTAGTGTACTACAGAAAGGACTATCCTTTAGTCCATGGACTCACACCAATTGGTTTGAGTTGGATATCGATATTTGTAGACTTGTACGTAATTTAAAACTGAAGCATTGGTTTCATAACAGGGTTCCAGTTAGCTCTGTGGCTGTGAGCAGTTTAGACCCCAAACAGTTTCACTTGTACAATAAGAGTAATTTTAGTCCACCTGCAGACGTACCTGCTATTGAGGCATTTGCCACTGCCGTGAGACATGACATCCAACAATTACGTGAACAACATAAACATGTGCTTTCACATCATAATATGACCACTACAGAGGTGATGGCGCTGGACCGGCTTGCCCATGACAACGCCATCATCATTAAGCCCGCTGATAAGGGTGGTGCTGTCGTCGTCATGGACAAGTCGTACTATGTGGCCGAGATCCGCCGCCAATTAAGTGACGAATCCACTTGCAAACGTGTTGCACAAGACCCCAAATTTGAGTTGGGACGTAGAATCAAATTCATTCTAGACATGGCGTTACAATCTGGGACTATTAGTGAGGACATGTATAAATACTTATTTGTCAACAATCCTGTTACCCCAGTAATATACATCCTACCAAAATTCACAAAAATCTCCAACAGCCCCCCGGACGACCAATTGTCTCCGGTAACGACTCCATCTTTTCACATATTGCCATCTTTCTTGATCGCGTTCTCCGACAATATGCCACACAAAGCCAATCATATGTACAAGACACCTCTGATTTTCTCACTAAACTTCACAATACTAAGATTAATGACATGTCCACCCTCATTCTAGCCTCCTTTGATGTCACATCACTGTACACTTCCATCAGACATCAATTCGGTATGCAGGTTGTTGAGAGAGCCTTACGACTCTCTGATTTCAAAGAACAGGAAATTATCCTCATCATGCAACTATTGGAATTAGTATTATACAACAATTACTTTCTCTTTGGCAAAGATTTTTATGTACAGTTGAAAGGGGTCGCCATGGGAGCAAATATGGCTCCCAGCTACGCCAACATGGTCATGGCGGCTCTGGAGGAGGACTCGGTCTATGTATCCCACCACTTTCGACATGTTCTGAAGTGGTGGAGGTACATAGATGACGTGTTCCTCCTCTGGACCGCCTCTGTTCAGGAACTATGTGATTTCCATGCATTTCTTAATACTATCGATCCGCACATTAAATTCACGCTTATTCACTCCACAGAGATGGTACAGTTCCTGGATGTGCAGGTTATACGGACGGATCAGGGCCTGAGCACAGATCTGTACACTAAGCCGACAGACAGGAACACCATTCTGCGATATGAGAGCAGCCATCCTCGGGCCATGATCAATTCTCTGCCCCTGAGTCAATTCCTAAGGGTCAAGAGGATATCCTCTGATGACAATAAATATCGTAAGAATATTGACAAAATGATTTCTAAATTTCGCAGCAGGGGATATCCTAAAAAGGTAATCGAAAAAATATTGCCCTCAATAAAAATCGCATTGAGCTCCTGTCCCCCAACAAGATACAGAAATCAACCACTAGAATTCCCTTTGTCACTACATTTAATGACAACAGTGACAAAATCTCTAAGGTAATACGGAAACACTGGCGGATTTTGGCCAGTGAACCTTCCGGTGTTCCTGAATTTAGTCATCCTCCTTTACTTTCGTTTAGACGCTCCAAGAATATCAGAGACCGTTTGGTCAAATCTGATGTGGGTCCCCTTGGTAAATCCATCCAAAGGACCATCAGTGGTCCCACTAAAACAGGTTGTTTCCCATGTCGCTCATGTATAAACTGCTCTCACGCCATTCGGGGTGATACATTCGTTCATAATGACATTACCTACCGTATTAAACATTATCTTGACTGCACTAGCGACTTTGTAGTTTACAAACTATCCTGTCCCTGCAATTTACTCTATGTTGGTGAAACTACGCTTGAATTCAAGACCAGGTTCACGCAGCATAGATTAGACCTTCAAGGGGCGCATTATCTTATCCAGGAGGGCGATGAGTGGAGAACCGCCTTTAACACGCGAGACAGGCACTTTAAATATCTGGTCTGCCCTTTGAACTGTGCAATGCGGCCTGCAGTATTTCAGGAATTTGTTTACGGTATCTAACACCTGTGTCGTAGTCTACATAATGACATCTTGGGTTCTCTGCGATCTGGAATCGGATCAAGTCCACCGTACGACAATTTGTTAGGTGCCTAAGGGCCCATTGTCTATGCCAATGTCTTGCAGGCGCTTACAAGCAAGTTATCTATGGGTGCATGAGAGTGAGAGAACAGAGACATACAGAGAGAACATAGTCATCCCCCATAGGAGATGGTGAGGTGTGAGTAGGGACAGAGACACGGTGACAACGTTGTTGCTAGTGCTCCATCCACCTTTCCCCCCAGAGCATTCAAATAAACTTTATTATATATAGTGAAATCCTGGGACTGGCCCCTCACATCTACATAACTGTGACTGATACATAAGAGAACACATGATGCCATATTGTCCTTTACATAAAGCTGATGAATAAAGCTAGTAATGTGTAACTAATATAAAAATAGTCTTTAGTGATGGGGGAAGTCTTGCAGAGTCCAGCTACAGCTGTCATTCACAAAGTTGGTACAATGTCTATTCTTGTCAGAAGAAAATGACCTAAAACAGCCACACTGCAATAATTTGTTCACAAATAAACTTAATACATTATTATTTATTTGCATTCACATTTCCTCTTTTGAACACATTTATTGCCTCCTTAGTTGGTTGCACCACCAAACACTACTTCTGGCCGGATCCCGAGACCAGGACACTCAACGTCATTCACCAGTTGGGCCACAACCTCTAAGGAAATACTAAAATCGCTGGAACTCTTGACAGAGTTATTTCACTATATAGTTATTTCACTTACTCTAAGGATTGTATCAAATAAGTTATTGACGTAGGGTGACTTCTTCTTATGCGCAAGCAACCAACTCCAAGTCAAGGGTCACCATCATCTGACTTTCAGAAAGCTTAATCATCTCCCCTTGGACTCTGCTGAGCTTGGACCACACTGGACTTGTACTGTTCAGCTACTCAGCTGTTGCTTTAAATTACCTTACACAAAAGCAAAACACAAGCTAAAAGACAGAAAAAACAGCAAAAATACATATCCCTATAATCATAAATTTAAAATCCCTAAAGTGATTAATCCCTCAAGGCCACCACCAGTTTGACTACCAAACTAAGACAGGCCGGTCACCAGAAATTCTCATCCTCTACTAAGTTATGATGGTTGATATTTTTCCGTGACCTTTTACACTCTGCTCAACATCATGTTAACCCACAAAGACCAATAGGATTATATACTGATAGAAACCCACCACCTGGCACATGTCATACTATTAGAAAAGACAATACTTTTACAATACTATGCCAGGTCCCATATATTTAACAAAAACACTACTTCCATAAATAGGAAACACATATAATACCGTATATACTCGAGTATAAGCCGACCCGAGTATAAGCCGAGACCCCTAATTTTACCACTGAAAACTGGAAAACCTATTGACTCGAGTATAAGCCGAGGGTGTAGTATCCAGCCGCCCCCATGTAGTATACAGCCAACCAGCCCCCATGTATTATCAGCCAGCGCCCCAGTGATGACAGCTTGCCCCAGTAGTATAGCTGACCCATAAGTACAGCTAACCCCCAGTAGTATAACAGCTTGTCCCCTTGCAGTATACGCCTACCCCCAGTAGTATACAGCTTGCCCAGTAGTATACAGCTGCCCCCAGTAGTAACAGCTTGCCCCCAGTAGTATACAGCTGCCCCCCAGTAGTCAACAGCCTGCCCCCGTAGATACACTCCCCAGTATATCTCGCCCCCAGTATATACAGCCGGCCCCCAGTATTACACAGCACAGCCCCCAGTAAGTAATACAGCTTGTCCCAGTAGTACCAGCCGGCCCCATCAGTATCAGTCTGCCTGCCCTCATTATACAGCAGCTTCTATACAAAAAGAAATAAACTTAAGGGGTTAGCACGAAACATTGACTACAAAAAGCTGTCAACGAGGTAATAAAATATTTCAAAAATCTATTTGTAAATGGTACCATGGAATAAAGATACCTTCTATTGTTATTATGATGTGTTCAGCCCTACTCTGTTCCAACTCAAAGAAGCAGATGTGGAGGGGCCAGGCACATGCACAGCACTGACAGCGGCAGTTATTGCACAACTCAGTGCTACAGCGCGCTTCAGCCTTCAGAGTCTCCTTCCACACTGCTGTGCTCAAATAGTTTCCTGCATTTAACTACTGATCCAATAGAAGTCCAATTGAAATGTGTCATAACGCCCCTTGTTAAAAGTTGCAACCAAAAAAGTTGGTGCAGTTGTCAAAGCAGTGCAAGGGGCGCCAGATTCATGAAGAACGTCGCCAGAAATCCTGAACTGGCGCCCCCTGCACACTCACTACATCCAGACACTGCATAGTACACATTACATGGTATTCTCACAGCTCATGGTCGGTCAGGTGACATGCATGGGCAGAAGTCTGTGGTTGAGGAGGCAAACACCCGACGTGTACGTCACTTCAAAGTGCCACTTACCCCTGGGAAGTCACTTTGACGAGAGGATACCATGGAGTTTGCTGCTGTCCTGCATTTTTCTAGACCTCCGACATATTTACACTTACTTACTGTCCCCTGACCGACCATGATGCTGTGAAATACTTGTTTTGCTCTTCTTGTATGCATTGATTGTACAAAATTAGGTGCATAGTTGGTTTTTATAACTTTTACTAATAAACTTTTGTAGTTTTTTGCATGTTGATTGGAATCTCTTTCTGTAGTTTGTAAGTGAATTGTCAACCAAATCACTAGTGATCGATAGTGTGATAGATGATAGATGATAGATGAATATGAGCATAGATAGATAGAATATAAGATATGTGATGTTGCAGATAGATGTGGATAGTAGTGATAATAGATAGATAGATGATGATAGTATGTGATGCTAGACTGATGATGCTAGAGGATAGCTCGTAGTGTAGTGATACAGATTAGATATGAGATAGATGATCGATTGCTCGTCAGTGATCTGATACGTGTGGCTCGTGGTGTATTGAGATGAGAGTTGTGTGGTTGATGTGTGGTAGCTGTATGTGATAGCATGCAGCATCGATGAGTGTCGATGTATGTGCTATCGTGTCTGTCGTCGGGCTTGTGGTCGCTCGATGTTCTCATGCCTGCAGGCTCGCCGCTCCTGTCGCCCGGCCTCCCAGCCGTCGCGAGGTGCCGCTTTTCCCTGTGCCCTGGCTGCGCTCCCGCTTCCCCTCCTGTTTCTCCAGTTGCGGAGGCGCCGGTGGGCCGACTGGGTACACGACAGGACCGAGACGGCCACTGCCGCTGTGGAACTCTTTTATGATCAGAGATAGAGAGAGAGAGACAGTTGACAAATAGATAGATAAGAAGATTAGATGTGTGTGGGAGTCTCCTGTTGTGTGTTTATGTAGGGATAGTAGATGTGACTAGATAGTCTCAGGAAAGCCGCCGCACCTCCAATGTGGTCAATAGCAGGGTGATCTTTTATTTCAAAAGTGCACGTTTCGGTGAAGCATTTCCCTTTTTCAAGCATCAAAAATAGTGGCCCATGGCACATGGAATAAAGCTTCACCCTTTTCTACGTACCCTCGGAGTGCTGCCTCTTTCCTTTACCCAGACGACCCCGGCCAAGGGACCTACGGCTGCTGGCACCCTTGTTTCCCCTGCTGCTTTGGGACTCTTCCTTTTTCTAGATAATAGATAATAGATAACAATTAGTACAAATAGAAGATATGATAGAGTAAGAGATAGATAGATAGATATATTGGGATAGATAGATAGATGACAGTTAGACAAATAGATAGATAATAGATATAGATAGATAGATAGATAATAGATAGATATATAGATATTGGATAGATAGATAAAATAGATAGTCTCAGGAAAGGCAGCAGCACTCCAATGTGAAGTCAAAGCAGGTGATCTTTATTTCAAAAGTGGCGACGTTTCGGTGAGCATTTCACCTTTTTTCAAGCATACAAAATGTGGCAGCATGTGATAAAATAACCTAATCACATCCGATTGGCAAATACGGTAGTGCAATACAATAAATATACAGCATAATTGTGAGAAAATTACTGTGATACATTTTTCCAAAGGTAAAATTAGACTCAAGTTACAATATCAGTGTAAACAAGCAGTGAATGGTGGAATTTAAATGATAGAGAGCCTCCAGTGGCAGGCCGCCCCATCGTCACGGCAGTCATTCCTAAAAAAGATTAACCCATTGTATCTGCTACAAAATAACATACCACATTGAAAAAGGCTTCCAGGAAGGATGGTGTCACGTACTAGAGACGGAGTGAACCGAAGTGGAACGTGTACCACACAGTAGGCCGGTTGCCGGCAGAGGCATCCGGCGCTTGCGCACTGCGCCATCCTGAGCCGCGCGGCCATTGGAATCGGGAGCCATGGCAATAGCCGAATGCAGAAAGTGACAACAAGGTAAGTGAATCTATGTCCAGGCTGACAGTCAGAGTCACTATATTCACCCTATGGTTGCGTGTAAACACTAGGACTACGAGCACAAGGGGGCCGCGAATTGGCAGTCCACCGTGCAGCCGCTAATCGTCCCAGACAATCAGCATTAAGGACAGAGACCAAGAGAAGAATATGAAAAAGGCCATCGGCCATGGATGGGTATCTTCAATTTGTAGCAGACAAGAGTATGGATGTCGACTGGGAAGCGGTCACACCAAGAGGAATCTGAAAGAATGAAAAAAAAATAATAAATATTAGGAGTACTGAGAGGGGATCCCCTCAAAACAACAATATGCTTAATACTTGTGAAAACTCATAGAGACGGCAGAACAGAGCAAACATCTAGGGCAGCAATTTCGACACATCATATTAATTCATTCAAGTTGAACTCAATGTAAGCCGTAGGGCTGTAGTGTTCGGAGCGATGATCCATTCTAATTCTCTCTCTTCTTTCTCAGCATCAGTTCTCTGTTCCCTCCTCTCCTGGGTACAGGAATATGGTCAATGAGCTGAAATTTAAGCTGAGATCCTTATTGTCCCTTTTCTGTAAAGTGTTGCTAACAGGCAGATCCATCTAGTTTTGCGTATAGTTATAACTATATCAAAACTAGATGGATCTGCCATGTTAGGCGAACACCTTTACGAGAAAAGGGACACATAAGGAATCTCAGCTTAAATTCAGTCATGACCATATTCCTGTACCCAGAGAGAGGAGGGAAACAGAGAACTGTGCGAGAAAGAGAGAGAAATTAGGAATGGATGCATCGCTCTCGAACACACAGCCCTACGGTTACATTGACGTTCAACTTGTAATGAATTAATAGACTGGTGTCGAAATGCTGCCTAGTGTTTGCTCATGTTCTGCCGTCTCTATGATTTTTCACATATTATTAAGATATTGTTGTTTTGAGGGACGATCCCCTCTCAGCTTACATCCTAATATTTATTATTTTTTTTTCTTCTTTCAGATTCCTCCTGGTGTGACCGCTGTCCCCAGGCGAATCATTACTCTCTGTCTGTCTACAAACTTGAAACCGATACCCATCCCATGGCCGATGCACTTTTTCCATATTCGTCTCTTGGTCTTGTCCTAGTATGACTGATTGTCTGGGACGATCTAGGGCTGCACGGTGGATGCCAATCGCGGCGCCCCCTGTGCTCGCCATACGTTCCTAGTGCTTACACGCAACGCAAGGGTGAATATGAGTGACTCTGACTGTAGCCATGGACAATAGATTCATTACCGTTGTTGTCATTCGCGCATGGCATTGCATGGCTCCCGATTCCAATGCGCCACGCGGCTCAGGATGCGCGAGTGCGAAGGCCTGCCGATGCTCTTGACGGACAACCGGCCTAATACTGTGGTGGTACAGTTCAGCTTCCGGGTCACTCCGGTCTCTACGTACGTGACACATCCCTCCTGGAAGCCTTTTTTTCAATGTGGTATGTTATTTATGTAGCAGATACAATGGGTTAATTTTTTTAGAGAAATGACCTGTCCGGTGAGTATATGGGAGCTGAGGGCCTGCCACCATGGAAGCTCTGTTCATTTTAAATTCCACCATTTCATTGCTTGTTTCACTGATATTGTTAACTGAGTCTAATTTATTACCTGTGGAAAAGTGTATCACTGTAATTTTCTCACAACTTATTGCTGTATAATTATATTGTAGTTGCACTACCTGGTATTTGACCAACTCGGAATTGTGATTAGGCTTATTTTATCACATGCTGGTCACATTTTGATGCTTGAAAAACAGGTGAAAGCTCACCGACGCTCGCCACTTTTTGAATAACATGAATCACCTGCTTCTTTGAACTTCCTTGGAGTGCTGCTGCACTTTCCTGAGACTATCTATTATATCTATCATCCAATATCCTATTATATCCTAGTCTATTATCTATCTATCTATCATATCTATCTATCTATCGTATTTGTCTAACTGTCATACTTATCTAGTCTATCCCAATTATAGTTCCTATCTATCTATCTTCTTACCATCTATTATTTCTATTTGATATTGTTATCTATTATCTATATCTAGACAAACAGGGAGAGGGTCCCAAAGCAGCACAGGGAAACAGGGTGGCGGAGCCAGCCGTAGGTCCTTGGCCTGGGGTGACGTCTGGTACGAAGGAAAGACAGGCAGCACTCCGCCGCTTTGTATTGCGGTACGTGAAAAAGGTGAAGCTGATTCCAGTGCATGGCACTATTTTATCGCGCGAAAAGGGGAAGATGGTTCACCGAAACGTCGCACTTTTGAAATAAAGAATCACCTGCTGATTAGGACATTGGAGGTGCGCCGTTCTGAGGTAATACTATACTAGTTCACTGATCTAGCTATCAATCGGACGACGATAGAGACGACAGGCGAGGAGGGACTACGAGAGACTAGAGCATGACGAATCTATATCCTCTCTTATCATTTTAGTCTATTATGCATTCTATCTACATCTAGGTCTCTATCATCGTTCGGTCTACTCTATCTACTCGTAACCACAGAAAGAAGTTGACCGGGGGACGGCCCGGCGTCCTGCGGGGTCCCGTCGTAGACAGTACACAGGGAGCAGGCGTCGAGCCCGTAACGCCTGGACGGCGCTCCGTCTGGTGACGTTGAGAAGAGCAGACTCGAGGAGTTGACAAGCGGGAAAGGGGCTCGCCATGTGGCCATGGGCCACCCGGGATAAAGCGCACCTTCAGGGCGACACCGGTTAGGCGCCGGCCAGTGGCTGCATTCCATAGCAGACTATGAACATGAGCTGATCGAACAGAGCCATCACGAGCGCAGATGCGCGGGAGCGATGCTGATGGGACGATGCACGACTACATCGAGCGAGCAGCAGCGATGTAGCAGCTAGCGAGCGCAGCAAAGCGAGACGACTCGTCGATCTGCAGCAGTACGAGCGGCGAGCGAGAGCGAGCAGCGATC
Source organism: Engystomops pustulosus (assembly GCA_019512145.1). Lineage (NCBI taxonomy): Eukaryota > Metazoa > Chordata > Amphibia > Anura > Leptodactylidae > Engystomops > Engystomops pustulosus. Next base: position 116,012,832 of record CM033645.1, read on the forward strand.
GAGCATCAGCTGACGATGAGACGGATGCAGCCTGATCAGATAACATATCTAACCACACTGACCGAGCGATCTTGCAACGTAGTCGATCGAGCTATATCTAGCTGATCATGCTTATGCTATCATCTGATCTACTATCTTCTCACATAATCCAATCTATCTGCATGAGCATCGACATATCTTACTATCTCTTTATTTCTATCTATCGGATCATATTTATCTAGTACTATCAATATCGCACCAACTATCCCATCTAGTCTATTCATATCGATCGGCAGCTAGCAGCTGGTATCCTTTATTCCAGCTGATAGTCTAGTCTAGTATTTTTCAATCTTACAAACTACACAGAAGAGAAGAGATTCCGAATTCAACAAATGCAAAAAACTACAAACGTTACGTTTATTAGTAAAAGTTGTTATAAAAGACCCAAACTATGCACCAATTTGTACAATCAATCGATACAAGAAGAAGCAAAAACAAGCCTACTTTCACAGCATCAATGGTCGAGTCAGGCGGACAGTAATAGAGTGTAAATATGTCGGAGGTCTAGGAAAAATGCAGGGACGCAGCAAACTCCTGCGTATCCTCTCTCAAAGTGACTTCCTCAGGGGTAAGTGGCACTTGGTGACGGTAACGCTCGGGTCTTTGTCCCCCTGCAACCACATACGACTTCGACCCATGCATGTCATACCTGACGACCATGATGCTGTGAGAATACATGTACATGTGTACATGAGTGTTGGTTAGTAGGGTGTAGTGTGCAGGGGGCGCCAGTTCACGGATTATGCTGGCACGTTCGTTCATGAATCTGGTGCCCCTGCACTGCTTGAACAGAGACTGCACCAACTTTTTTCGGGTGCTATGACTTTTATACAAGGGGCGTTATGACACATTTTCAATTTGGACTTATTGGATCAGTAGTAAGAAGAGGAAATTATTTGAGCACAGCAGGTGGTGGAAGGAGACTCATGAAGGCCCGGGGAGCGCCGCTGTAGCACTGAGTCCTGTGCAATAACTGCCGTCTGTGCAGTGCTGTGCATGTGCCTGGCCCCCTCCACAGTCTGCTTATGTGTTGGGAAAAGCAAGAGTGACGGCTGAACACGATCATAATAACAATAGAATGGTCTTATCCTTTACTTATCGGTAACCCGTACAAATAGATTTTTGAAATATTTTTTACCTCTTGACAGCCTTTTTGTAGTCAATTGTTTCGTGCTAACCCCCTTAAGTTTATTTCTTTATCGTATAGAAGCTGCTGTATAGTACTGAGGGCGCAGACTGATACTGATGCGGGCCCAGGCTGGATACTACTGGAGGACAAGTGTAGTTACTTACTGGGGGCTGTGCTGTGTAATATGGGGGCGGCTGTATATACTGGGGGGTAGGTAATACTGGGAGCTGGGTTATACTCGGGGGGCAAGGCTGTTGATACTGGGGGGCAAGCTGTATATAATGGGGGCAAGCTGACTTACTATGGGGGCACGCTGTATACTACTTTGGGGTGTGGGTCAAGCTGTATACTCGACTGGGGGGAGGGTATTACTCGCAAGGGGACAAGCTGATACTACTGGGGGTATAGCTGTTACTGTATGGGTGGCAGCTATATACTACTGGGGCAAGCATTAGTCATACCTGGGGGTGCTGGCTGTAGAATACATGGGGGCTGGTTGGACTGTTACTACATGGGGGCTCGGCGTAGATACTACCCCTCGGCTATACTGAGTCAATCAGGTTGTCCAGTTTTCAGTGGTTAAAATTAGGGTCTGGTATACTACTGGTCGGTTCTTATTATCAGTATACTACGGGTCATTATATGTGTTCCTATTTTTGGAATGTAGTGTTTTTGTTAAAATTTGGGACTGGCATAGTATGTAAAAGTATTGTCTTTTCTAATAGTATGAATGGCCAGGTGGTGGGCTTCTATACAGTATAGTACATCCTATTGGTCTTTGTGGTGTCCTAACATGATGTGAGCAGAGTGTAAAGGTCAGGGAAAAAATATCAACCATCTATAAGTCTTAGTAGAGGATGAGAGATTCTGGTTGACCGGCCGTCTTAGTTTGGTGAGTCTAACTGGTGGTGGCCTTGAGGATTAATCATCTTTTAGGGATTTTAAATTTATTGATTATAGGGATACTGTATGTTTTGCTGTTTTTTCTGTCTTTAGCTTGTGTTCTTGCTTTTGTGTAAGGTAATTATAAAGCAACAAGCCTGACGGCTGAAACAGTTACATGTCCAGTGCTGGTCAAGCTCAGCAGAGTCAGGCAGGGGGAGATGATTAGCTGTTCTGAAAGCACGATGAGGTGACCCTTGAACTTGGAGTTGGTTGCGCGCATAAGAAGAAGTCACCATAGCGTCAATATATTTTTGATTACAATCCTTAGATAAGTGAAATAACTATATAGTGAAATAAACTTGCTCAAGGAGTTCCAGGTGTAGTATTAACTACCTTAGAGGTATGTGGCCAACTGTGTGAATGACGCATTTGAGTTTTGTCCGTTACGGGGTCGGACCAGCGGAAGTAGATGTTTGGGTGGTTTGCAACCAACTAAGGAGGCAATAAATGTGTTCAAAAGAGGAAATGTGAATTGCAAATAAATAATAATGTATTAAGGTTTATTTGTGAACATAATTATTGCAGGTGTGGCTGTTTTAGGTCATTTTACTTTGACAAGGAATAAGACATTGTACCAACTTTGTGAATGACAGCTGTAGTGGACTCTGCAAGACTTCCCCCACACTAAAGACTATTTTGTATAGTTAGTTAACATTTGCTTTATTATCAGTTTATGGTAAAGGACATATATGCATCATGTGTTCTCTTATGTAATCAGTCACAGTTAGTAGATGTGAGGGGCCAGTCCCAGGATTTCACTATATATAATAAAGTTTATTTGAATGCTTGGGGGGAGGTGGAGGAGCACTAGCCAAACAACGTTGTCACCTGTGTCTCTGTCCCTACTCACACCTCATTCCATCTCCTATGGGGGATGACCTATGTTCTCTCTGTATGTCTTCTGTTCTCTCACTCTCACACCATAAGATAACTTGCTTGTAAGCCGCCTGCAAGGAATTGGCATAGGGACAATGGGCCCTTACGGCACCTAACAAATTGTCGTACGGTGGACTTTTGATCCGATCCAGATCGCAGAGAACGCCAGATGTCATTTTATGTAGAACTACGACACAGGTGTTAGATACCGTTAAACAAATTTCCTGAAATCTGCAGGCGCATTTGCACAGTTCCAAAGGCAGACCAGTATTTAAAGTGCCTGTCTCGCGTGTGTGTTAAAGGCGGTTTCTCCACTCATCGCCCTCCTGGATAAGATTATATCGCCCCTTAAGGGGTCTAACGAGGTTTTTCAGCACATTTTGTGTGCTGAAAATCTCGGCTTATACACGAGTATATACGGTAATAATAATAATTATATTTTACTATGGTCACATGATGTTTAACAAGCTTATAGCCTTAATACTCCTATATGAAAATTAAAAAGGCTGACATATAAACATCAAACCAGGAGACATCTAACTGGTTTTCCTGATTTCTCATCAGTTGACAAACATTTCTCATTAGTTAACACACATTTGTCATTGCCTCCTGAACTCCAAGCTGGATGGTCTAATTCAGTCTTTCCACCTTCCCTTCGCACTGCTTTCAGGCTAAGGAGTGTGGAAAGCCTGCCCTCTATATCTAGAATATTTAAAACATCTCAGTTATTACCTTTTGAGCAAAGGCAATACCTTTACCACTCTTCCTGGTACATCTACCTTCTGTCCACCTGAAAAGAGATCTGCACAGACCAGAACATCCTTATACTCACCAACCCTTGACAGTCTCAAGTTACCCTTTGCTGTCGCTGAGATGTGTAAGCTGCTCCATGTGCCTTTCTGTAACTCACACAGTGTTGTATGGTTATGGCACACACATATTTCATTGCACAAATCTGGCAGCATTGCTAGATCCCAGGGTGACCCATCAGCATGCAAACATAGTCCTTGTCCTGGCACTTGTCCCTCCATCCACAAACTGAAACAATTCTGGAAACATAGTTCTAGGCAGGCACTATTTTATTCCTGCTCCATCACTCCAAGATACACTGAAGGCTTCCCAGTGCTTCCTCTCAGCCATTGGGATCCATCCTTGC